>OZ005662.1:8819309-9419309 GCA_963930645.1 Salticus scenicus | reverse complement strand
TTACTACTGTATTTTGTGTTCATGTTTAGTTGTTAGTATTTCATGAAACGTTATTAGCTCAGAACTTGCGATATTTAGTTAGAAATTTGCTTATTCCTTTTTTTAATTAATAGAATACCTGAGATAATATATTTATTCCCATAGAATCCTTTATTTATTCACTTTTTTTTTTTTCATTCGAATTTTCTTCTTTTTTTGTTCCTTTCTATATTAATGCTTTTGGAAGATGAACTTAGAAAATTTGTTTACAGTGTCTCTAATAGTAATCGTTTCTAATAATAATAATAATAAAATAAACTTAGTCGCAAATATTTTGTACAGATTCTAACTTTCCATAAATGATCGGATACTTTTAGATTTTGTACGATTTATTAAATTCTTTAAAAAATTATTCGCAAATTATCCAGAGTCTTGCATTTGAGGAACATGTTATATTTCATGTATTCAGCACAAATTTTGACTCTAAAGGAAAAAGAGAACCGGTAAAGTTTAAAGAAAAGCATAGTATTTGTGATCACCCTGTAAAAATTTACGTTGACATGCATTCTCTCTGTAAAAGAAGTGTGAGGTGTCTTCTTATTACATGTATTTACTTTTTGAGCCTAGCTTCATACATTTAGAATCATACTTGCCAACATCCTAATTAATATTCCGTAGTCTTGTTAGTCCCGTCTTTTTCTAACAGCAATAATTTAAAAAAAAAAATATTCTTGAGATGCAATTACGATTAAGTATGAGGAAAAATACTCTAAAAAGATACCGGTGGAAAAAAGAAGGCGGAGCTAACAATACTACGGAATATTAATTCGTGTGTTGGCAAGTATGCATGAAAATACGGAGAATTATTTTAAAAAATAAAAAAATTATTATTATTATTATTATTATTATTTTTTTTTTTTTAATTATAACAAGAAGAATATTAATCGAATGCAAAGCGAAACTTGAGATACTATATTAGACACAACATACTGTAACGAGAATGCAAAAATATTAAATACTTGATGAAATATGAGCATTTTTAATAAATAGCCCTTAATTTCTCCTCCTGCTTTTTTAATGAAATTTCATTCGCATTATATATTAGGTAAATGTATTGAAATATTTTTATGAAATCCCAAGGAAATATCCTGAGAAATAAAAAAGATTTCATTGATAAAATTAATTCAATTTTATTGCCTTAAAAAAAAGTATGAGAAGTTACACCGATTTTTTTATTTTTTTAATCAGACAAAGGTAATAAATTGTCCGTTTACCGTGCATAAACGTAGATGCCAACATTTTAATTTTTACCGGAATATTTTTAGCTCTACGTTTAATCCGTACACTTAATTTTTTGAAGTATTTTTTTCGTGTTTTTTCGAAATTATATATATCGAAGAGAATTTTTCTGTAAATAAAGTCTAGCGAAATAAAGGCGGGGCTAAACAATACTCCGGAATAAGTTAAAATGTTGGCATCTATGTATAAATATTGATAAAAACTGCCTCCATTTTTCTTGTTTTTTGAGAGGGATTGAAATTTAGCAACTATAAGCTATTCTAGCAACTGTAAGCTTTTAGGTTTTCACGATATTTATATATATATATGTGTATTTTTTAATATAAGTGCATTTGGCAACTTACGGAATTTTTATATGCAATTTTCTTTTTTTTTAAATATCTACTTTAAAATTTCGGCAAATTTGCTTGTACTTTTTTTTCTTCTTTAAAATATACCTCCTTTAAAATTTCGCGACATTTCTGTGCTTAAATAAGTTGAAAATATATTTTGAGGAATAGTGGTTTGAATTAATCCGGAAGGTTTAGCTCTGCATTTGGTTGATAAATTAGAAAATTGAAATATTGTTGAATAATCTAAAAAAAGAGGCATTGTCCGTTAACCGTAGATAAATATTGATAAAAACTCCAGTCATTTTTTTTTTCTCGAGAGGAATTGAAATTTAGCTTTTTCTAGCAATGGTAACTTTTGAGTTTTCACTATATTTACATGGATTTATGTATATATAAGTAGCTCTGTACACTTGGCAATTTATGTAATTTTCATACACTTTTTTTTTCTTTAAAAAAATATCTATATTATAATTTCGCGAAATTTCCTTGCTTAAATAAGCCGGAAGGATCTTTTGGGAAAGAATGGTATGAATTAATCCGGAAGATCTGATAGCTCAGCATTTGGCTGATAAATCAGAAAACTGAAATACCGTTAAAACTTGCACATGCGAATTTAAGATTTTATTTAATTAAAAATACACATTTCCCATTATATATATGAACTGTTATCGCAGATATTTTTTGGAACGTAGAATGTCAAATAATCTAAAAATTGCATTGTGTAAGTTTCAATAACCTGCATGCAATAAAAAAAAAGAATAATGATAATAATAATAATAATAAAGAAAGAAAGATAATAGTCCTTCAAGTTTTTTTTTTTATAATTACATGAATATATGCGCCAAATACATTAAAGCTCATAATTAGGAAAAGCCTCTTATAAACAATCGACAGAACGCCTTTTAAACATTACTTTTTAAAAAGTGATCCTGAATTTTTTTTTTTTTTTTTTTCAATTTTTAACCGTTTTCCTTCTTGCTATTACAACGAAACTTTTAGCTAGAATGTTAATACATAGATATAAATGAATGTATACTCTCACCATAATCATTAAAGTGATTTGGTGTTTATGTAAATATTTGTAGAATGGATGTACTAGGGGGGTGCCATTTCATAGATGCTCGAATTTTTTGCTATTTGAGATTTCTCGCGCACTACGTCATTTGGCAGATGTATCAAATCTTGTTTACATTTGAAATAACTGTGTTTAAATTGCGTTTTTATGATTTAATTTTTTTTTTTTTTCTTTTAATTGAATTTGTTTAAATGTACCGTGTGATAATCTTAATCTACGTCTTTTGTTGCTTCTTTGACATGCTCCGCATTACAGCATATATTTTTTTTTAAAGAATAGATTATTGAAAGTGATAGAACATTGCTGAAAAACTGTGATGTATAATAGCAATAGATAGATTGCTCATAAAATCAAATCATGTAAGTAATATATCATCGTGTATATTACATCATACATTTTCAAGATCAGAAGTAAAAAAACGAAGGGCAATAATTATGTAATAAGTATGTTTGTTAAATGTTTATTATCTTTATGAAAACAAATTGTAGTATCTCATAATAAACAAAATGTTTCAGTTATGATGTGGATAAAAATGAGTACAAACAAAAATATTTCTGCAGTTCAAAATTAAATTTGCAGTTAATACAATTAAAATGAAATAAACTTGTGTGTAAAGAAAAAAAAAATCTTAGGTACATTTTTTAATTTTAATTTTTTCTTTCTTTAATCCTCTGTAGAAAGTATCTGGATAATTGAAAATTTTATGAAATTGTTTTTATGTAGTAACACATTTCAATGTAACTTTTGTAATAACATGTTAAAAGTGTCAGTAGTAGCACATGTTTTCCAATGAAAATAGTTTTAAAAATGCCAACAAGCCAACATGAGCAAAATGTTTTGAAACTATTTCTGTCATACCATATTTAAACAATGAATATAATTTTTCTTTTGTAAAAAATTGTTGATCATTGCTTAAACATTTTGGAGTATTATATATATATATATATATAACACCACAGAACTGAGGCTTAAAAGTAATAAGTACAAAACTTTGAATAAACACCATAAAATGCAAGAGTTCACAATAATTGTTTCAGGTGAAAAGAAAACATGACCCTTCGGCAGCGCTTTATTGGCAGCACTCTTGCCTACTTTATTCGCTTTGATGAAGTGTTTTCTTTTAACCTGAAACAAATGTTGCAGGTTCTTGCATTTTATGTTGTTTATTCAAAGTTTTGTATTTATTAATTTGGAGTATATTTACTGACAGGGTTTAACCTGGCAAAAAAATTACTTTAGCATTTTAGCGAAAATAGGCAAACACTATTTTAGCTTTTTCGAAAGTTAATTAATTCTTTGGATACCATTGATTTCTTTTACTTACAAGGAGCATCACCCAAGTGTCCGGCTCGGATTTCAATGAGAGAGAGGCGTTTGTTTCATATTTGATATACTATCAAATTTTACTCAAAAATATGCAAAAAATTTGTATTTATACAGCAAGTGAATACTCAAATGAATAATTCAGTTGAAATAATTTTCAGTACTACTATAAATTTTCATTTGTAACTTAAACATGAAAGCGCAAAATCATTTTGCTTTGTTTTTAAACTGTGCTATCATAATGTTATACCCACCACCAAGTATCATTTTTTTTTTCTGGATTGTGTTTTATCAACTGCCCTTCCCTCTTTTTCGGTGCAACAATGAAAAAAGTGATCATCAGTATCAGTCCATTCTCATATCAGACTTTTTTGTATATTCATATTACTTTCCGCTACAGTACAGATTTTCATGCAAGACAAGTTAGCTGTATCCGAAGATCTTTTTTTTTTTTTTTTTTTTTTCATGTACATGATGCATATTACTGATAACATAAATACATATGATACATATATGCATATTATTGATTGCTGCAGTACAAAATTTCATACATTTCTTCTTTCATGCAAAGTGAAATATAATCATCTCTCAAAAATCCACAATTCTCTGAAGTCCATATATCAATAATTGCAATGTAAACAAACACTGTCACAACTGATTTGTTGATTAGTGGATTGCGAAAATTTAGCTGTATTAGAAGATAAATCAATTATTAATTTGTGCTGATCAATCACCAATCACTCAGCATGTTACATGGGACGAAATAATAATTGTAATTATATATAATTAAAATACACTTGGAATTCAACAACCAAAAATTCGGTAAGTGATTTTAGTACCCTTCTAATTTCTGTTATTAAGGAACCTATTTTATTTGTAAACTGATACTAATAATTATTTTGAAATATATTGTTATGCTGAAACTTTTTTTAAATAGGGAAATAATAAATTTAATATGAGTTTAAAGTCTGACATAAATATTAAATTCTCCTATTTCCAATATTTAGTTTACTTTTAACATTAAAATTCATAATATTGAAGTATTTAAAAGGTAAACAAACATTTCATAATATTACAGATAACTGAATATATTATGTATTTCTTTTTAAATTGAAAATTATAAGTGTTTTATTTTGAACAAACTATTTTAAAGAATGTGTTTTTATTTCATTTTTTCTCATAAAATTAAAATTCATAATTTTACTGAAATATCTTAAATGTAAACAAATAAATCACGCTAGCACAGCAAAATTTATATATTTTAGATTTTTTTTAAACAAATACGTGAGCTTTCTTTTGAGCAAAACATTTAAATAACTGCATTTTTATTTCATTTTAATATAATTTAAATTCGTCGTCTTATTGAAGTAATTCATTACAATATTGAAGTATTTAAAAGGTAAACAAACATATCAATATTACAGATAACTTCATATATTGTGTATTTCTTTTTAAATTGAAAAATATAAGTGTTTTATTTTGAACAAATATTTTAAAAAATGTACTTATATTTTATTTTTACTCATAAAATTAAAATTCATAATTTTACTGGGATATCTGAAATGTAAACAAACATATCGCGATCGTACAGTAAAATGTATATATTTTACATTCTCTTAAAAAATATATATGTGCTTACTTTTGAGTAAAACAATTAAATAACTGCATTTTTATTTCATTTCATTTTAATATAATTGAAATTCATCGTTTTATTGAAGTATTATAAATGTAAACAAATGCATAGCAATGTTGCCGAAAACGCGAAAGCTTTATAATTTTTTATGAACTTCTATGTATTGAAAATAAATATTTTAACGAACGTACTTTTCTTTCATGTAATACCGTACATGATTTTCGCTTCTGTGTAATATTTATATCAGATTATAAGATATATTTTTTAGTAAGTAATAGCTAGCTCTGGGCTAACAGTTGTATATTTGCATCGTAGTTTGTTTCTCTCTTCCGCCCTGTGACGTTTCACGTCTGCTTGCCTCTGATTGGCTACTCTTCAAATGGCCCAACCTTATGATAGAAGAACCTTGGGATGTACGTCTTATCCGTCTAAGTTCAAAATTCGTCAGGGTTTCACATACGCGCCGTAATGGCAGAGTGTGTGGTAAAGAAATTGAAAGTTCGTGGTGCGGTAGGCTTTAGAAATCTATTTGGCAAATTACATGGCAAATAATGCATCAACGTTTAAAATATCTTTTGGGAAAGGTTGGTATGAATTAATCCGGAGTATTTGGCAGTTCCGCATTTGGCTAATTACAAAACTGAAATATCGTTAAAATTTATTTAGTTATAAATGCATATTTCTCATTATATATATGAACTTCTATTGCAGATATGTTGTGGAACGTAAAAAATGAATTTTTCTAAAAAGAGAATTGCACAGGTTTACCTGAATGTAATGATTAAAAAAAAAAAAAAAAGTTTTTTTTTAAACTTTTTATAACTACATGAATATATGAGCCAAATACAATAAAACTCATAATTTGAAAAAGCCTATCCACAGTTGACAGTTGGAAGGAACTTCAAACATTACTTTTTACAAAGTGATCTCAAACATTTCTTTTTTATTCATTTTTTACTTCTTTCATTTTTGCTGTCAGAACAAAACCTTTTGTTAAAATGTTAAAACAAAGTTGTAAATAAATATATATTCGACCCATAAAACTAAAATGATCTATGTATAAATGTATACATTATATGTATGTTGTTAATTATTGCTTGATCAGATTTTCACATGCACGCCATAATGGCAGAGTGTGTGGAAAAGGAATTGAAGGTTAGTATTGCGTTGGACTTTAGAACGCTTCTCTTTCAAGTTACATAGCAAATAATGTATTAACAAGACAATAAAAAAAATTTCCCCGGCAAAATTCGATAGTCATATATACAGCGAATGTAGCTAACACTCCTTTGGGATAGTTTTCATATTGAATGAAATGCTTTTTTATTTAATTTATTGGAGACGGTAGAGTATGGTGTCTTAAAAAACGTTCTTAAAAGGAAGTATTTAGTATTGTCAATGCTTTTATTTATGATATTCAAACGATTACTTATTTTAATTGCAAGATAAGAAGAAAAAAACTTTTAAATTTTGTGTTTTGTTACTTTAGTGTAATTTGAGGAATGAATTTTTATCTATGAATAAATATATTTATTTCTTTAGCTAATTAATAAAATAAAATAAAATACTATAAATGTTTAATATTTATTAAACCTATAGTGTTTTTTTTATTTTTATTTTATTTTTATTTTTTATGACCCGTGTAATAAATAAAGGTATTATTGAAACCTTTTTTTTTGGTCAAGAAAATTTAAATATTTGGTGCATGATAACGAAAAGATTTCAGGTTAATAATGTCTTAAGCTGCTATCAGACATGACAATTTTTAGAGCAAATTTCGACCCAACGCTTAGTTAGCGCCGACTTCATAGGAGAAATTGCTTCAACAGCCAGTGTGATACCGACTATTAATTCGGAGAACTTTCCCCCTCCATATGACAAAAAACTGGAAGTTAGTACGAACACCTTTCCATGAAGTTTCAACCAATGAGGTATACAGGCTTAGTAACGCCATCCTTGAAGATGGCATTCAATAAAAAAAAAAAAAAAAAAACATATCTATGGGTTATTTATTGAGTCACAAATTTAAACTTATCGCAATTTAATTTCAACGATCATACATAAATAAGTAGCAATTAAAAATTTGTGGGAGGAAACCATTCCATTTTAAAGTGTTTAAAAATTATTTTCAAGTAAATCAATTAATAATTATGTGTTACACGATATTTATTCATAGTTAATATCCGCTACGAAAATTCGCATATTAATAAACATTTTTAAAGTGATGAGTTTTATATTCAGTAATGAAAGGATTATTTTGCAAAATCTTATATACAGGACTTTGAGTCTGAAATGCACTCCCCTTTTCTACGCCTCCGTCATTCAATTTCGAAATCATATAGTACTAATTAGAAAATGTGCAACATAGATATTAATTTATTTTCTGAAAACATTCAGACATACATCATTTTAACAGAACAAAAATGTGTGAAACAGAAATTCTTTTACATTCATAATATTTTAATATTTTATAAGTTTTAGTAAAAATAAAATTCAGGTGGAATTTATCAAAATTTTACTTAGGGCTGATTCGAGAGAATACCTTTCTGCAATTATTTGTATATAATATTCTAAATATAACATTATTTAAAATAAATTTTATTGTATTATTTAATTGTTATTATTTTTATTATTTAATTATTTATATTTACTTATTGGTATTTTATTTATTTATTTATTTATTGTCTTCAAATAAGGCAAAGGTTTTTCTACAAAAACAAGTCATTCGAAGTTCCTTGTGATTTCTTATAGAATCATTAAACATAGTTAGTTCATCTTTGATTTACGATGCACATATATATTAAAAATTCTTGAAGGAGAGAGTGAGTGATGTAATAAAACAAAGAATTTTCTTCGAATAAATTCTTTATTTCAACCATTTTAAGAATTTTGCTGTATTATTTTACTACTGTATTTTGTGTTCATGTTTAGTTGTTAGTATTTCATGAAACGTTATTAGCTCAGAACTTGCGATATTTAGTTAGAAATTTGCTTATTTCGTCCTTTTCTTAATTAATAGAATGCCTGAGATAATATATTTATTCCCACAGAAGCCTTTATTTATTCATTTTTACTTTCTATTACCCATAAGGTAGAGAAAGTATTGTTTTTGGGTCAAATTTTCGAACGCGAGATTTTGTTATATTTACACGTTTTGAGGTCCCCTGAATACGAAAATCATGTTTTTAGCAAATGGTCTGTGTGTATGTCTGTGTGTCTGTCTGTTATCAGCATTTCTTCAAAAACAAATTATGGCAGAAAGTTCAAACTTGGTATTCTAAATGTGTATCATATAAGGATGCTACAGTAAGCTTTCGTTAAGATCGAGCAAATGGTTCATGTACAGGGACAATCAAGAGAATTCTAATACATTACGTCTATGGTGGAAATTGCAGGTAAGTAGAGTTTAACGTCTATAAACTGCACTAAACCAAATGAAACGAATATATATATTTTGTAATAGAGATAGTTAACTGGGAAAAAAATTTTGTGTATGTAGGAGCCTCGCCTCCCCCCCTGGGGGGGAAGTCCCCCCTCGAGTTGAGTAAATTTTCATGATGGGTATCTTTAAATAGAGCTCGCAAATACCTTTAAAACAAATGGTTGAACCATCGATATGCGATAATTTAAAACAAAGTTATCGATTTTTTTTATTTTTAACAAAAAAAAAAAAAAAAAAACTTAGAAAAAAAAATCGTTTATTTATTTTTTTATTTTTTTAATATTGAGAATAAAATGGGCTTTTTTTGGATATTTGGTGTTATACTACTTCTCTAATATGGAAATCGTCTGCGTTATCATAAAAGATAATTTTTTTAAATAATAATATTAATAAATTATTTTTTAAAAACAGAATTATTTTTTAAAAACCGAAATAAATTCTATATAAATGTAGGTGCATTAATGAAACAGGGGGGTTGAGGGGGGCGGTAGCCCCCCTCACACAGAACTAATTATCATATAAAACTCTTCAGAAGCCTAATATGAATTGCTTAACGCAGGTTTACATTACAGTACTCGTTATCTTACCTTTTAATCTGCAACCTGTATTTATTAAATTTCAGGGTAAGAGAAAGTCATGTGGATGCCACACCAGATTATTTTCATTCGAATTTTCTTCCTTTCTGTGTTCCTTTCTATATTAATGCTTTGGGAAGATGAACTTAGAAAATTTGTTTACAGTGTCTCTAATAGTAATCGTTTCTAATAATAATAATAATAATAAAATATACATAGTCGCAAATATTTTGTACAGACTCTAATTTTCGATAAATGATCCGATAGTTTTAGATTTTGTACGGTTTATTAAATTCTTTAAAAAATTATTCGCAAATTATCCAGTCTATGGCATTTGAGGAACATGTTACATCTCATGTGCTTCAGCACAAATTTAAGATTAAAGAAAAACACACTATTGGAGATCACCCTGTAAAAATTTACGTTGCCATGCATTCTCTCTGTAAAAGAAGTATGAGGCGTCCTTTTATTACATGTATTTACTTTTTGAGCCTAGCATCATACATTTAGAAACATACTTGCTAACATCCTAATTAATATTCCGTAGTCCTGTTAGTCCCGCCCTTTTTCTCACAAAAATAAATTTTTAGAGAAATATTCTTCAAATGCAATTACGATTTAATAAGGGGAAAAATACTCTAAAAAGATACCGGTGTGAAAAAGAAGGAGGAGCTAACAATACTAAGGAATATTAATTAGTATGTTGGCAAGTATGCATGAAAATATGAAGAATTATTTAAAAAACTGGAAAAATGTTTTTTTTTTTTTTTTTTTTTTTTTTTTTAATACAACAAGGAGTATACTATACCAATGCAATGATTTAGCATTTGAGGAACATGTTATATGTTCCTTTTGCTATCACAACGAAACTTTTAGCTAGAATGTTAATACATAAAATTGAATGAATGTATACTCGCACCATAATCATTAAAACGATTTTTTGTTTATGTAAATATTTAGTGACTTGATATATGTTTTAGCAGTCTTATGTTAATAATCGTCAGGTTTTCACATACGCGCCGTTATGGCAGAGTGTGTGGTAAAGAATCTCAAGTTTTGTGGTGCGGCAGGCTGTAGAAATCTTCTCTTTGGCAAATTACATAGCAAGTAATGCATTATCGTTTAAAATATCTTTTGGGAAAGATTGGTATGAATTAATCCGGAAGATCTATCAGCTCCGCATTTGGTTAATTACAAAAGTTAAATATCGTTAAAACTTGTACATGCGAAGTTAAAATTTATTTAGTTATAAATGCACATTTCTCATTATATATATGAACTTCTTTTGCAGTGGAACGTAGAAAATCAATTATTCTAAAAAGAACATTGCGTAGGTTTACCTAAATGTAATGATTAAAAAAAAAAAGTTCTTTAAGAATTTTTTGTAACTACATGAATGTATGCGAAAGATTCAACAAAGCTCATAATTTGGAAAAGCCTATCCACAGTTGACCGTTGGAAGGTACTTCAAACATTACTTTTTACAAAGTGATCCCAAACATTTCTTTTTTATTCATTTTCTACTACTTTCATTTTTGCTGTCAAAACAAAACATTTTATGAAAATGTTAAAACAAAATTGCACATAAATATATATACGACACATAATCATTAAAAAGATTTATGTACAAATTTATAACTTATACGTATGTCGTTAATTATTGCTTGATCAGGTTTTCACATGCGCGCCATAATGGCAGAGCGTGTGGAAAAGGAATTGAAGGTTACTATTGCGTTTACCTTTAGAATGTTTCTCTTTCGCAAGTTACATAGGAAATAATGCATCAACAAGTCAATAACAATATTTCCCCGGCAAAATTAGATAGTCATTGATACAGCGAAAATAGTTAACACTGTTTTGGAATACTTTTCATATTGAACGAACTGTCTTTTTATTTAATTTCTTGGAGACGGCAGACTATGGCATTTTAGAAAACGCTCCTAAAAAGAAAATTTTTGTATTTTGTCAATGCTTTTACTTATGATATTCAAACGATTACTTATTTTAATTGCAAGATAAGAAAAAAAAAAAAAAAAACTTTAAAATTTTGTGTTTTATTACTTTAGTATAATTTAAGGAATGTATTTATATTTATGAATAAATGTATTATTTTTATTTCTTTAGGACGCATGTGAATAATTAAATAATGATAAATAAATTTTAATAATAATAATAATACTGTAGAATTTTAATACTTATAAAACCTATAGTTTTTTTTTTTTTTTTTTTTTTTTTTTTTTTTTAATGATCCGTTTTATAGATAATTGTATTATTGAAAATTTTTGTATATTAATAAATATTTGGTCAAGAAAATTAAATATTTGGTGCATGATTACTTAAAGATAGATAAACGTTAATGATGCCTTAAGCCGCTATCAGACATTACAATTTTTGGAGTAATTTTCGACCGAACGCTTAGTTAGCTCCGATTTCCTGAGAGAAATCGCTTCAACAGCCAGTGTGATAGCGATTATTAATTCGGACAACTTTTCCCCTCCGTTTGACAAAAAGTTGGAAGTACGAACAGCTTTCCTTGAAATTTCAACCAATGAGATATATATATGGGCTTTTTACCGTCATTCTTAAAGATGGCGTCCAATATAAAAAAAAAACACAAATCTATGGGTGATTTATTGAGTCACAAATTTAAACTTACCGCAATTTAATTTCAACGATCATGCATAAATAAGTAGCAATTCAAAAATTGTGGGAGGAAACCATTTCATTTCAAAGTGGTTCTAAATTATTTTCGAGGAAATCAATTAATATTTGTGTTAAATAATATTTATTCATAGTTAATATCCACTACGAAAATTCGCATGTTAATAAGCATTTTTAAAGTGATGTGTTTTATATTTAGTAATAAAAAGATTATTCTGTAAAATCTAGTAGGCAGGACTTTGAGTCTGGAATGTCCTCCCCTTTTCTACGCCTCTGTCATTCAATTAGTAGATCACTTATATAGTACTAATTAGAAAATGTGCTACATAGATATTAATTTATTTTCTGAAAATATTCAGACTTACATCATTTTAACAGAACAAAAATGTGTGAAACAAAAATGTGTTCTTTTACATTCATAATATTTTATAAGTTTTAGTAAAAATAAAATTCAGATGGAATTTGCCAAAAATTTACTTAGGGCTGATTCGAGAGATTACCTTTCTGCAATTAATTGTAAATAATATTATAAATATAATGTTCTTTAAAATAAATTTTATTGTATTATTTACTTATTATTATTGATTTATTTTTATTTTATTTTATTTATTTATTTATTTATTGTCCTTAATTGAGGTAAACGTTTTTCTACAAAAACAGTCATTCGAAGTAGAATCATTAAAAATATAGATAGTTCATCTTTGCATTACGATGCACATATATATTAAAAATTGTTGAATGAGAGAGTGATGTAATAAATCAAAGAATTTTCTTCGAATAAATTCTTTATTTCAACCATTTTAAGAGTTTTGCTGTATTATTTTCACTACTGTATTTTGTGTTCATGCTTAGTTGTTAGCATTTCATGAAATGTTATTTGCTCAGAACTTGCAATATTTAGTTAGAAATTTGCTTATTTCGTCCTTTTTTTAATTAATAGAATACAAGAGATAATATATTTATTCCCATACAATACTGTATTTATTCATTTTTTTTTTCATTCGAATTTTCTTCTTTTCTGTGTTCCTTTCTATATTTAATGCTTTGGGAAGATGAACTTAGAATGTTTGTTTACAGTGTCTTTAACAATATTCATTTCTAATAATAATAATAATAATAATAATAATGATAATAAAATACATTTAGTCGCAAGTATTTTGTACATACACTAATTTTCAATAAATGACCGGATACTTTTAGATTTTGTACAGTTTATTAAATTCTTTAAAAAATTATTCGCGAATTATCCAGAGTCTTTGGGCATATGAGGAACATGTTATATTTCCTGTACTTCAGCACAAATTTTGACTCTAAAGCAAAAAGAGAAACAATAAAGATTAAACAAAAACACAGTATTTGAGATCTACCCTGTAAAAATTTACTTTGACATGCATTCTCTCTGTAAAAGAATTATGAGGCGTCTTTTTATGGCATGTATTTACTTTTTGAGTCTAGCCTCATGCATTCAGAATCATACTTGCCAACATCCTAATTAATATTCCGTAGTCTTGTTAGTCCCGCTCTTTTTCTCACACGAATAAATTTTCAGAGAAATATTCTTGAAATGCAATTACGATTAAATAAGAGGAAAAATACTCTTAAAAGATACCGGTGTGAAAAAGAAGGCGGAGCTAACAATACTATGGAATATTACTTAGTAAGTTAGCAAGTATGCATGAAAATATGAAGAAATATTTAAAAAACTGAAAAAATGATTTTTTAAAAAAAATATAACAAGAAGAATATTATACCAATGCATAGCCATATTAGCGAAACTTGAGATACTATATTAGGCACAAAATACTGTAATCAGAATGCAAAAATATTAAATACTTGATGAAATATGAGCATTTTTAATAAATAGCCCTTCATTTTTCCTGCTGCTTTGTAATGAAATTTCATTCGCGTTATATATTAGATAAATGTATTGAGATATTTTTATGAAAATCACAAGCAAATATCCTGAGAAATAAAAAAGATTTCATTATTAAAATTAATTCAGTTTCATCTCCTTAAAAAAAAAATGTATGAGAAGTTACACCGATTTTTTTTTTTTTTTTTTTTTTTTCTGTCAAAGGTAATACTGTACATAAATATTGATAATTTTTCTTGTTTTTCGAGAGGGATTGAAATTTAGTTTATTCTAGCAACTGTAACGTTTTAGGTTTTCACGAATTTATTTATGTATATTTGAATATAAGTACATTTGGCAACATACGGAATTTTTATATACTTTTTCTTTTTTTAAAATATTTACTTTAAAATTTCGCGAAATTTGCTTGATCATTTTTTTCTTCTTTGAAATATCTCCTTTAAAATTTCGCGACATTTCTGTGCTTAAATAAGTCAAAAATATATTTTGGGTAATAGTGGTATGAATTAATCCGGAAGGTTTGACAGCTCTGCATTTAGTTGATAAATTACAAAATTGAAATATTGTTGAAACTTGCATATGCGAAGTTAAGATTTATTTAGTTTAAAATGTGCATTTCTCATTATACAGTCGGTAACAAAAGTGTCCGAACACTAGCAAAAATTCCTATATAAAAAAGTACACCCCATACAGTTTTGTTAAATAAATCCTTATCGAATCATTGTCTTACACTGACTAAGAACAGGATTCGACAAGGATTTATTTAACAAAACCGTATGAAGTGAACTGTTTTTACATAGGAATTTTTGTTAGTGTTCGGACACTTTTATTACCGACTGTACGTATAAACATTTGTTGCAGATATTTTGTGGAACGTAGAATGTCAAATAATCTAAAAAAGGCATTGTCCGTTAACCGTAGATAAATATTGATAAAAACTCCTGTCATTTATCTTTTTTTCGAGAGGAATTGAAATTTAGCTTTTTCTAGCAATGGTAACTTTTGAGTTTTCACGATATTTACATGGATTTATGTATATATAAGTAGCTCTGTACGCTTGGCAATTTATGTAATTTTCATACACCTTTTTTTTTCTTTAAAAAAATATCTGTATTATAATTTCGCGAAATTTCTGTGCTTAAATAAGCCGAAAGGATCTATTGGGAAAGAGTGGTATGAATTATTCCGGAAGGTTTGGCCGCTCAGTATTTGGTTGATAAATTAGAAAACTGAAATTAAAACTTGCACATGATAAGTTAAGATTTTATTTAGTTAAAAATGCATATTTCTCATTATAAATATGAACTCTTATCGCAGATATTTTTTGGAACGTAGAATGTCTAAAAATTGCATTGTGTAAGTTTCAATAACCTGCATGCAATAAAAAAATAATGATAATAATAATAATAATAATAATAATAAAGAAAGAAAGATAATAGTTCTTCAAGTTTTTTTTTTATATTTACATGAATATATTCGCCAAATACATTAAAGCTCATAATTAGGAAAAGCCTCTTATCCACAATCGATAGAACGCCTTTTAAACATTACTTTTTAAAAAGTGATCCTGAATTTTTAATTTTTTCTTCAATTATTAACCGTTCTCCTTTTTGCTATTAAAATGAAACTTAGGTAGAATATTAACACATAGATAAATATGAATGTATACTCGCACCATAAACATTAAAACAATTTGTTGTTTATGTAAATATTTACAAACTAGAGATATGTTTTATCCGACTTGTTTCTAAATTTGTCACACACGCGCCGTAATGGCAGAGTGTGTGGTTAAGAATTTGAAGGTTAGTGGTGCGGTACGCTGTGGAAATCTTCTCTTTGGCAAATTACATAGCAAATAATATATCAACGCTTAACCTTTTCCTTCCGGCTCGAATCTCAGAAAGTATGACTCCAGAATACGGCGCTTATTTTCAGAATTCCCCCCCCCCCCTTTCTAGAAACGAAAGTGCACGGGAAAATTTCTCTCCTATTGTTCAAACGCGCGGACACTCGCAAATTCTGGGGAAGTTAGGGGTTACTATAACACCAGTTTTTGAGATAAATCTTTTTCGGCATAGTCGGTAAAAGTAAAACAATAATTATGATGTGGCTATTTTTTTACGTAATTTAAATCATTTTAATTATATTTTTAAGAACTTCTTTTGGCCTCATATACCATTTATTCATTTGCACTTCTATCTTACGTTCATTATAAGCTGTTACATAAGATGTACTGAAAGGACAATAATTTTATATAATAACTAAACATTTAAAAAATTTTCTTCTTTCTAACAAAAAAGTTTTTTTTTTTTTTCCTTATGCGTGTAAATTTATATAAGATATACATATGCTAGATATGAAGGGAATGGAGGTGAGATAATATAAATTTCTGTTAATAATGGAATGTTGAGCAACTTAAATAAAAAGCAATAATAGTCTTACGATCAGCTTGTATAGTTCGCATTTAATTTTGCCCAACCCAATTTGTATTTTCGAAGTTTCTATGGATAATTAAAAATTTTAATAAAAACAATAGTCATATTAATATATTATAGTGTCAAAGCAATTCGAAAAACAAATATTTAATGAGAAACTTCAAGAATTTATTTTTAAAAAATAATAATAAGAAGAAGAAATAAAAAAAGAAAAACAAATTTAAAACAAAATTCATTAAAAATAAGGGAAAAAATTAGTGGTTTTAGGGTTATGGAAGGTAGGATTCTAGACTTGGGAATGTGTTTAGCCCAATTTAAGCAAGTTTAAGAGAAAACCACGGGAAAATCCGAACGGCTAAGGAGACGAGCTCGACCTGGTATCAAACCTGAGAACTCCCGTCTATCAGCTTTGGAAGCAGAACCTCTCAGCAACTGTTAACATGAAGAAAACAACTCTTAACATCAGAAAAAATAAATTTCCATATGTTAGAAATTGTGTACACAATAAAAAATTTCTTAAATTTATTATTAGGTTTATACAGACGTTCTGCAGTAAAGTGGCTTGCCTTAAAAATTACATAATCAAAATTATAATTGAATTATGAAATTTGCATATTTTAATTACAATTTTTCTATTTTATACTAGCAGGCTTTACCAGCTTCATTGACCACTATATATTATTCAATTGAAAAAATAATAATAATGATAATAAATATAATATAATATAATAACAATAAAAAATTAAAAAAAAAAAAAAAAAAAACTTTGAAATCGTTTAGAATTTTGCTTTGTGTACCTATTGTCTGTATCGCCTACCACACCCTCGCTACTTCAGGTCCGGATTCCTACTGCCTTCAGCAACCATTTACCCGAGCACATTATTTTAGATATTTATCGGACAACAGGTGGCGATATCATAGCATCCATTAAATATTTAATTTTGAAACCATAAAATAATATGGATTTTCTAGCCCTAATTCTGTAATAATAAAATTACAGCTACAATGAATTTATAATTTTATTACTATTAATTGTATTATAAAAAAATTACATAAATTTATTTGTTATATTTTTTAGTTAAATTTAAAATTTAATAAATTTATAATCCTTTCTGCTATATTGTAGTTTGATTTCGATAAACACAACAACGTGAAAGAAAAAAAAAATTCAACTTTTAAAGAAATTACCTAATTAAACAATAATTAAAAAAATAGTAAAACAGCCGTTGCTAAGGAATGCAGAGGAATGAAATGAAAGAAAAAAAAATTAAGAAAATGAAACAGAGAAATCTGTGCATAATAAATAATTAATTAATTTTTAAAAATTATATGCGAAAATTGTACAAAATCTCAATGAAATGTACCACTCCCCCCTCTGAATAAGACCCTTAAATCTTAGAGTCATAAAAGAGATAAAATTAAAAATATTAAAAATGAATTGTAGTCAAACGCGTCTAAAATCTGGAAAGAATAAGGAACGAGAAAGATATTTCGAACAGCACCAAAAAATGAAAGCCTATATGCCGCCAACAAATAAACCAAGAGTTCTCCACACTGCCAAACGCAAAAATTTCGTTATCATCGCTATAGAGAGTAGGCGTTGCGACACTCCCGCAGGAATAATAGAGAATGCTTTGTCCATCTTGAGTGATTGAAGCACCTTTTCTCTGAGAGGGAAGAAAAATCTGGGGTACAACTGCTGTAACATAGCCGGGCTTTGGTCTACGTGAAGTTTGGGGTCCAACTGTCGGACCCGCCGTAAGGAAAAGGTTAAAATATCTTTTGGGTAGGTTTGGTGAGAATTTATCCGGAAAATTTGGCAGCTCCGCTTTTGGCTAATTACAAAAGTGAAATATCGTTGTAAAACTTGTACATGCGAAGTTGTGACTTAGCACAAATGCACATTTCTCATTATATAGATAAACTTTTATTGCAGATATGTTGTGCAACGCAGAAAATCAATTATTCTAAAAAGAGCATTCCGTAGGTTTACCTGAATGTAATAATTAAAAAAAAAAAAGAACTTTTTATAATTGCATAAATATATGCGCGAAATACATTAAAGCTCATAATTTGAAAAAGCCTATCCACAATTGACTGTTCGAAGGAACCTCAAACATTACTTTTTACAAAGTGATCTCAAGCATTTCTTTTTTATTCATTTTCTACTACTTTCATTTTTGCTGTCAAAACAAAACACTTTGTGAAAATGTTAAAACAAAGTTGTAAATAAATATATATTTGACCCATAAACATTAAAATGATTTATGTGAAAATGTGTACATTATATGTATGTTGTTAATTATAGCTTGATCAGATTTTCACATGCGCGCCATAATGGCAGAGTGTGTGGAAAAGGAATTGAAGGTTAGTATTGCGTTGGACTTTAGAACGCTTCTCTTTCAAGTTACATAGCAAATAATGTATTAACAAGACAATAAAAAAAATTTCCCCGGCAAAATTCGATAGTCATATATACAGCGAATGTAGCTAACACTCTTTTGGGATAGTTTTCATATTGAATGAAATGCTTTTTTATTTAATTTATTGGAGACTGTAGAGTATGGTGTCTTAAAAAACGTTCTTAAAAGGAAGTATTTAGTATTGTCAACGCTTATATTTATGATATTCAAACGATTACTTATTTTAATTGCAAGATAAGAAGAAAAAAACTTTTAAATATTGTGTTTTGTTACTTTAGTGATTAATTTGAGGAATGAATTTTTATTTATGAATAAATATATTTATTTCTTTAGCTAATAAATAAAATAAAATAAAATAAAATACTGTAAATGTTTAATACTTATTAAACCTATAGTGTTTTTTTGTTTTGTTTTTTTCTATGACCCGTGTAACAAACAAACGTATTATTGAAACATTTTATATATTAATAAATATTTGGTCAAAAAATTTTAAATATTTGGTGCATGATTACGAAAAGATTTCACGTTAATGATGTCTTAAGCTGCTATCAGATATGACAATTTTTAGAGCGAATTTCGAACTAACGTTTGTTAGCGCCTACTTCATAGGAGAAATTGCTTCAACAGCCAGTGTGATAACGATTATTAATTCGGAGAACTTTTCCCCTCCAAATGACAAAAAACTGGAAGTTAGTACGAACACCTTTCCTTGA
Source organism: Salticus scenicus (assembly GCA_963930645.1). Taxonomy (NCBI): domain Eukaryota; kingdom Metazoa; phylum Arthropoda; class Arachnida; order Araneae; family Salticidae; genus Salticus; species Salticus scenicus. The sequence goes on along the minus strand of OZ005662.1, from coordinate 9,399,546 downwards.
AGTTTCAACCAATGTGGTATGCGGGCTTTGTAACGTCATCCTTGAAGATGGCATTAAAAAAAAAAAAAAAAAAAACACAAATCTATGGGTGATTTATTGAGTCAAAAATTTAAACTTATCACAATTTAATTTCAACGATCATACATGAATAAGTAGCAATTGACAAATTGTGGGAGGAAACCATTCCATTTCAAAGTGTTTAAAAATTATTTTCAAGTAAATCAATTAATAATTATGTGTTACACGATATTTATTCATAGTTAATATCCACTACGAAAATTCGCATGTTAATAAACATTGTCATTCAGTTACTAAATCATATAGTACTAATTAGAAAATGTGCTACATAGATATTAATTTATTTTCTGAAAATATTCAGACTTACATCATTTTAACAGAAGAAAAATGTGTGAAACAGAAATTCTTTTACATTCATAATATTTTAATATTTTATAAGTTTTAGTAAAAATAAAATTCAGGTGGAATTTGTCATAATTTTACTTAGGGCTGGTTCGAGAGAATACCTTTCTGCAATTATTTGTAAATAATATTATAAATATAACGTTATTAAAAATAAATTTTATTGTATCATTTAATTATTATTGTTATTTATTATTTATATTTACTTATTTATATTTTATTTATTTATTTATTTATTTATTGTCTTTAAATAAGGCAAAGGTTTTTCTAGAAAAATAAGTCATTCGAAGTACCTTGTGATTTCTTATAGAATCATTAAACATAGTTAGATCATCTTTGATTTACGATGCACATATATATTAAAAATTCTTGAATGAGAGAGTGAGTGATGTAATAAAACAAAGAATTTTCTTCGAATAAATTCTTTATTTCAACCATTTAAAAAATTTTGCTGTATTGTTTTACAACTGCATTTTGTGTTCATGTTTAGTTGTTAGTGTTATTAGCTCAGAACTTGCGATATTTAGTTAGAAATTTGCTTATTCCTTTTTTTAATTAATAGAATACCTGAGATAATATATTTATTCCCATAGAATCCTTTATTTATTCATTTTTTTTTTTTCCATTCGAATTTTCTTCTTTTCTGTGTTCCTTTCTATATTAATGCTTTTGGAAGATGAACTTAGAAAATTTGTTTACAGTGTCTCTAATAGTAATCGTTTCTAATAATAATAATAATAAAATAAACTTAGTCGCAAATATGTTGTACAGACTCTAATTTTCCATAAATGACCGGATACTTTTAGATTTTGTACGGTTTATTAAATTCTTTAAAAATTTATTCGCGAATTATCCAGAGTCTTTGGGCATTTGAGGAACATGTTATATCTCATGTACTTCAGCACAAATTTTGACTCTAAAGGAAAAAGAGAACCAGTAAAGATTAAAGAAAAACACAGTATTTGAGATCACCCTGTAAAAATTTACGTTGACATGTATTCTCTCTGTAAAAGAAGTGTGAGGCGTCTTTTTGTTACATGTATTTACTTTTTGAGCCTAGCCTCATACATTTAGAATCATACTTCCCAACATCCTAATTAATATTCCGTAGTCTTGTTAGTCCCGTCTTTTTCTAACAGCAATAAATTTTTAGAGAAATATTTTGAGATGCAATTACGATTAAGTATGAGGAAAAGTACTCTAAAAAGATACCGGTGGAAAAAAGAAGGCGGAGCTAACAATACTACGGAATATTAATTCGTGTGTTGGCAAGTATGCATGAAAATATGAAAAATTATTTTAATAAATGAAAAAATTATTATTATTTTTTTTATTTTAATTATAACAAGAAGAATATTAATCCAATGCAAAGCGGAACTTGAGATACTATATTAGACACAACATACTGTAACGAGAATGCAAAAATATTAAATACTTGATTAAATATGAGCATTTTTAATAAATAGCCCTTAATTTCTCCTCCTGCTTTTTTAATGAAATTTCATTCGCATTATATATTAGGTAAATGTATTGAAATATTTTTATGAAAATCTCAAGGAAATATTCTGAGAAATAAAAAAGATTTCATTGATAAAATTAATTCAATTTTATTGCCTTAAAAAAAAGTATGAGAAGTTACACCGATTTTTTATTTTTTTAATCAGACAAAGGTAATAAATTGTCCGTTTACCGTACATAAACATAGATGCCAACATTTTAATTTTTACCGGAGTATTTTTAGCTCTACGTTTAATCCGTACCACTTATTTTTTTGAAAATTTTTTTTGTGTGTTTTTTCGAAATTATATATATCGAAGAGAATTTTTTTGTAAATAAAGTCTAGCGAAATAAAGGCGGGGCTAAACAATACTCCGGAATAAGTTAAAATGTTGGCATTGATAAAATCTGCTGTCATTTTTCTTGTTTTTTGAGAGGGATTGAAATTTAGCAACTTAAGCTATTCTAGCAACTGTAAGCTTTTAGGTTTTCACGATATTTATATATATATATATGTATTTTTTAATATAAGTGCATTTGGCAACTTACGGAATTTTTATATGCAATTTTCTTTTTTTTTAAATATCTGCTTTAAAATTTCAGCAAATTTGCTTGTACTTTTTCTTCTTCTTTAAAATATACCTCCTTTAAAATTTCGCGACATTTCTGTGCTTAAATAAGTTGAAATTATATTTTGAGGAATAGTGGTATGAATTAATCCGGAAGGTTTAGCTTTGCATTTGGTTGATAAATTACAAAATTGAAATATTGTTGAAACTTGCATATGTGAAGTTATGATTTATTTAGTTAAAATGTGCATTTTTCATTAAACGTATGAACTTTTGTCGCAGATATTTTGTGGAATGTAGAATGTCAAATAATCTAAAAAAAGAGGCATTGTCCGTTAACAGTAGATAAATATTGATAAAAACTCCTGTCATTTATCTTTTTCTCGAGAGGAATTGAAATTTAGCTTTTTCTAGCAATGGTAACTTTTGAGTTTCCACGATATTTACATGGATTTATGTATATATAAGTAGCTCTGTACACTTGGCAATTTATGTAATTTTCATACACTTTTTTTTTTCTTTAAAAAAATATCTATATTATAATTTCGCGAAATTTCCGTGCTTAAATAAGCCGGAAGGATCTTTTGGGAAAGAATGGTATGAATTAATCCGGAAGATCTGATAGCTCAGCATTTGGCTGATAAATCAGAAAACTGAAATACCGTTAAAACTTGCACATGCGAAGTTAAGATTTTATTTAATTAAAAATACACATTTCCCATTATATATATGAACTGTTATCGCAGATATTTTTTGGAACGTAGAATGTCAAATAATCTAAAAATTGCATTGTGTAAGTTTCAATAACCTGCATGCAATAAAAAAAAATAATGATAATAATAATAATAATAATAATAAAGAGAGAAAGATAATAGTCCTTCAAGTTTTTTTTTTTTTATAATTACATGAATATATGCGCCAAATACATTAAAGTTCATAATTAGGAAAAGCCTCTTATAAACAATCGACAGAACGCCTTTTAAACATTACTTTTTAAAAAGTGATCCTGAATTTTTTTTTTTTTTTTTTTTTCAATTTTTAACCGTTCTCCTTCTTGCTTTTACAACGAAACTTTTAGCTAGAATGTTAATACATAGATATAAATGAATGTATACTCCCACCATAATCATTAAAGTGATTTGTTGTTTATGTAAAAATTTTAGAATGGATGTACGTCTTATCCGTCTAAGTTCAAAATTCGTCACGTCAGAGTTTCACTATACGCGCCGTAATGGCAGAGTGTCTGGTAAAGAAATTGAAGGTTCGTGGTGCGGTAGGCTTTAGAAATCTTCCATTTGGCAAATTACATGGCAAATAATGCATCAACGTTCAAAATATCTTTTGGGAAAGGTTGGTATGAATTAATCCGGAGTATTTGGCAGTTCCGCATTTGGCTAATTACAAAACTGAAATATCGTTAAAATTTATTTAGTTATAAATGCATATTTCTCATTATATATATGAACTTCTATTGCAGATATGTTGTGGAACGTAAAAAATGAATTTTTCTAAAAAGAGCATTGCACAGGTTTACCTGAATGTAATGATTAAAAAAAAAAAAGTTTTTTTTAAAACTTTTTATAACTACATGAATATATGCGCCAAATACAATAAAACTCATAATTTGAAAAAGCATATCCACAGTTGACAGTTGGAAGGAACTTCAAACATTACTTTTTACAAAGTGATCTCAAACATTTCTTTTTTATTCATTTTTTACTTCTTTCATTTTTGCTGTCAGAACAAAACCTTTTGTTAAAATGTTAAAACAAAGTTGTAAATAAATATATATTCGACCCATAAAACTAAAATGATCTATGTATAAATGTATACATTATATGTATGTTGTTAATTATTGCTTGATCAGATTTTCACATGCACGCCATAATGGCAGAGTGTGTGGAAAAGGAATTGAAGGTTAGTATTGCGTTGTGCTTTAGAACGCTTCTCTTTGCAAGTTACATAGCAAATAATGTATTAACAAGACAATAAAAAAAATTTCCCCGGCAAAATTCGATAGTCATATATACAGCGAATGTAGCTAACACTCCTTTGGGATAGTTTTCATATTGAATGAAATGCTTTTTTATTTAATTTATTGGAGACGGCAGACTATGGTGACTTAAAAACGTTCTTAAAAGGAAGTATTTAGTATTGTCAATGCTTTTATTTATGATATTCAAACGATTACTTATTTTAATTGCAAGATAAGAAGAAAAAACTTTTAAATTTTGTGTTTTGTTACTTTAGTGTAATTTGAGGAATGAATTTTTATTTATGAATAAATATATTTATTTCTTTAGCTAATTAATAAAATAAAATAAAATAAAATACTGTAAATGTTTAATATTTATTAAACCTATAGTGTTTTTTTTATTTTTATTTATTTTTATTTTTTATGACCCGTGTAATAAATAAAGGTATTATTGAAACATTTTATTTTGGTCAAGAAAATTTAAATATTTGGTGCATGATAACGAAAAGATTTCACGTTAATAATGTCTTAAGCTGCTATCAGACATGACAATTTTTAGAGCAAATTTCGACCCAACGCTTAGTTAGCGCCGACTTCATGGGAGAAATTGCTTCAACAGCCAGTGTGATACCGATTATTAATTCGGAGAACTTTCCCCCTCCATATAACAAAAAACTGGAAGTTAGTACGAACACCTTTCCATGAAGTTTCAACCAATGAGGTATACAGGCTTAGTAACGCCATCCTTGAAGATGGCATTCAATATAAAAAAAAAAAAAAAAAAAAAAACACATATCTATGGGTTATTTATTGAGTCACAAATTTAAACTTATCGCAATTTAATTTCAACGATCATACATAAATAAGTAGCAATTGACAAATTGTGGGAGGAAACCATTTCATTTCAAAGTGTTTAAAAATTATTTTCAAGTAAATCAATTAATAATTATGTGTTACACGATATTTATTCATAGTTAATATCCACTACGAAAATTCGCATGTTAATAAACATTGTCATTCAGTTACTAAATCATATAGTACTAATTAGAAAATGTGGTACATAGATATTAATTTTTTCTGAAAATATTCAGACTTACATCATTTTAACAGAACAAAAATGTGTGAAACAGGAATTCTTTTACATTCATAATATTTTAATATTTTATAAGTTTTAGTAAAAATAAAATTCAGGTGGAATTTGGCAAAATTTTACTTAGGGCTGGTTCGAGAGAATACCTTTCTGCAATTATTTGTAAATAATATTATAAATATAACATTATTAAAAGAAAATTTTATTGTATTATTTAATTATTATTATTATTTAATTATTTATATTTTATTTTATTTATTTATTTATTTATTATCTTTAAATAATGCAAAGGTTTTTCTAGAAAAATAAGTCATTCGAAGTACCTTGTGATTTCTTATAGAATCATTAAACATAGTTCATCTGCTTTACGATGCACATATATATTTAAAATTCTTGAATGAGAGAGTGAGTGATGTAATAAAACAAAGAATTTTCTTCGAATAAATTCTTTATTTCAACCATTTTAAGAAATTTGCTGTATTGTTTTACTGCTGTATTTTGTGTTCATGTTTAGTTGTTAGTATTTCATGAAACGTTATTAGCTCAGAACTTGCGATATTTAGTTAGAAATTTGCTTATTCCTTTTTTTAATTAATAGAATACCTGAGATAATATATTTATTCCCATAGAATCCTTTATTTATTCATTTTTTTTTTTTTTTTTTTTTTTTTTTTTATTCGAATTTTCTTCTTTTTTTGTTCCTTTCTATATTAATGCTTTTGGAAGATGAACTTAGAAAATTTGTTTACAGTGTCTCAAACAGTAATCGTTTCTAATACTAATAATAATAAAATAAACTTAGTCGCAAATATTTTGTACAGAATCTAACTTTCCATAAATGATCGGATACTTTTAGATTTTGTACGATTTATTAAATTCTTTAAAAAATTATTCGCAAATTATCCAGAGTCTTTGGGCATTTGAGGAACATGTTATATCTCATGTATTACGCACAAATTTTGACTCTAAAGGAAAAAGAGAACCAGTAAAGTTTAAAGAAAAGCACAGTATTTGTGATCACCCTGTAAAAATTTACGTTGGCATGCATTCTCTCTGTAAAAGAAGTGTGAGGCGTCTTTTTATTACATGTATTTACTTTTTGAGCCTAGCCTCATACATTTAGAATCACACTTGCCAACATCCTAATTAATATTCCGTAGCCTTGTTGGTCCCGTCTTTTTCTAACAGCAATAAATTTTTAGAGAAATATTCTTGAGATGCAATTACGATTAAGTATGAGGAAAAATACTCTAAAAAGATACCGCTGGAAAAAAGAAGGCGGAGCTAACAATACTACGTAATATTAATTCGTGTGTTGGCAAGTATGCATGAAAATATGAAAAATTATTTTAAAAAATAAAAAAAAAAATTATTATTATTATTATTTTTTTTTTAATTATAACAGAATATTAATCCAATGCAAAGCGAAAGTTGAGATACTATATTAGACACAACATACTGTAACGAGAATGCAAAAATATTAAATACTTGATGAAATATGAGCATTTTTAATAAATAGCCCTTAATTTCTCCTCCTGCTTTTTTAATGAAATTTAATTCGCATTATATATTAGGTAAATGTATTGAAATATTTTTATGAAAATCCCAAGGAAATATCCTGAGAAATAAAAAAGATTTCATTGATAAAATTAATTCAATTTTACTGCCTTAAAAAAAAGTATGAGAAGTTACACCGATTTTTTTATATTTTTAATCAGACAAAGGTAATAAATTATCCGTTTACCGTACATAAACGTAGATGCCAACATTTTAATTTTTACCGGAGTATTTTTAGCTCTGCGTTTAATCCGTACCGCTTATTTTTTTGAAAATTTTTTTTGTGTGTTTTTTCGAAATTATATATATCGAAGAGAATTTTTTTGTAAATAAAGTCTAGCGAAATAAAGGCGGGGCTAAACAATACTCCGGAATAAGTTAAAATGTTGGCATTGATAAAATCTGCTGTCATTTGTACATCTGTCATTTGTCACTGTAAGCTTTTAGGTTTTCACGATATTTATATATATATATATATATTATTTAATATAAGTGCAATTGGCAACTTACGGAATTTTTATATGCAATTTTCTTTTTTTTTAACTATCTACTTTAAAATTTCGGCAAATTTGCTTCTATTTTTTTTCTTCTTTAAAATATACCTCCTTTAAAATTTCGCGACATTTTCTGTGCTTAAATAAGTTGAAATTATATTTTGAGGAATAGTGGTATAAATTAATCCGGAAGGTTTAGCTCTGCATTTGGTTGATAAATTACAAAATTGAAATATTGTTGAAACTTGCATATGTGAAGTTATGATTAGTTATTATGTTAGTTATTATATATATATTATTTCTTTTTTTTTTTTTTTTCTGTCAAAGGTAATACTGTATATAAATATTGATAAAAACTCCTGTCATTTTTCTTGTTTTTCGAGAGGGATTGAAATTTAGTTTATTCTAGCAACTGTAACGTTTTAGGTTTTCACGATTTTTATATATGCATATTTGAATATAAGTACATTTGGCAACATACGGAATTTTTATATACTTTTTCTTTTTTAAAAATATTTACTTTAAAATTTCGCGAAATTTGCTTGATCATTTTTTTCTTCTTTGAAATATCTCTTTTAAAATTTCGCGACATTTCTGTGCTTAAATAAGTCAAAAATATATTTTGGGTAATAGTGGTATGAATTAATCCGGAAGGTTTGACAGCACTGCATTTAGTTGATAAATTACAAAATTGAAATATTGCTGAAACTTGCATATGCGAAGTTAAGATTTATTTAGTTAAAAATGTGCATTTCTCATTATACAGTCGGTAATAAAAGTGTCCGAACACTAGCAAAAATTCCTATATAAAAAAGTACACCCCATACAGTTTTGTTAAATAAATCCTTATCGAATCATTGTCTTACACTGACTAAGAACAGGATTCGACAAGGATTTATTTAACAAAACCGTGTGAACTGTTTTTACATAGGAATTTTTGTTAGTGTTCGGACACTTTTGTTACCGACTGTACGTATAAACATTTGTTGCAGATATTTTGTGGAACGTAGAATGTCAAATAATCTAAAAAAGGCATTGTCCGTTAACCGTAGATAAATATTGATAAAAACTCCTGTCATTTATCTTTTTTTCGAGAGGAATTGAAATTTAGCTTTTTCTAGCAATGGTAACTTTTGAGTTTTCACGATATTTACATGGATTTATGTATATATAAGTAGCTCTGTACGCTTGGCAATTTATGTAATTTTCATACACCTTTTTTTTTTCTTTAAAAAAATATCTGTATTATAATTTCGCGAAATTTCTGTGCTTAAATAAGCCGAAAGGATCTATTGGGAAAGAGTGGTATGAATTATTCCGGAAGGTTTGGCCGCTCAGTATTTGGTTGATAAATTAGAAAACTGAAATTAAAACTTGCACATGATAAGTTAAGATTTTATTTAGTTAAAAATGCACATTTCTCATTATAAATATGAACTCTTATCGCAGATATTTTTTGGAACGTAGAATGTCTAAAAATTGCATTGTGTAAGTTTCAATAACCGGCATGCAATAAAAAAATAATGATAATAATAATAATAATAATAATAAAGAAAGAAAGATAATAGTTCTTTAAGTTTTTTTTTATAATTACATGAATATATTCGCCAAATACATTAAAGCTCATAATTAGGAAAAGCCTCTTATCCACAATCGATAGAACGCCTTTTAAACATTACTTTTTAAAAAGTGATCCTGAATTTTTAATTTTTTCTTCAATTATTAACCGTTCTCCTTTTTGCTATTAAAATGAAACTTAGGTAGAATGTTAACACATAGATTAAAATAAATGTATACTCGCACCATAAACATTAAATCAATTTGTTGTTTATGTAAATATTTACAAACTAGATATACGTTTATTTGACTTGTTTCTAAATTTGTCACACACGCGCCGTAATGGCAGAGTGTGTGGTTAAGAATTTCAAGGTTAGTGGTGCGGTAGGCTGTAGAAATCTTCTCTTTGGCAAATTACATAGCAAATAATATATCAACGCTTAAAATATCTTTTGGGTAGGTTTGGTGTGAATTTATCCGGAAAATTTGGCAGCTCCGCTTTTGGCTAATTACAACAGTGAAATATCGTTGTAAAACTTGTACATGCGAAGTTGAAACTTAGTTAGTAAAAAGTTAGTTTCTAAATTTGTCACATACGCGCCGTAATGGCAGAGTGTGTGGTTAAGAATTTCAAGGTTAGTGGTGCGGTAGGCTGTAGAAATCGTCTCTTTGGCAAATTACATAGCAAATAATATATCAACGCTTAAAATATCTTTTGGGTAGGTTTGGTGTGAATTTATCCGGAAAATTTGGCAGCTCCGCTTTTGGCTAATTACAAAAGTGAAATATCGTTGTAAAACTTGTACATGCGAAGTTGAAACTTAGTTAGTAAAAAGTTAGTTTCTAAATTTGTCACATACGCGCCGTAATGGCAGAGTGTGTGGTTAAGAATTTCAAGGTTAGTGGTGCGGTAGGCTGTAGAAATCTTCTCTTTGGCAAATTACATAGCAAATAATATATCAACGCTTAAAATATCTTTTGGGTAGGTTTGGTGTGAATTTATCCGGAAAATTTGGCAGCTCCGCTTTTGGCTAATTACAAAAGTGAAATATCGTTGTAAAACTTGTACATGCGAAGTTGAAACTTAGTTAGATATAAATGAACATTTCTCATTATATAGATAAACTTTTATTGCAGATATGTTGTGCAACGCAGAAAATCAATTATTCTAAAAAGAGCATTCCGTAGGTTTACCTGAATGTAATAATTAAAAAAAAAAGAACTTTTTATAATTGCATGAATATATGCTCGAAATACAATAAAGCTCATAATTTGAAAAAGCCTATCCACAATTGACTGTTCGAAGGAACCTCAAACATTACTTTTTACAAAGTGATCTCAAGCATTTCTTTTTTATTCCTTTTCTACTACTTTCATTTTTGCTGTCAAAACAAAACACTTTGTGAAAATGTTAAAACAAAGTTGTAAATAAATATATATTCGACCCATAAACATTAAAATGATTTATGTGAAAATGTGTACGTTATATGTATGTTGTTAATTATTGCTTAATCAGATTTTCACATGCGCGCCATAATGGCAGAGTCTGTGGAAAAGGAATTGAAGTTTAGTATTGCGTTGGGCTTTAGAACGCTTCTCTTTGTCAAGTTACATAGCAAATAATGCATTAACAAGACAATAAAAAAAAATTCCCCGGCAAAATTTGATAGTCATTGATACAGCGAACGTAGCTAACACTCCTTTGGGATAGTTTTCATATTGAATGAAATGCTTTTTTATTTAATTTATTGGAGACGGTAGAGTATGGTGTCTTAAAAAACGTTCTTAAAAGGAAGTATTTAGTATTGTCAATGCTTTTATTTATGATATTCAAACGATTACTTATTTTAATTGCAAGATAAGAAGAAAAAACTTTTAAATTTTGTGTTTTGTTACTTTAGTGTAATTTGAGGAATGAATTTTTATTTATGAATAAATATATTTATTCCTTTAGCTAATAAATAAAATAAAATAAAATAAAATACTGTAAATGTTTAATACTTATTAAACCTATATGTTTTTTTTTTTTTTTTTTTTTTTTTCTATGACCCGTGTAACAAACAAAGGTATTATTGAAACATTTTATATACTAATAAATATTTGGTCAAAAATTTTTAAATATTTGGTGCATGATTACGAAAAGATTTCACGTTAATGATGTCTTAAGCTGCTATCAGATATGACAATTTTTAGAGCGAATTTCTACCCAACGTTTGTTAGCGCCTACTTCATAGGAGAAATTGCTTCAACAGCCAGTGTGATAACGATTATTAATTCGGAGAACTTTTCCCCTCCATATGACAAAAAACTGGAAGTTAGTACGAACACCTTTCCTTGAAGTTTCAACCAATGTGGTATACGGGCTTTGTAACGTCATCCTTGAAGATGGCATTCAATAAAAAAAAAAAAAAAAAAAAAAAAACACAAATCTATGGGTGATTTATTGAGTCAAAAATTTAAACTTATCGCAATTTAATTTCAACGATCATACATAAATAAGTAGCAATTGACAAATTGTGGGAGGAAACCATACCATTTCAAAGTGTTTAAAAATTATTTTCAAGTAAATCAATTAATAATTATGTGTTACACGATATTTATTCATAGTTAATATCCACTACAAAAATTCGCATATTAATAAACATTGTCATTCAGTTACTAAATCATATAGTACTAATTAGAAAATGTGCTACATAGATATTAATTTATTTTCTGAAAATATTCAGACTTACATCATTTTAACAGAAGAAAAATGTATGAAACAGAAATTCTTTTATATTCATTATATTTTAATATTTTATAAGTTTTAGTAAAAATAAAATTCAGGTGGAATTTGTCATTATTTTACTTAGGGCTGGTTCGAGAGAATACCTTTCTGCAATTATTTGTAAATAATATTATAAATATAACATTATTAAAAATAAATTTTATTCTATTATTTAATTATTATTATTATTTAATTATTTATATTTACTTATTTATATTTTATTTTATTTATTTATTTATTTATTGTCTTTAAATAAGGCAAAGGTTTTTCTAGAAAAATAAGTCATTTGAAGTACCTTGTGATTTCTTATAGACAGGCCCTGACTAACGGCAGGGCATACGGGGCAAATGCCCTAGGCGTATGCAGAAATTCTGCAACCTAAAGACCTCATATGCCACTGCAAGGGGCCCCCCAGAATAGGCTTGCCCCGGGGCTCTAGGCAGTCTAAGTCGGGCCCTGCTTATAGAATCATTAAACATAGTTAGTTCATCTTTGCTTTACGATGCACATATATATTAAAAATTCTTGAATGAGAGAGTGAGTGATGTAATAAAACAAAGAATTTTCTTCGAATAAATTCTTTATTTTAACCATTTTAAGAATTTTGCTGTATTATTTTACTACTGTATTTTGTGTTCATGTTTAATTGTTAGTATTTCATGAAACGTTATTAGCTCAGAACTTGCAATATTTACTTAGAAATTTGCTTATTTCGTCCTTTTTTTTAATTAATAGAATACCTGAGATAATATATTTATTCCCATAGAATCCTTTATTTATTCATTTTTTTTTTCATTCGAATTTTCTTCTTTTCTGTATTCCTTTCTATATTAATGCTTTTGGAAGATGAACTTAGAAAATTTGTTTACACTGTCTCTAATAGTAATCGTTTCTAATAATAATAATAATAAAATAAACTTAGTCGCAAATATTTTGTACAGACTCTAACTTTCCATAAATGATCGGATACTTTTAGATTTTGTACGATTTATTAAATTCTTTAAAAAATTATTCGCAAATTATCCAGAGTCTTTGGGCATTTGAGGAACATGTTATATCTCATGTATTCAGCACAAATTTTGACTCTAAAGGGAAAAGAGAACCAGTAAAGATTAAAGAAAAGCACAGTATTTGTGATCACCCTGTAAAAATTTACGTTGACATGCATTCTCTCTGTAAAAGAAGTGTGAGGCGTCTTTTTATTACATGTATTTACTTTTTGAACCTAGCCTCATACATTTAGAATCATACTTTCCAACATCCTAATTAATATTCCGTAGTCTTGTTAGTCCCGTCTTTTTCTAACAGCAATAAATTTTTAGAGAAATATTCTTGAGATGCAATTACGATTAAGTATGAGGAAAAATACTCTAAAAAGATACCGGTGGAAAAAAGAAGGCGGAGCTAACAATACTACGGAATATTAATTCGTGTGTTGGCAAGTATGCATGAAAATATGAAAAATTATTTTAAAAAATGAAAAAATTATTATTATTATTATTATTTAATTATAACAAGAAGAATATTAATCCAATGCAAAGCGAAACTTGAGATACTATATTAACACAACATACTGTAACGAGAATGCAAAAATATTAAATACTTGATGAAATATGAGCATTTTTAATAAATAGCCCTTAATTTCTCCTCCTGCTTTTTTAATGAAATTTTATTCGCATTATATATTAGGTAAATGTATTGAAATATTTTTATGAAAATCCCAATCAAAAATCCTGAGAAATAAAAAAGATTTCATTGATAAAATTAATTCAATTTTATTGCCTTATAAAAAGTATGAGAAGTTACACCGATTTTTTTATGTTTTTAATCAGACAAAGGTAATAAATTATCCGTATACCGTACATAAACGTAGATGCCAACATTTTAATTTTTACCGGAGTATTTTTAGCTCTACGTTTAATCCGTACTACTTATTGTTTTGAAGTATTTTTTTTCGTGTTTTTTCGAAATTATATATATCGAAGAGAATTTTTTTGTAAATAAAGTCTAGCGAAATAAAGGCGGTGCTAAACAATACTCCGGAATAAGTTAAAAATGTTGGCATCTATGCATAAATATTGATAAAAACTGCTGTCATTTTTCTTGTTTTTTGAGAGGGATTGAAATTTAGCAACTGTAAGCTATTCTAGCAACTGTAAGCTTTTAGGTTTTCACGATATATATATATATATATATATATATATTATTTAATATAAGTGCAATTGGCAACTTACGGAATTTTTATATGCAATTTTCTTTTTTTTAAACTATCTACTTTAAAATTTCGGCAAATTTGCTTGTACTTTTTTTTCTTCTTTAAAATATACCTCCTTTAAAATTTCGCGACATTTTCTGTGCTTAAATAAGTTGAAATTATATTTTGAGGAATAGTGGTATAAATTAATCCGGAAGGTTTAGCTCTGCATTTGGTTGATAAATTACAAAATTGAAATATTGTTGAAACTTGCATATGTGAAGTTATGATTTATTTAGTTAAAAATGTGCATTTTTCATTATACGTATGAACTTTTGTCGCAGATATTTTGTGGAATGTAGAATGTCGAATAATCTAAAAATGGCATTGTCCGTTAACCGTAGATAAATATTGATAAAAACTCCTGTCATTTATCTCTTTCTCGAGAGGAATTGAAATTTAGCTTTTTCTAGCAATGGTAACTTTTGAGTTTTCACGATATTTACATGGATTTATGTATATATAAGTAGCTCTGTACACTTGGCAATTTATGTAATTTTCATACAATTTTACAGGGATGGAACACGGGCGCAGAATTCATACCACTATCAATGTAAGAAAATTTTCTACCTCTCAAATCGACGATATTATAGGTAGAGAAATTTCTTAAACACATTCCGGTATGAATTCTGCGCCCGTGTTCCATGCCTGCTTTTATTTTCTTTAAAAATATATCTATATTATAATTTTGCGAAATTTCCGTGCTTAAATAAGCCGGAAGGATCTTTTGGGAAAGAGTGGTATGAATTAATCCGGAAGCTTTGGCCGCTCAGTATTTGGTTGATAAATTAGAAAACTGAAATATCATTAAAACTTGCACATGCGAAGTTAAGATTTTATTTAGTTAAAAATGCACGTTTTTCGTTATATATACGAACTGTTATCGCAGATATTTTTTGGAACGTAGAATGTCAAATAATCTACAAATTGCATTGTGTAAGTTTCAATAACCTGCATGCAATAAAAAAAATAATGATAATAATAATAATAATAATAATAATAATAATAATAAAGAAAGAAAGATATTAGTCCTTCAAGTTTTTTTTTTATAAGTACATGAATATATGGGCCAAATACATTAAAGCTCATAATTAGGAAAAGACTCTTTTAAACAATCGACAGAACGCCTTTTAAACATTACTTTTTAAAAAGTGATCCTGAACTTTTTTTTTTTTTTTTTTCAATTTTTAACCGTTTTCCTTTTTACTATCACAACGAAACTTTTAGCTAGAATGTTAATATATAGATATAAATAAATGTATACACGTACCATAAACATTAAAGTGATTTAGTGTTTATGTAAATATTTATAGAATGGATGTACATCTTATCCGTCTAAGATCAAACTTCGTCAGGGTTTCACATACGCGCCGTAATGGCAGAGTGTGTGGTAAAGAAATTGAAGGTTCGTGGTGCGGTAGGCTTTAGAAATCTTCTATTTGGCAAATTACATGGCAAATAATGCATCAACGTTTAAAATATCTTTTGGGAAAGGTTGGTATGAATTAATCCGGAGTATTTGGCAATTCCGCATTTGGCTAATTACAAAACTGAAATATCGTTAAAACTTGTACATGCGAAGTTAAAATTTATTTAGTTATAAATGCATATTTCTCATTATATATATGAACTTCTATTGCAGACATGTTCTGGAACGTAAAAAATGAATTTTTCTAAAAAGAGCATTGCACAGGTTTACCTGAATGTAATGATTAAAAAAAAAAGTTTTTTTTTTTTTTAAACTTTTTATAACTACATGAATATATGCGCCAAATACAATAAAACTCATAATTTGGAAAAGCCTATCCACAGTTGACAGTTGGGTTGGAAGGAACTTCAAACATTACTTTTTAGAAAGTGATATCAAACATTTCTTTTTTATTCATTTTTAACTTCTTTCATTTTTGCTGTCAGAACAAAACCTTTTGTTAAAATGTTAAAACAAAGTTGTAAATAAATATATATTCGACCCATAAAACTAAAATGATCTATGTATAAATGTATACATTACATGTATGTTGTTAATTATTGCTTGATCAGATTTTCACATGCGCGCCATAATGGCAGAGTGTGTGGAAAAGGAATTGAAGGTTAGTATTGCGTTGTGCTTTAGAACGCTTCTCTTTGGAAGTTACATAGCAAATAATGCATTAACAAGACAATAAAAAAAATTCCCCGGCCAAATTCGATAGTCATGTATACAGCGAACGTCGTAAAAACTCCTTTGGGATAGTTTTCATATTGAATGAAATGCTTTTTTATTTAATTTATTGGAGATGGCAGACTATGGTGTTTTAAAAAACGTTCTTAAAAGGAAATATTTAGTATTTTGTTAATGCTTTTACTTATGATATTCAAACGATTACTTATTTTAATTGCAAGATAAGAAAAAAAAAAACCTTTAAAATTTTGTGTTTTGTTACTTTAGTGTATTTTAAGGAATGAATTTATATTTATGAATAAATATATTTATTTCTTTAGCTAATTAGTATATATATATATATATATATATATATAATAAAATAAAATACTGTAAATCTTTAATACTTATTAAACCGATAGTGTGTTTTTTTTTTTTTTTTTTTTTTATGACCCGTGTAATAAATAAAGGTATTATTGAAACATTTTATATATTAATAAATATTTGGTCACGAAAAATGTAAATATTTGGTGCATGATTACGAAAAAATTTCACTGTAATGATGTCTTAAGCTGCTATCAGACATGATAATTTTTAGAGCAAATTTCGACCCAACTCTTAGTTAGCGACGATTTCATGGGAGAAATTGCTTCAACAGCCAGTGTGATTGCGATTATTAATTCGGAGAACTTTTCCCCTCCATATGACAAAAAACTGGAAGTTAGTACGAACACCTTTCCATGAAGTTTCAACCAATGAGGTATACGGGCTTAGTAACGTCATCCTTGAAAATGGCATTCAATAATAATAATAAAAAAAAAAAAAAAAAAAAAAAACCTATAGGTTATCTAATGAGTCACAAATTTAAACTTATCGCATTTTAATTTCAACGATCATACATAAATAAGTAGCAATTGACAAATTGTGGGAGGAAACCATTCCATTTCAAAGTGGTTTAAAATTATTTTCAAGTAAATCAATTAATAATTATTTGTTGCATGATATTTATTAATAGTTAATATCAACTACGAAAATTCGCATGTTAATAAACATTTTTAAAGTGATGAGTTTTATATTTAGTAATCAAAAAAATATTTTGCAAAATCTTATGTACTGGACTTTGAGTCTGAAATGTCCTCCCCTTTACTACGCCTCCGTCATTCAATTACTAAATCATATAGTACTAATTACAAAATGTGCTACATAGATATAAATTTATTTTCTAAAAATATTCGATATAAAAAACTGAATCGTTAAAACTTGCACATGCGAAGTTAAGATTTTATAAAGTTAAAAATGCACATTTCTCATTATATACATACTTGCCAACATCCTAATTAATATTCCGTAGTCTTGTTAGTCCCGCCCTTTTTCTCACACCAATAAACTTTTAGAGAAATATTTTTGAAATACAATTACGATTAAATAAGAGGAAAAATACTCTAAAACGATACCGGTGTGGAAAAGGAAGGCGGAGCTAACAATAATATTAATTAGTATGTTGGCAAGTATGTTATATATATGAACTCTTATCGGAGATATTTTTTGGAACGTAGAATGTCAAATAATCTAAGAAATGCATTGTGTAAGTTGGGTCTGGTACGATTTCCCGACACTCAGTTTCCCGACAACTCAGTTTCCCGACGCCACTTTCCCGACAGGTACGTTTTCCCGACAGCTCACATTCCCGACAACTCAGTTTCCCGACAGGTACGTTTTCCCGACAGCTCACTTTCCCGACAGGTACGGTTTCCCGACAACTCACTTTCCCGACAGGTACGGTTTCCCGACAACTCATTTTCCCGACAGGTACGTTTTCCCGACAACTCACTTTCCCGACAGGTACGTTTTCCCGACAACTCACTTTCCCGACAGGTACGTTTTCCCGACAACTCACTTTCCCGACAGGTACGTTTTCCCGACAACTCACTTTCCCGACAGGTACGTTTTCCCGACAACTCACTTTCCCGACAGGTACCTTTTCCCGACAACTCACTTTCCCGACAGCTCACTTTCCCGACAACTCACTTTCCCGACAGCTCACTTTCCCGACAGCTCACTTTCCCGACAGGTACGTTTTCCCGACAACACACTTTCCCGACAGGTACGGTTTCCCCACCGCTCACTTTCCCAACAGCTGACTTTCTCCAATGACATTTCTCGGTATTTCGCTAGTTAACAGATTTTTCTTAATAAGAAATAAGACTGATTAAAAAAATAATAAAAATAATGCTGAATACGTAATTCTATTTGATTATTATTTAAAATGAATTTTAAATAATGCTTTACTTTTTTATTCAAAATGCAAAAAGTAAATAAAAATAAATAAATAAAAATATTACTCTTCCAATTTCTTGCTTTTTAAAACAAAACTACCACTCTTTAATATATGTCTGACATATGAAAATGAGTTTTTCTAAAGAAAAAAAGAAACATTAGTTTCCGTATTTGAATAAAAAGTGGGTACTTTTGTAACATATTTCTGAATGCATCAAATTAAGAGATTTTCGTAGTCAAATATGAAAATTTGAAAGGTGTTTTATTTTTATTTAATTATTTATTTGTTCAGAAAAATGGTGCTAAATGTGTGATTTATTATTTCCATGTTTTTATTAACTTTCATTCTTGTTTGTTTGTTTTTCCGGTACAAATCTTGCAATCTATTACCATGTTTTATTAACTTCGATTCTTGTATGTTTGTTTCTTTGTTTGTTTGTGTGTTTGTCAGGGACACATCTTGCAATCGACTTTTAACTAATTTCCCGACTAGCTAGATATTTGAAATTTTCAGGACAGCTCACAACACGGTGACAATACATTTTTCTAATAACTTTAGTCAACTGCTTCAGGTTCCGCTGCCTTCGGCAGCGTTTATATGATTCGGCAGAAAATTTATTTAGCTAACTTCCCGACTAGCTAGACATTTGAAACTTTCAGAATAGTTCAGAATAAGGTTAAAATACATATTTTTAATACCTTTAGCCAACTGTTTCGGGTTCCCGCTGCCTTCGGCAGCGTTATCAGTAAAAAGATTGCAATCGATTTTTTCCTAACTTTCCGACTAGCTAGACATTTGAAACTTCCAGGATAGCTCAAAACACGGTGACAATACATTTTTTAAATACTTTTAGTCAACTGTTTCAGGTCCCCACTGCCTTCGGCAACGTTTATATGATTCAACGGGAAATTTATTTAACTAACTTCCCGACTAGCTAGACATTGGAAACTTTTAGAATAGTTCAGAATAAGGCTAAAATACATATTTTTAATACCTTTAGCCAACTGTTTCGGGTTCCCGCTGCCTTCGGCAGCGTTATCAGTAAAGAGATTACAATCGATTTTTTCCTAACTTTCCGACTAGCTAGACATTTGAAACTTCCAGGATAGCTCAAAACACGGTGACAATACATTTTTTTAATACTTTTAGTCAACTGTTTCAGGTCCCCACTGCCTTCGGCAGCGTTTATATGATTCAACGGGAAATTTATTTAACTAACTTCCCGACTAGCTAGACATTGGAAACTTTCAGAATAGTTCAGAACACTGTGAAAATGCATTTTTTAAATATTTTTAACCAACTAATCCGGGTTCCTGCTGCCTTCGGCAGCGTTACCAGTACAAAGCTTGTAATCGATTTTTCACTAACTTCTCGACTAGCTAGACATTTGAAACTTTGAGGATAGCTCAGAATACAGTGACAATACATTTTTCTTATACTTTTAGTCAACTGTTTCAGGTCCCTACTGCCTTCGGCAGCGTTTATATGATTCGAACGAAAATTTATTTAACAAACTTCCCGACTAGCTAGACATTTGAAACTTTCAGAATAGTTCAGAATACGGTTAAAATGCATTTTTTTAATACCTTTAGCCAAATGTTTCGGGTTCCTGCTGTCTTCGGCAGCGTTATCAGTACAAAGATTGCAATCGATTTTTCCCTAACTTCGCGACTAGATAGACATTTGAAACTTTCAGGATAGCTCAGAATACAGTGACAATACATTTTTTTTTTATACTTTTAGTCAACTGTTTCAGGTCCCTACTGCCTTCAGCAGCGTTTATGTGATTCAACAGAAAATTTATTTAACTAACTTCCTGACTAGCTAGACATTTGAAACTTTCAGAATAGTTCAAAATACGGTGAAAATGCATTTTCAAAATATTTTTAACCAAATGTTTCGGGTTCCTGCTGCCTTCGGCAGCGTTACCAGTACAAAGCTTGCAATCGATTTTTCACTAACTTCCCGACTAGCTAGACATTTGAAACTTTTATAATAGCTCAAAACACGAGAGCAATGAATTTTTTTAAAAATTTATCCAATTGCTCCGGGTTTCCGCTGCCTTCGGTAGCGTTTATATGATTGAACAGAAAATTTAAAAACATGGTGTATAAAAAGATCTTTTTATCTTGTAATTATTTTTAACTAACTTTCCTACTACCTAGATATTTGGAACTTTCACAGTAGCTCAAAACCCGGAGACAACGGAGTCGAAGTCAGATTTTCAAATTTTTGAATAGTTTTCTTTTATTTAATTATAATATGAAAATAATAAGCTCTTAATAGCAATAAAATAGCCACTAAAATATTAGCTATAATGTAATTGCTGCCAAAAAAAAAAAAAAAAAAAAAAAAAAAAAACGAGTTCATTGTCTTTCGATATAAAAAAAAATTCATTTAATTCAACGTGAACGTTAAATGAACATAAAAAGTTAAATTATGCATCTGACAAAAATTGACGTCATTATCACTTTAAAAATTTTATACACAATGGTAAGTGCTAATATCGCTTTTGTCATGATGCTATACGTTGTTCTAAAAAAAGTAATATTTTATTTTTAAAACCAACTTTTTTTTTTTCATTATAAAGTTATAATTTAAAGTATTTTTACGGCGGGGTGCGTCCTCTATGTAGAAGTTTTAATTAATAAAAAATTTAGTTAGTAAAGATTAAAATATTATTACGCACCCCGCCGTAAAAATACTTTAAATTATAACTTTATAATGCAGCGAAAAAACTAAAACAGATAACACAGAATGTTGAAAGAGATTAGGATTTATTAGAAAGATACATGCAGTGTTATTGGCAGATCTTCATTAAGCTAGGCATTGAGTACCCGGGATTCAATAGCGGCGGCGAAATTTGAAATCAATCCTTTTTCTGGCTGCTTAAGAAAGATAAGAGTTTTTGCTGGGCGGGGTGACTTTCACAATAGTATTGTTTTTTTATGAGATTTATTTATTTATTTTAAGGACGATGAGATTATTGCTTTAAGAAAAAATAGATTAAAAGAAAGCGGTTTTGCTTTTGGTAACAAGTTAAAAAATATATATATTAAAATTAAGTTGCGCTCTGGTACTCACACTACCGATCGCAGAGCTACAAAACTTGACATGTGGGTACCTGGGACCCAGCAGGTGTGCATCTTATCGAGATTTTTTCGAATTTCAAATAAGAATTTTTATTTATTTATTTATTTATTTATTTATTTATTTATTTATTCGATTTTAAATGTTGGCTTCTATGTTTAATTTTTCATAAATTTATTTTTCCATTGTAATCGTCTGCGAATCTTAGCAACGGCTGTTATGCTATTTATTTTTTATTTAACACATTCATTTGAAGGCGAAATCTTTTTATTTTTTATTTATTTTTTTATTATTGTTATATTTATTGACAATAAAACGGTAATGCAGTAGAAAAAATTCTGATGTAGCCACCACATGACTTCCTTTTAATAGGAATATTTATATTTTTATGAAAACATTCACAGTTTTGTGTGAGGTAACTGATTCATAAATAAACAGGCAGGTGGCAGGTTCCAGTCCACGAACATTCTTTAAAATAAAAACAAAACAAGAAAAAAAACTGCTACTCCAATCAAAAAAGGCTCGATAATACGATTACATATACCACCGAGACAAATATAGTAGTTTTTTCAGGAATAGTACTCTACGGCTTGTTACAGAATCTCTCACTAGCAAATGCGCAACTTGGAGTTCAACGAAAATCGTTCGAGTATAGACGGCCCAGTTTTGTTCTCTGGCAAAAATTAGTATCAAGAAAAGATAAACTTTACCAAAAAAAAAAATAATAATAATAATAACTCAGTTAAAATAGAGAATAGGTTTCTGGCTATCCTAAAACAAATCTGCCGCAAAAGTTTATGGCTAATCTCGCCATATTGCAAATTAGTATCCAGCGTAGATTTTTGGTCTTGGCATAGAATTTGGCGAGTTGACGAAGAAATTTGACGAAAACTTGTAGTTTAGGTTTGCCAAAGTTTGGAAGCTCTAACTGCAATAATGAGAGAGTTCTGGAATATTTTGGAAAATTCAATTGGTTTATTGCACAGAACTAAATTCTTCGAAAGTTCTATAAATGAGTCACAAAACTATTAAAAATAAAAAGCATTCGTCGACTAGAACCTGCTTATGTCTTTACAAATTACTTTCTACACGCATACGTGTCGACAACTTTCTAAATAATATCATTACGGGCATTACTGGCTCTATCAATAGCTTATTTTGAAATCTCTATGTTGGTAGGTCATATATAATGGCCAAAACCTTTGTATATTTTCCATTATGAATATAATTTTCGTAAATATCTCCAAAACGGATAATCACAGAAAGACCAAAAAGAGAGGTGCACAACTAGATGCTATAACAAACCTATATACTAATTTTCAACGTTCTACGTCCAACAGTTTTTGACTTATGTGAGATACAAACACACTCACACACACGCATACTACAGACTAAAGTTTCTTAATATACTAATATATATTACATTGTAGTAGAATTCATAGTTGAAAAGAGTAAAATAATAAAATAAAATAATGAAAAACTGAGTTTCCGGCAAATGAGTTGTCAGGAAAGTAAGCTGTCAGGAAGCAGCAGTCGGGAGAGAAAACTCTCTAGAAAACGAATCTGTCGGGAAAGTGAGTTGTCGGGAAAGTGAGTTGTCGGGAAAGTGAGCTGTCGGGAAAGTGAGTTGTCGGGAAAGTGAGCTGTCGGGAAAGTGAGTTGTCGGGAAAGTGAGCTGTCGGGAAAACGTACCTGTCGGGAAAGTGAGTTGTCGGGAAACTGTACCTGTCGGGAAAGTGAGTTGTCGGGAAACCGTACCTGTCGGGAAAGTGAGCTGTCGGGAAAACGTACCTGTCGGGAAAGTGAGTTGTCGGGAAACTGTACCTGTCGGGAAAGTGAGTTGTCGGGAAACCGTACCTGTCGGGAAAGTGAGTTGTCGGGAAAACGTACCTGTCGGGAAAGTGAGTTGTCGGGAAACTGTACCTGTCGGGAAAGTGAGTTGTCGGGAAACCGTACCTGTCGGGAAAGTGAGCTGTCGGGAAACCGTACCTGTCGGTAAAGTGGCGTCGGGAAACTGACTTGTCGGGAAACTGAGTGTCGGGAAATCGACCTGATCCCGTGTAAGGGGTAAGTTTCAATAACCTGCATGCAATAAATAAAAAAAATAATAATAATAATAAAGAAAGAAAGAACATAGTTCTTTAGGATTTTTTTTTTATAATTACATAAATATATGCGCTAAATACATTAAGGCTCATAATTGGGAAAATCCTTTTATCCACAACCGACAGAACGCCATTTAAACATTACTTTTTAAAAAGTGATCCTGAACTTTTTTTATTTTCAATTCTTAACCGTTCTCCTTTTTGCTATCACAACGAAACTAAGCTAGAATGTTAAGGACATAGATATAAATGAATGTATACTCGCACCATAATCATTAAAATGATTTGGTGTTTACGTAAATATTTACAGACTCTACGTGCTTATCAGTTTCACGTCAAAACGTGTCAGGGTTACATACGCGCCGTAATGGCAGAGTGTGTGGTAGTCTGTAGATATCTTCTGTTTGGCAAGTTACATAGCAAATAATGCGTCAACGGTTAATATATCTTTTGGGAAAGGTTGGTATGAATTATTCCGGAAGATTTGGCAGTTCCGCATTTGGCTAATTACAAAAGGGAAATATCGTTAAAACTTGTACACGCGAATTTAAAATTTATTTAGTTATAAATGCACATTTCTCATTATATATATGAACTTCTATTGCAGTGGTACGTAGAAAATAAATTATTCTAAAAGAGCATTGCGTAGATTTACCCGAATGAAATGATTAAATAAAAAAAAAAGTTCTTTAAGAACTTTTTATAACTACATGAATATATGCGCCAGATTCAATAAAGCTCATAATTTGGAAAAGCCTATCCACAGTTGATAATTGGAAGGTACTTCAAACATTAATTTTTTCAAAGTGATCCCAAACATTTCTTTTTTATTCATTTTCTACTACTTTCATTTTTGCTGTCAGTGTCAGAACAAAACTTTTTGTGAAAATGTTAAAACAAAGTTGTAAATAAATATATATTCGACCGATAAATATTAAAAAGATTTATAAATTGTACGTATGTCGTTAATTATTGCTTGATCAGGTTTTCACATGCGCGCCATAATGATAGAGCGTGTGGAAAAGGAATTGAAGGTTACTATTGCGTTTGGCTTTAGAACGTTTCTCTTTGGCAAGTTACATAGCAAATAATGCATCAACAAGTCAATAACAATTTTTCCTCGACAAAATTAGATAGTCATTGATACAGTGAAAATAGCTAACAATTGTTTGGGATATTTTTCATATTGAATGAACTGTTTTTTGTATTTTATTTACTGCAGACGGCTGACTATGGCATTTTAAAAAACGCTCTTAAAAAGGAATTTTTAGTATTTTGTCAATGCTTTTACTTATGATATTAAAATGATTACTTATTTTATTTGCAAGATTAAAAAAAAAAAAAAAAAAAAAAAAAAAACTTTAAAATTTTGTTTTTTATTACTTTATTATAATTTAAGGAATGAATTTATATTTATGAATAAATGTATTATTTTTATTTCTTTAGGACGCATATGACTAATTAAATAATGATAAATAAATTTTAATAATAAAAATAATACTGTAGAATTTTAATACTTATATAACCTATAGTTTTTTTTTTTTTTTTTATGATCCGTTTAATAAATAATTGTATTATTGAACAATTTTGTATATTAATAAATATTTGGTCAAGGAAATTAAATATTTGGTGCATGATTACTTAAAGATAGATAAACGTTAATGATGTCTTAAACCGCTATCGGACATAACAATTTTTGGAGTAATTTTCGACCCAACGCTTAGTTAGCGCCGATTACCTGAGAGAAATCACTTCAACAGCCAGTGTGATAGCGATTATTAATTCGGACAACTTTTTCCCTCCGTACATACTTGCCAACATACTGATTAATATTCCGTAGTATTGTTAGCTCCGCCTTCTTTTTCACACCGGTATCTTTTCAGAGTATTTTTTCTCTTATTTAATCGTAATTGCACTTCAAGAATATTTCTCTAAAAATTTAATGGTATGAGAAAAAGGGCGGGACTAACAAGACTACGGAATATTAATTAGGATGTTTGCAAGTATGCCTTCGTATGACAAAAAATTGGAAGTACGAACAGCTTTCCTTGAAATTTCAACCAATGATTTATATATATATGCTTTTTAACGTCATCCTTAAAGATGGCGTCCAATATTAAAAAAAAAAAAAACACAAATCTATGGGTGATTTATTGAGTCACAAATTTAAACTTATCGCAATTTAATTTCAACGATCATAAATAAATAAGTAGCAATTCACAAATTGTGGGAGGAAACCATTTCATTTCAAAGTGGTTCAAAATTATTTTCGAGGAAATCAATTAATATTTGTGTTAAATAATATTTATTCATAGTTAATATCCACTACGAAAATTCGCATGTTAATAAGCATTTTTAAAGTGATGTGTTTCATATTTAGTAATAAATGGATTATTCTGTAAAATCTAGTAGGCAGGACTTTGAGTCTGAAATGTCCTCCCCTTTTCTACGCCTCTGTCATTCAATTAGTAGATCACTTATGTTATATAGTACTAATAAGAACATGTGCAACATATATATTAATTTATTTTCTGAATATATTCAGACTTACATCATTTTAACAGATCAAAAATGTGTGAAACAGGAATTCTTTTACTTTGATAATATTTAGTAAAAATAAAATTCAGATGGAATTTGTCAAAAATTTACTTAGGGCTGATTCGAGAGATTACCTTTCCGCAATTAATTGTAAATAATATTATAAATATAATGTTATTTAAAATAAATTTTATTGTATTATTTACTTTTTTTATTGATTTATTTTTATTTTATTTTGTTTATTTATTTATTGTCCTTAATTGAGTTAAACTCGCTCTGATCCGGATAAAAATTCGAATTTGGCTGGTGCTGCCATCTTTCACCAGCTTATGGAACTAGAAGTCGTACTTCCTCCCTATGAGGCGTTCCTAATAACGGAAGACGCAACCCTCTTGCCTTAAACTAAGTCCGGTAGTTCCACTACCGGGGCTCGGAATTTCCGAGTGGCACACGACAACAACAACAACAATTGACTTAAACGTTTTTCTACAAAAACAGTCATTCGAAGTTCCTTGTGATTTCTTATAGAATCATTAAAAACTTTTAGTTCGTCTTTGCATTACGATGCACATATATATTAAAAATTGTTGAATGAGAGAG
This sequence comes from Salticus scenicus, assembly GCA_963930645.1. Classification (NCBI taxonomy): domain Eukaryota; kingdom Metazoa; phylum Arthropoda; class Arachnida; order Araneae; family Salticidae; genus Salticus; species Salticus scenicus. Next base: position 9,372,615 of record OZ005662.1, on the reverse strand, counting down.
TGATGTAATAAATCAAAGAATTTTCTTCGAATAAATTCTTTATTTCAACCATTTTAAGAGTTTTGCTGTATTATTTTCACTACTGCATTTTGTGTTCATGTTTTTTGTTAGTATTTCATTAAACGTTATTAGCTCAGAACCTGCGACATTTAACTAGAAATTTGCTTATTTCGTCATTTTTAATTAATAGAATACCTGAAATCATATATTTATTTCCATAGAATCCTTTATTTATTCGTTTCTTTCATTCGAATTTTCTTCTTTTCTGTCTTTCTTTTTATATTTAATGCTTTGGGAAGATGAACTTAGAAAGTTTGTTTACAGTGTCTCTAATAGTAATCATTTCTAATAATAATAATAATAATAATCTATAATATTAAAAAACAAAGCACTTTCCATAAGACCAAAATCGTACGATCTGGGCATGCACGAGAAAATTTTGAACCAATTCGGAACGGGAATATTTCTTTCTCTTTATGCAGTGCAATAGGAATACCGATGATAGAGGTCGAGCAGGCGAAATGAATGTTTCATATGTCTATGGCAGACACCTAATTAAAGCTTAATCATCGATTATTTCATTGATTCATACTTTCTAAGGCAGTATATTAAAATAAATCAATTCGTGAATTCTTATCGGTTACCGTCATGCGCATTTTCGCCAAAAATTTCCTTACACGGGTTTGTATTTCAGGATTATATACTGCCGCGCCATCTAAGGGAAAAAAAAAATCTTTTAAAATTAACAAATTATCAGAGTTTATTTAAAAATTAACTTTTATCACTTGAAAACTTCGTTTAGAAAAGATGGAAATAGATATTTAAAATCAAAAAAGTTTTTTTTTTTTTTTTTTTTTTAATCTAATTTTTATAATTTTTATAATTTCTGATATTTCATTTCCGTAATATATTATAGAAAAAATAATTTAGAAAGGATAATGTTAAAATATTGATATTTTATACGAGTAAAAATTTACATAGTGTAATTTATTATAAGAAATTTACTGAGCAAATTAACTTGCTAAAATATTAGATTCATTCTGATTTATTTATTTATTTATTTAACTGTATTCTGTTGCTGAAATATACTATTTTGCTAGAATAAAGTGCTATAATGCTGTTATTCATTTATTTTTAAGTAGCATAGTCTATTTCTAAATAAAATTATAATTATAGAATATAAAGGAAACATAAAACATTATTAAAATTTATTTTAATTTAAATTATTTTGCCTTATAAATTTATGTGATTTTAAATATATATATATATGTATATATATATAAGAAAAAAAAACATTTTTGAGGTTTTTATTTTTATTTTATTTTTTTTTAATTCGAGAGATTGTCGATGGCGTCACTGTCACATTGTAATTGAAATGGAATATTATCATTATCGATGCTCGATACAAAGAATCTCTAGAGATTCTTTGGCTCGATTGATTTTATTTTCATGCTATGTACTGTCGTCAGCAAAGTTATTGAAGCGCTAGCAATAATTAGTATATAAAAGATTTGCGCTTAATAGCGTTTTGTTAAATATTTGTCGAGTCATGTTCACTGACATATGCTGTTTGTAGAAAAGTATGTTAAAGATGAAAATTATCGATCAAATAAAATATATATATATGTATGGAAAGTATTTATGTTTGCTTTCTTTCATCATTCTTACCATAATTTATGAATTCCTTCTTTTACTTTCTCCACACATTCTTTTGGTCATATTTAGAGTAAAATTAGGAAAAATCTTGGTATTTTATTTTTATTATATGGAGCACGCTTAAATATTTTATATAGAAATTTCCTAAAATTTATTCCCCCTTCCCCTCCAACCAAAAAATAATTGATTACAACTGGGGGTATTAAACTGGTTAAGAGCAATGTGAAATATTAAAACAGGAATGTTTAAAACTTTATGTCGTGAAAAGATTTAAGTTGCACATGATCCGTCAAATTTAGACGGGTATTAACTAGTAATAATTATAAACTAGTAATATTATATTAATAAAATACCTTAAGTCGCGAGTATTTTGTACATATACTAACTTTCCATGAATGACCGGATATTTTAGATTTTGTTCGTTAATTTCTTTAGATTTTGTACGTTAAATTCTTTAAAAAATTATTCATAAATTATCCAGAGGCTTTGGACATTTGAAGAAAATGTTATCCCTCATACACTTCAGCAAATAGTTTAACTCAAAAGGAAAGTGAGAACCAGTAAAGTTTCAATAAAAACACAGTGTTTGAGGTCACCCTGTAAAAATTTATGCTTGACATGCGTACTGTCTGTAAAAGGAGTATGAGACTTCTTTTTATTACCTGTATTTACTTTTTGAGCCTAGCCTCATACAGTCATGAAAATATAAAAAATTATTTAAAAAACTGAAAAAAAAAAAAACTTTTTTTCCCCCTTTTAAATATAACATGAAGAATATTATACCAATGCGAAGCCATATTAAGAAAAATTGAGATACTATATTAGACGCACCATACTGTAATCAGAATAGAAAAATATTAAATACCTGATGCAATATGAGCTTTTTTAATAAATAGCATTTAATTTCTCCTGCTGCTTTTTAATGAAATTTCATTCGCATCATATATTAGGTAAATGTATTGAGTTATTTTTATGAAAATCCCGAGCAAATATCCTAAGAAATAAAAAAGTTTTCATTGATAAAATTAACTCAGTTTCATTGCCTTAAAAAAAAAAAAAAAAAAAAAAAAAAGAATGAGAGGTTACACCGAATTTATTATTATTATTATTATTATTCAGTCAAAGGTATTACATTGTCCAGTTACTGCACATAAATATTGATAAAAACTCCTGTCTTTTTTTTCGAGAGAGAGATATAAATCTTATACTATTAAGTGAGCAATATTTCTATATATATATGTATATTTCACTGTTCTCAAAAACGGTAGCTCGGACAGACACGTGATTTAACACAAAGATGCCCTCCGAAGGGACTTTGCGCACATCGAAGTCAGATTTTCGAATTTTTGATTAGTTTTATTTTAATTAATAAAAATATGAAAATAAAACTTCCCCTTTCCATAATGACTCTGAATGGAGAACCTTAGGAGGGATTTGATTGGTTTATTTGATTTTCATTGATTTGAGTGTATTTTACATTGAACTAGAGCTACGTTCCGAGGAATTACAAGATATTTGATTGGTTTATTTGATTTTCATTGATTTGAGTGTATTTTACGTTGAACTAGAGCTGCGTTTCGAGGAATTACAAGATATTTAATTGGTTTATTTGATTTTCATTGATTTGAGTGTATTTTACGTTGAACTAGAGCTGCGTTTCGAGGAATTACAAGATATTTGATTGGTTTATTTGATTTTCATTGATTTGAGTGTATTTTACGTTGAACTAGAGCTGCGTTTCGAGGAATTACAAGATATTTGATTGGTTTATTTGATTTTCATTGATTTGAGTGTATTTTACGTTGAACTAGAGCTGCGTTTCGAGGAATTACAAGAGATTTGATTGGTTTATATGATTTTCATTGATCTGAGCGTATTCTACGTTGAACTAGAGCTACGTTTTGAGGAATTACAAGTGATTTGATTGGTTTATTTGGTTTTCATTGATTTTAGTGTATTTCACGTTGAACTAGATCTACGTTTTGAGGAATTATGAGAGATTTGATTGGTTTATTTGATTTTCATTGATTTCAGTGTATTTTACGTTGAACTAGAGCTACGTTTTGAGGATTTACGAGAGATTTGATCGGTTTATTTGGTTTTCATTAATTTGAGGTAAGGGTGTCCAGTGATGTTTTTTTCGGTTTTAGCATGCTTGACAGCGATTGCTGCGAAAACGAGTTTCGTGCGTTTTCAGATTCATGCACAACGAACTAGGGGTGTCCAGTGATGTTTTTTTGGTTTTAAGATGTGTGATAGTGATTGCCGCGGAACCAAGTTACGCGGGTTTTCAGATTCATGCACAGCAAGGTAGGGGTGTCCAGTGATGTTTTTTGGTTTTAACATGCGTGATAGTGATTGGCGCGGAAGCGAGTTTCGTGTGTTCTGAGATTCATGCACATCGATATAGGGCTGTCCAGTATTTTTTTCCATGTGCGTGAAGCGTACATACGTGCGTTATAGTGATTACTGCGAAAATGACTTATGTGCGTTCTCTGATTCGACCATTCATCGAATAGTGACTTTTACTGTACGAGTACCAGCTTCAACTGTGTCCAGAATATTCGAAGAATTAACATTTCTATCTGACTGTTTTCAACAATATTCGTTTTAATAACAGTTTTGTTGCACAGAGTCGAGTAGTTAAAAAAATGTTTGATATTGTCAAGGAGATTCCACACTAAAACTGTGAAGAAAATGGTTGCCAATCGAAATATATTTATTTAAACGTTTCAATTATTCAATTAAAAAGAAATCCTTGAAATATAGTGCCCAGCGAAGCGTGCTAGTTTAGTTTATTCTGGTAACTGTAACCTTTTAGGTTTTCAAGATATTTATATATGTATATATATTAGTATAAGTATATTTGGCAACTTACGAAATTTTTACATACATTTTTTTTTTTTAAATATATACTCATACTTGCCAACATACTAATTAATATTCCGTAGTAATGTTAGCTCCGCCTTCTTTTTTACACCGCTATCTTATTAGAGTATTTTTCCTCTTATTTAATCGTAAATGCATTTCAAGAATATTTCTCTTAAAATTTATTGGTGTGAGAAAAAGGGCGGGACTAACAAGACTACGGAATATTAATTAGGATGCTGGCAAGTATGTATACTTTATAATTTAGCGAAATTTGCTTGTTCTACTCTTGCAGAGATGGAACACGAATTCTTCTAACTATAATAACGATGGTTTAAGAGGTAGAAAATTTCCTTACGTTGTTAGTGGTATGAATTCTGCACCCGTATTCTATCCCTGTACTTGGGAACTTACGAGATTCTTATATACCATTTTTTTTCTTCTTTGAAATATCTCCTTTATAATTTCGCGACATTTCTGTGCTTCAATAAGCCGAAAATATATTTTGGGGAATAGTTGTATGAATTAATCCGGAAGTAGCAGGATCCTGGCAGCTCTGCATTTGGTTAATAAATTACAAAATTGAAACATCGGTAGAACTTGCATATGCGAAGTTAAGATTTATTCAGTTAAAAATGCGCATTTCTCATTACATGTATGAACTTTTATTGCAGATATTTTGTGGAACGTAGAATGTCAGTTATTCTAAAAAAGGCATTGCCATACTTGCCAACATCCTAATTAATATTCCGTAGTCTTGTTAGTCCCGCCCTTTTTCTCAAACCATTAAATTTTTAGAGAAATATTCTTGAAGTGCAATTACGATTAAATAAGAGGAAAAATACTCTAAAAAGATACCGGTGTGAAAAAGAAGGCGGAGCTAACAATACCACGGAATATTAATCAGTATGTTGGCAAGTATGCATTGCGTAGGTTTTAATAACCTGTATGTAATGGTTAAAAAAAGAAAGTTCTTTAAGAACTTTTTACAAGTACATGAATATATGAGCCAAATACATTAAAGCTCATAATTTGGTTGGTTGGGTTTTACGTCGCACTAGTGCTGCACAGATGGGCAATTGGCGACGGTCTGGAACTCATCCCTAGAGATGGTCCGGAGACATGCCATCGCAATTTTGATCTTCCACCGAAGGGATGGCTCTCCCGCTTCGGTTGACCCCCAGAGGTATAATATTTGATGGGAACATGGAGGACATTGCGGCCACGACAGATTTTACGTGCACCAGCCACCATTAGTGTACACGACGGTCTTTGGCCGTCTGGAGTACCGAACCCTCAATCTTCCAATTATGAGGCCGGTGCTCTACCGACTGGGCTACCGCGGCCCCTCATAATTTGGAAAAGCCTGTTATCCACAGTCGACAGTTAGAACTAAGGATGTAAAATTTCCGGAAATTTTGAGGCGGTAGGGAAAAAAAAAAAAAAAAAAAAAAACAGTTTTCTACCGTTTTCTTTTTTCTTTTTTTTTTTTTTTTTTTTTTTTTTTCCCTGGAAAAATGGAAAAATTGATTTTCTACAAATAAAAATAGGTTTTCTGAACCCCTTAACTGCCCCGGCCACATATATGCGTTTTTCCGAAGTATGAGCTTTTGTACTGTACTGTTATTTGGGAAACTACTGGCAAGGTTTCAAAATGCAATAAAATTAACTTGAAAGCGATCTTGACTGTGTTTTTGAAAGGTTTATTCATTTCAGAGTTGAAAGAGAAATGTGGCACTTTGAAGCATATGTTGTAAATTTTCCTCCACAGGTAAGAGGTTAATATTCCTAATATCTTAAAAAATATAAAGTGTTAAAAATTTAAAAATATACGCAGCCCATTCCCCCCCCCCCCCCTTAATAGAAGCATATTAAAAATTTTGCTATTAAAAAGATTTCTGTTCTATAATTGCCAGAAAAAAATACCAAAAATGAGTCAAATCATTATTCTCCCATTTATTTTGGATAGTATTACACTCACTCATTTCAATAAATTATGTTTACGTGTGGGTGTTGCTTTTTCAGTTAAAACACATCTTGATAGATATTATTTAATAAGGATATTAATTACATCTTGAACATATACTATTTACAGGAACAAAATATTAATTCAGCCATATCGGCTCACACATAGCCTCGAATTCCCCGATTCCGAACAGTTCCAAACCGAAACAGTTTGCCGCGGGTACAGTCAGTAAGTTCATACACTACATCTCCTCCCTCCTTATTACATGTTAAGTCTGTTTGGAGGTCTGCGGATTCTTCCGGAACGTCTAGGTAAGGTTCCCGGACTGATTGTCACTGGCGGAACACTGGACTGAATTCCAGAGTCGCTGCTTTGAAGTGGTGGCAGATTCTGTGGCATAGGGGTTGAGTCCCTCACAGGAGAACTAGCTGATAACTCTGCTGGGGAAGTTTGAACACTAGATTCTCTATCCGGAATTTGAGAGGTAGAAGTATCATTTGATATTTTACTTGAATCCCCAGATCGAAATCTATGATACACATTTGGAGTCTGAGCACTCTCTTGCACATGATCACCCACTGGACGCATCTGATCAATATGTCGCCTCATTAAGGTTCCATTTACGTTAACAGTATAACGTAGACCACCATCTTTGTTAACCACTCGTCCGAACTTCCACTTTGAATTTTCTTGTCGATAATCTCTGACAGGAACAGAGTCACCAATATTAAATTTCCTATCATAAAATTCATATACACCTTTTCTGACCTTTTTTTGGATTCTTGATTTTAAGTCTGGCAGGAGTAAGTGAATCCGGGTTCTAATATCTCTCTTCAAAAATAGCATAGCTGGACTATGACCTGTAGTTACATTAGGAGCCTTCCTATATTGTAATAGGAATGTATTTAATTTTTGATTCAAGCTGCCATAATTTTCTTGCATAGCTCTCAAGGACTAAAGGTGTTAAAGAAATAACTAAGGACTTTAAAAATAAGTTAATAGAAAAAACTCGAAAAATAATTAAAGATGGAAAATAGTCATATAATACCCCTCCCCCCCCCCCACACACACAATTTCTAATTCATGCACCCGATACTCCCCGCATTTTTGGTAGATATAAAGATCACAAAGACCCTTCAAAATTCTGACCAGTTGTTATTAAACGTGGAGCCCCCACCTATAGTTTAGAAAAATATATGGCTGAAATGTATCGCGAAATTATTCCCCTTCAGAACATTCTTTAGAATCCACAGGAGATTTTATCAAAGAAATTAAGAGAGATCGAGGATAAAATTAATTACTATTTCGTTAGCTTTGAAGTGATTAATCTCTACCCTTCTACAAACATCGAAGAAATAACTCAAATAGTTGATAATGCAACTAATGACAATTTTCAGGATCCCAAAATAGCCCAAACAATTACCGCTACCACCAATCTCTTACTTAACAAAAATTATTTCAAATTTAATAATAAAATATACCAACAAAAGAAGGGGTCCCAATGGGATCGCCCGTTTCGGGCTTTATAGTCGAATTTAAGTTAAGATTAATGGGAAATGAAATACTCAAGCGATTAAAAGACAAAATATGTTATTGGTATAGATACGTTGACGACGTCTTCGCCGTTATCGATAAAAATTGTGATATAGAACAGTTATTGAATACTATAAATAGCATTGGTTCCAATGTACAATTTACTTATGAAGAAGAAATAGACCAACAAATTAACATCCTTGAAGTCAAAATTACACGAACCGACAGTAGAATTAAAACCACCGTTTATCAAAACCGACCAATAGTAATGAAATTATACACTATAAAAGTAAAACACCTTTCCCATATAAAATTAATGCAATCCGCTCCGACATCAATAGCACCATTTTAATACGCAGCGATAAAGACCCATTTTCCCATTAGAGACTGCAGGAATCTATAAAATACTGTTTATAAATCAAGATGAAAATTCAGGTTTTTACATCAATGTAACGAAAAGAAAAATTAAAACGCGAATAAATGAACATGAAAATGATGTAAAAACTTGTAAAATTAATACAGCTTTAGCTAAAACATTTAATAATGAAAATATAGTGATAAATTTTGATGAAACTAAAAAATTCGCAGATTACAACAATTACCAATATGCAATGTACCAGGAATCTATTCAAATCGCAACTAATTCTGAGGTGTGCAACGACAGCAGCGCAATGGCACCGAATAGAGTGTGGCGCCACCTTAAGGAGAAGTATACCAGAAAATATCATTCCAAGAACTCCGCAACAGATGAAGCCGCTGAGGAAAGCTGGGCGCCCAGATGAAAAAGTTACGGCCAAAATGTGAGGGAATTGTTTAAAAGGTTCATTTAATTAATCTATAGTTTAAAAATGTCTCATTTATTGTTACATCTAATTATTTTCAGAATTTTTAAAAAATGATATATGTTATACTAAACTAACTGGATGTTCCCCATTGCTAATGTAATAAATACCATTTCTGTTTTACGTACAGGGACACCCGAAAGTATTCCAAAGTATTGCTTTCTACGAGAGGTATTGCTATACATAAAATTTTAATAACTTTACTTTGCACAAATCTTAATGAAATTGAAATATGTTATTCATACGGACAAAACAATGCTTTCCATGCAATGTAGTATGAATAGCATTAGATTAAAAGAACCACACAAAATATTCAGTTACATTAAGGGCTATTATTGATAATTTGCTGGAATTGCATTTTCGTTTATATTAAAGATTTTTAACGTTTTATAAGAATTTTTAACACTTTATAACAAGGTTGAAAAGTGTTAATGTCTTCGTTTTGTCTGTCTGCCTGGGCTCTAATTCCCATAAATATTCATAGAATTTCTTAAAACTAATATATGTTATTCAAGTTCACTATCGAAAATTCGGGTGTTCCCTATTGAAAATGGAGTGAATACCTCTACTGGTTTGAGTACAGGGGGCACACGAAAGTATTCCAAGTATTTTGTTCTATGAGAGGTACTTCTATAAAATAATAATGATAAAATAATAAAAAATATTTCATGCTTTACTTTACATAAATCTTCATGAAATTGAAACATGTTATTTAAATTCACTGTCAGATTTTTTTTTTTTTTTTTTTTTTTTAAATAGAAAATGGGGTAAATACTATCTCTGGTTTGTGTACAGGGACACCCGAAAACATTCCAAAGTGCTGCGTTCTATGAGTGGTATTGCTTAAATCAAATTTTAATAAATTTTCTTTACACAGTCTTAATGAAATTGAAATATGTTATTCATATGCACAAGAGAATGCTTGCTATAGAAAATATTATGATTAGCATTAAGATTTACAGGACTCTACAAAAATTTTCCGTTACATTAAAGACTACTATTGGAAATTAGTTGGAATTGCACTTTCGTTTACATTAAGTGTTTTTAACACTATCTAACAATTTTTATATGTGCATATGATTTGAATTTGTGTATCTGTTTGTCCGACTGTCCGACTGTTTGTCTGTCCGTCTATCCACGTCCAGCGTTTAGCGTCCATATATATTTTCAGAATTTAAAACAAAAATTGCATATGTTATTCAAACTCACTATGGAATATTCCCTGTTTGAAAAGGCAAATTCCTATAGAATTGGTTTGCCGACAGGGACACCCAAAAATATGTCAATGAATCGCGTATTAGGATAGACATTTGTATAAATCACATTTAAATAACTTTCTACTGCAAATATCATAAAGAAATTGACATTTATTCTTAATATGCTACAATGATGTTTTGTATGGAATATGATATGGTTAATCTTTAGATTTAGAGGGCTACACTAAAATATTCAGATACAATAAGCGCTGCAATTATAATCTAAGGGTTGTATTTTCTCTTGCGTTAAGCATTTTTAATACTTTCCAAGAATGTTTAAGAATGATTATGATTTCAAATTGTTTATCTGTATGCCTTTCATTAGTACTTCTACAATCCCTTTGTGTGATAAAGTAGGCAAAGAAACGTTAAAAGTTATACGATACAACAAGTACGTACAGCTGGAAAGTGTTAATAATCATAGCATTCCGCGCATGATTATTCGTTCTTGTTTTAGACAGGAATTGAAATTTAGTTTATTCTAGCAATAATACATTTTTGAGTTTTCTCGATATTTACATATTATATATATAAAGTAGCTCTATTCAGTTGGCAACTCACGGGATTTTCATTTACCATTTTTGGGAGGAAATATCTCCTTTCATCATCACGGGGCTTCTGGGCCGGTCGAGACCGTCGCTTACCTGCACCTGAGGAGAGATGAAAGACATGAACAGGACTTGCATGGTATAGATGTTCGGAATCTTGAACAGAGTGAGTTCCCACTGAACCCAGGCGTGACGAGCAGATGCAGCTTGCCGGTAGAGAGAGACAGAGCAGTGCCGATCTGGAAGCTGTGGTTGAACATGAGGAAAACGAGCAGGAAGAAAAACCCTAGCACTAAACATATCTTTTTTTTTTTGTCCTAATATAAACTAGGAGAGCCTAACAAGACTGTTAAGTAGTCAGAAAAATAAATTACAATAAATGACGATAAATTTAGCCTAACGAGACTGTTAAGCAGTCAGAATTAAAATGTCACAATAAAATTAAATTTAGCCTAACAAAACTGTTAAGCAGTCAGAGGTAGAAAAATACATACAATATTTACATTACAATTTAAAAATTTAAAATTAAGACTATTTACAAGAGAATTAATATATACGAACTATTTACCGAGACATTTACAAGTTAAGTTTAAATTAATCCCTACAGTAAGGTAACTGGTGGGAAGGTTGATCATACGCGACTGTTAAACGGTGCAGTAGGTTGCAGTTGTCGGGGTCATAGCCAAATGTAGATAAATTATATAAATATTCAGTCTACGGAATAAAAGAATTTAGAGTGGGAATTCTGTGTTAGATAACACCAGAAGGATCTCGCCTTCTACATTTGGAGCATTTTTGCCAGATTGGGGACTTTTTTTATTCAATTGCCACCCCTAAATTTTAATTGTAATGGTTGCCTAATCACTTGGAAGATTAATTGTTTATTTTATATATCAAATATCACTTGATTATTGGTGGTTGTTGAATTTAAAAAAAATCCCCAATCTGGCAACACTGATTTGGAGACCGGGACAAACCCGTCCTCCCTGTAGAGGATGGCAAGTGAACGTTTTTTGGCCCTCTCTATCCTCGGATAGTACAGTCGGCTGCAAAATTATTCGAGCACTAGCCAATAATTCCTATACTTAAAAAGTACACTTAAGACTGTTGTGCTAAGTAAATCCTTGTCGAATCATGTTCTTAGACTGATTAAGAACATGACTCGACAAGGATTTATTTAACACTTTTTTTGGGCAAGGATTATTGCTAGTGCTCGAATAATTTTGCAGCCGACTGTACCTTCTTATGGCGTTTAACACAGGATTCTGGACTTTTGGGACAGACCTGTGAAACTTCAACTCAAATTTCTTAATTTCAGAATATATAGGCCGAATTTTCAGATCTTTGTGAATGACAACATTGCGAACGTAACGATTGGCTCGAGCAAACCTACGCAATTGCTTGTTTTGGAATACTTGAATTTTTTCTAGCACAGTCTTTGAGGCAGACTCGAACACCACGGACCTGTAAGTCAATTTTTGGTCGGATCATGGACTTGCACAGTAACAATTTATTTTTAATAGACAGGCGGCTATTCCAAGCCAAAAGATAAAAGAGGTATTATGTGCTTTTTTCAGAGTCTCTGAAATGTGCTTGTGCCATAATAATTTAGAATCTAGGTGAATTCCTAGGTATTTATATGCAGTTTCCCAGGGAATAGGATCTTTATTGAGAAGAAGATTAATGTCGGGGGAATTGGATTAATTTGTGAAGAAGATGGCAGCACTTTTAGAACTATTAACTTTAATTTTCCACTTGTTAAGCCAAATACCATACGAATCAAGGTAATCTTGGAGTTTTTCAAACACAGTGTGTGGTTGTGTGTGTCTGTATATAATAGCAGTATCATCAGCAAATAATGCTAAGTTGATGTCGGGCATGCCGTTTATGAAAATATTAAAAAGGCGGGGCCCGGCGAGAGAACCTTGAGGAACAGAACTGAGAACAGGCTTCGGGCTAGAGAGAGGATTTCCCACTTTCCCCGCGAAGGACCTGTCAGAGATATAGTCAGCAAAGCTTTAATTAGCTGGTCAGGGATACCTAACTCAGCCATCTTAAAGAGAAGGTCGGCATGCCAGACCTTGTCAAAGGCCTTTTGCACGTCGAGAAATATAATTCCCGCCACACCGCTGGTTCGGTATCCATCGTGTATGAATTCCGTCACTCTCCACAACTGCTGTTGTGTTGAATGACGAGTTCTAAACCCGAATTGTTCGGGTATAATTTTGTCATGAGAGTCAAGGAATTCATTCAATCGGCGGATGAGAACATACTCATAAACATTTGAGAGACAAGAGAGTAGAGAGATAGGTCGATAGCTAGAAAGGGAGTGAATATCTTGACTCCCACCCTTCGGTAAGGGGACAACGATAGCTCTCTTCCAACAATCAGGAAAAATATTGAGATTTAACATGCGATTGATGATTAAAGTAATATAATAGATAAAAGGGAGAGGTAGATTAATTAACATATTACTAGTGATTTGGTCCTCACCGGTTGCGGTGTGCTTTTTCAAGCCCGAAATGTATTCATGAACCTCAGAGAGTAAAGCAGGTTGGAGAGTGTTTGGTGTGTCAGTGAGTAATAAATTTTGAACCCCATGTACTCGAGATTAAACGAGTCCATGTACTCGACTAATGGGTTAACAATGTCCGAATGAGGTGAAAACTGACTTCAAAGACTTTCAGCAATTGCTTCAGCCTTTTCCTTGTTACTGTAAGCCATGCCGTTAGGGCTAATATTGGCGGGAATGTGTGTTCGTGTCCTACGAATACGGGAGGCAGCCCTCCAAATTGTGTTGCCATCAGTCGAGAGGGACTCGACAAAATTGTTGAAACGTGTTTTACTGAACTCCTTAATTGCAGCTCTAACACTATGTATAAGCCTATTTAACTTATTCCCTGAAATAGGGGGTCCTATCAAGCAGCCATTGCCTGCGAGCATGATTTCGATCTCTGACGATTTCCCTGATGCTATCGGGCAATCTGTAGTAGTCGCTCGATCTTTTCCGAGGTTCCTAGATTTGCATGTAGGCCACTCAGAGTGAGTCCCCAAGCATGGCTACCGCTTGCTCAGCTTCATCTTTGGAATCTGGGATAAGGGATGTAAGCTCAAGTTCTGACAGAATATCCTCGACCTGACTCCACCTAGTGTATAAAGCCGTTCTCAGATCCAGATCGTATGACCCCACATTATACCTCAAGACAACAGGTAAGGGATCAGAGTCTAGATCATTCAGCGTTTGAATGCTGTAAGCAAACGGAAAATTGCGGGTGATAGCAAAGTCTAAAATATTTTGAGATCTCACGAAGGTGGATTCACGGGGCGCTTGAATTTGCGCGAAACTTTGATTCACCCACCTTCTTAACCTACGAGCACAAGAGTTATAAAAAGGACAGTTCCAAGATGTATGAATTGAATTAAAATCACCCGCAAGGATAAAATTTGGAAAAGAATTAGTGAGACGGGTATGATCTTGCTCTAGCAGGTTACTCCTTTGCCTAGAACTTTAAACATAAACAGCTGCAATTAACAAATTTGGAATAAGGGGAAAATCCAGAACAATAGGCGCGGTTTCGAAACAATTTAGATTAGGAATTTTAACGAGCGAAGCATTAAAACAATTTTTAACATAAATAGCAGTGCCGCCGGCAGCTTGCAGAATATGAGGCCTGTAAACATTGAAAATCTCATAGTTAGCAATACGAACAGTGCGTCCCTGCGAAAAATGGGTCTCAGTGACCAAAATTAAGTCTAAATTATTACGAGTAATGAAGTCCCTAAAGTCCTGCGCTTTATCCAGAAGTCCACGAGTGAAAGAATTCAAGTTCCGAGAAGACGAAAAAGAATTTATATGAGGGAGGTAAAAACATTAAAGACATACTGCAGATTTGACTCCATAGAATGTGAATCCGATCGATATCCATGGATGCAGTACGGAGTGCCGGAAGAGCATTCGTAAATTCTAAAAAGACCAAGTCAGGGTCAAATTGATTTTGAAATGCAAGAAGCATATAAATGAAGTCGGTGGCCGAATTAGCATCCCTGCTAGGGACCGATGAATTTTAAGGTTTAATTTTGGCAGGGGTAGGGGTAGCAGCCTCGCTACGTCCTTGGGCCACGCTCGAAAATGTTTAGCAATGAATGTTTATGTTCGAAAATGTTTAGCAATGAATGTTTATGCTCGAAAATGTTTAGCAATGAATGTTTAGCTACAAATGTTTAGCAATGAATTTGAAAATTTCATAGTTAGCAATACGATTTATGCTCGAAATACAAGTTTCATTTCCAAGAAGGCTAAATCAACCTTCTTGGAAATGAAACTTGTATTCTCGACCCTATCGATCGAATGTTTATTAGAATTGTTCTTTATCTTTATTTTTAAGGGGAGGGCGACTTAGGGAATTTGGAACAGCTACGAAAGTTTGCAGGATGCTCCTCTCCACAGCGCACACAACGACAGGGCATATCGAAATCCTTCGTGAAGTCCTTTGACCTGTGCTCTCCGGCACATTTAACGCACCTTGGGGGCAGGGCACAGGACGCAGAGGAGTGAAAAAATCTTTGACAGTTGAAGCACTGTGGGAGGTCTTTCCTTCCACGATACTCTTCGATGCTGACTTGCATCCCCATAAGCTCAGTAATTTTAAAGATATTGTCCGAAATGTTGGACTTAGGAACAGAAATTTGGAATAATGGCAAATAGTGTTTTTTCGAAACAGGCTCTCTATATAGTTGGACAGCAGTGGCGTCGTCAATATATCATAACGATAATTAAGTGCTTTCCGAATCCTCTCCACATAGGTATTGGTCGGAAGGCCTCTAATGACAACCTTCAAGGGTTTTTCAAAATCCAAAATGAAGGTAGTTACTTTTAGAAATTTTCCTGAAGTTTTAGTTTTAAAATTGTCGTCTAGAGTTTTAAGTTCAGTTAGAAAAGTTTGCCAGTCAGAAGGTGGCAAAATTAAGAAAGGGGGAGTTGAATTTTCCTAACCTTGCTCGCGTTTTGGCTCGACTCATCCTCCATATTGGAAGGGGGGACGACCTGAGAATTACCTGGAAAAACTTTTCTTTTAGCTCTACTCTTAGTCACGACCGTGTATTCCTGGGTCTCGGTTGATTCGACCTCAAACTAAGGAGGCCCCTTATTCTTGAGATGATTTTGTAAATCGTCAGCGGCCCTAGATGGCGCCAGCACTCCGGACAAGTTCTCCTGAGTCTGTGCCGGGAATACCCCGACCAGGCATGGCTGGAGGTGAGTCATCAAATAAAAAAAAACAGTTACCTTACACATTTCAGACATTTCAGTATAAATTGCTAACCTCCTGCTCAAGATGCCTCCATTGACTTCTCTCTATTCTTCCTCCGTCCTTTCCTTCTTGGCTCTAAGCTTGTCCAATCTGCATTCAAGGTCGCAGTTTTTAGCACGAAGCTTCTTCATAGTATTACGGAGTTCCGTAAGCCTTTCCTAGTCATTGACGGCCTCTCCATTAGAAGCGCCGCCCGAGGTATTCATACCTTCCATCATCACCGTCGTCTTCACGAGGGAAGCAATTGTTGCTCCTGGATATACTATTTTGGCCTTGAAAAGGGCCCCGAGCAGCGACAATGCAGTTATCTACGCTCGGCTCAAGCAGCAGGGAAAAGGCGCAGTTCGATAAACGTACTGCGCGCAGCGAAACAGGGAGCGTGCTCTCTCCGTGAAAGCAGGAAGCAGAATCAAGGCTCGTCTCGAGAACTGAATGACATCTCGAGTCTCGTCTTCCGAGTATCAACAAGCAGTTTGACTTAATAAATATCTCCTTTATAACTTCGCGAAATTTCTGTGCTTAAATAAGCCGAAAATATCTTTTGGGGAATAGTGGTATGAATTAAACCGGAAGGTTTAGCAGCTTTGCATTTGTCTAATATTAGAAAATTGAAATATCGTTAAAGCTTGCACATGCGAAGTTAAGATTCATTTAGTTAAAAATGCCCATTTATCATTATATCAGGGATGGAACACGGGCGCAGAATTCATACCACTATCAATGTAAGAAAATTTTCTACCTCTTAAATCAACGATATTATAGGAAGATAAATTTCTTCAACAGATTCCGGTATGAATACTGCGCCCGTGTTCCATCCCTGTTATATATATATGAACTTTTGACTAATTAAAATGCATATGATTAATTTAAAATATGATTTGCATGTGACTAATTAAAAAAAAAAAGAGAGAGAGAGAGAGAAAGAAAAACGAAAACACTGTAAAAGTTCAATGTTGTGTTGTTTCTTATGCTACTCGAAATTCCGAACCCCGGTAGTGGAACTATCCAGATGTAAGACAGCAGGGTAGCGCCTTCCGTATTTCGCAAGAGAACCACGTGGGAGGAAGAACGACTTAGCTCCAAATTGTTCCGAATCAAGGCCAAGTTAAGCTATGTTCCGTTACCCCCGAGGTATAATTTTTGAAAATATGCAATATTTATTACAACCTATAGTGTTTTTATTTATTTATTTTTTAGTGTCCGTGTAGTGAATATAGGTATTGCTGAAACATATTTGTTATATTAATAAATATTTTGTCAAGAAAATTTAAATATTTGGTGCATGATTACGAAAAGATGTAACTTGAATTAGGGCCCGACTATGACTTTTGGAGGCCCTGGGCACAAGTTTTACCTGGTGCTTCCTCCCCCCCCCCCACACACACAGAAGCATATACAGTTAAATAATTTTTTAACTGTATGATGTCTTATACGACGTTTATATGTAATGGACATTTTGAATGTTATAAATAAAATAAAATTATTGCGCATCGCTCATAAAAATATATTTCTTTTAACATAATTTTTAAGAAAAATAGAATTGAGAAAATCATTTTTCGGAGCACAACAAAATATCAAATTTATCTGCAATATTTAAAATACAGAGCGGCATAGGAGTAGAAAGCTTTCATACACACAATAACATCGATACCAGAATAAATGGATTTTAAGAGCTTGTGAGTTTTCTAAAATAAGCAAGCAGCATGGGTACATTTCCAAAATTAAACTACAACTCTGAAAAATACACTGTATTAAAAAAATAAATAAATAAAGCATTTTATTTAGCTCTCACTAGCTCTCACCACGGCAATTTAATAAATCCAAATCCACACTCAAAATATAACTAGTATTTATTTTAAACAAATGTGACTATGACTATGAGCTAGGTGTAATGTCAGAAAACATTCGACTGGCAAATTACCGTTTATCATATTTTTTTATGGCAAAATACAGCCGATCTACATGTGAACTTTTCTACGGTTAAATTCGCACTTTGAAAGTATTAAGGAGGGAAAATGCAAAATGAACTCAAAGTGCTTGAACCTATGTAGATATTGTAGCGTATTACTATACCTAATTTAGCTTAGGAATTTTCGAATAATGTTAATTTAAAAAAGTCATGATTTAATGTTTACATTTTTCTATAGTTTAACATAAAAACAGTGAAAATTTTTGAAACATTATTTGTTTATTTAGTGCCCCCCAAATTTGGGTGCCCGGGGCTCGTGCCGCATGTGCCCATGCCTTTTAATCTGGCCCTGACGTTAATGATGCGTTCAAGCCGCTATAAGACAGGACAATTTTTGACCCAGCGCTCAGTCAAAGCCGTTTCCTGCTGAAAATTGCTGCAACAGTCAGTGTATTAGCGATTACAAATTCGGACAACTGTTTCCCTCCATGTGATAAAAAATTGGAAGTACGAACTGCATTCCTCGAAATTTCAACCAATGAAATATATGGGATTTGTAATATCATCCTTGAAGATGGCATCCAATATAAAAGGACACAATTCTACTGGTGGTTTACTGATTAATAAATTTAAACATAACGCAGTTTAATTTCAGCGACTGCACATCATCATAGCTGCCAATATTTTCATTTATTCCGGAGTAATTTAAGCCCCGCCTCTAATTCGTACCACTTATTTTTTAAAAGTAATGTTTTCTTATTTTATCGAACTTATGTATTGAATACAATTTTTCTATAAATAAAGTGGTACGAAATAAAGGCGGAGCTAAAAGGTCTCCGGAATAAATTAAAATATTGGCAGCTATGCATCATACTTGCCAATTATCTCATTATGTATCGTAACATTTATAGTACCTGTCTTTTTTTTTTTTTTTTTTTTTTTTTTTTTTTTTTACACACCAGCTTTTTTTTTTTTTTAATTTAGAGTTATTTTATTCTTATTTAAATTTGCTCTAAAAATAAATTGATAAAGAAAAGGGGGCACTATTTAACCCTTTGCGGCGCAACACGATTCGGATCATTTAAATTATACTGCCACCGGAATTAGTAAACTAAAAGACATTTAACATATTAAGGTTAAAAAAAAGCTAATTTTTTTACATTTTTATTATTGTGTTTCCTATTTTTATTATTGTGTTTCCTTTTTCCATAAGCTCTAAAATTATTTGTTATTGTTTTTTGTGCTTTTTATGTTCCCTCCCCCTTTTTTCTGCATTGCAGTGAATTGTTGTTCGGGACTCTCACTCCGCTAGTTTCCACATCTAGGTAATGGAGGATGCGTGACGCTGTCACAGGTGCCTCCCAACCATTACATCCTAACTCCTAACTCCTAAACTAATTTTAAGGTAGAACGTTGAGTCCAAAGGGTCCTCCCCTTTTCTACATCTCTATCATTCAACTACTAAATAACTCATGTAGGACTATCAGAGCTGCCAACCTAATCCAGCAAATTGTTGGTACCGCCCCTTTTTCTACACCACTTAATTTTTAAAACAATTCTTTTCAAATGTAGCTACGATGAATTAAAGAGAAAAATACTCTAAAATTTAAGTGGTATAGAAAAAGGGGCGGTACAAACAGTTTGCCGGATTAGGTTGGCAGCTCTGTACTATTTAGATAATGTGCTACATAGATATTAATTTATTTTCTGAAAATATTTAGCCTGGCATAATTTTAACAGAACAAAAACGTGCGAAACAGAAATCTCTTTTAGATTAATAAGATTTTGAATTTTTTTTTTTTAATTTTAGCAAAAATAAAAGTCAGGTTGAACTGTCAACATTTTACATAGGACTGATTCGAGAGAATACTTTTCAGCAATTATTTGAAAATAACATTGTGAATATTACGTTAATAAATTTTATTGTATTATTTAATTAATGTTTAATTATTTATATTTATTTAATTATTTATTTATTTATTGTCTGTAAATGAGGCAAACGTTGTTTTTGTAAAAGTATAAAACTTCTTTTTATCACCTTTTTTTTTTTTTAATTAGCCTCATACATTCATAAAAATATGAAGAATTATTTTAAAAACTGAAAAAAAAAAAATTCCTTTTTTTAAATTTTAACGATATTCCATGAAACATATACAAAACGATATTTTATACATGTTTTGTTTTTAAATATATGTAGCTCTGTATACGGCATCTTACAGAATTTTATCATTTTTTATTTATTATTCTTTTCTTCTTTAATAATTTTATTAAGTTTTTTTTTTTTCTTTTCCTTTATAATTTCTCAAAATTTGTGATCTTAAATAAGCCGAAAATATTTTTTGGAAAAGAGTGGTATGAATTAATCCAGAAGTTTTGGCAACTGAGCATTAAAATTTGCACATGCGAAGTTAGGATTTATTTAGTTAAAAGTGCACATTTCTCATTATATATACATGAATTTTTATTGCAGATATTTTGTGGAACGTAGAATGTCAGTTATTCTGAAAAATTCAATTCATTGTGTAGACCTGTATGTAATAATAGAAAAAAAAAAAAAAAAAAAAAAAATGCAATAAAGTTTATAATTAGGAAAAGCCTCCTATGTATGGATAGAACGCATTTGAAACATTACTTTTTACAAAGTGATCCCAAACATTTTGTTTTTATTCAAGTTTTACTATTTTATTTTAATTGTGAGAACAAAACTTTTTGCTAAAATGTTAATATTCAGTTTTAAATAAATATATATTTGCACCATACACATTCGAAACATGTTACATTTATGTAAATATCTATAGACTTGCTTGTATATGTTGTTACTGTGCAACCGCGAAAAGAAGGCACACGACCTTGAAATAGTTCATTTTGAAGAAGGGGTGGTCGAATGAAATGCAAATGTTGCTTGGCGGCAGTTCTTTTCGCCAAACAATTCTTTGACTTACCAGCTTCTTTGGCGCCAATACGAACAGTCAAAGTGTCTATTGTTGCTAATTCAATAGAAAATTGCTAAATTTTTGTCAATTTAAATATTGTTTTAATTATTTCTTATAATTTTTTTTATCAGATATGCAGAAAATCGATAAAACAAAATAGCTTTAAACATTGCTTATAATTTGTGTTCACACGTATGTTTATTTCTTGTATTTAAATTAATTGAATCCCTAAAATTTACTCGTTTAGCTTTTAACTTCTCGAAGTATACGTAAAACAGTTCCTTTTTTTTTTTTTTTTTTTTTGTAAATATTCACTATCATGCTTAGTTCAATTATTTAAATCTAAAAATATATTAAAATTGAATGTTTTGTAAATATTAACTATCGTGATTAATTAAATTTCTTCCTTTCTACTTTTATTACAACCATTATATGATTATGTCATGTTATTTAATGACAATTACAATAATTAATTTAATGTTTATTTTATCAAAACTGTAACGGTATTAATCATGGTTTCTTTTATTTCATATATTGTAGAAAGAAACTTTTTTAAAGTTTAATTAAGTTACTTCTTTCATCCCTTTCTGCTGATAATGATTGTACTTTAAAATTACTTCTCGGAAGCCATTAAGATTACTTTATTTTAAAAAATCAAAATTTCTTTTTGAATGTTATTTGATCGCCGAAACTTTAAAGTTTGTAAACAATAGTACCTCCGAACACTTCTTTTAAATAGTAATTAAAAATACCTCCAAACATTAAGTTTATCAACAACTTCAAATTATAATTTCACACTAAGAAACGGGCTAACAACGCCAAATCTGGAAGCCACTCTACTCTGTGTTACCATGGAAACACAACCTCTCACCTTATTTCATTAATCGAATCATCTGAAAACACGTGATTCGAGTGCCAAGTTATCACGGTTGTGCAATAGATTGATCAGTCGGGTTATCACATACGCGCCGAAATGGCAGAGTGTGTGCTGTAGATAGAACTTTTGGCATGTTGCGCAGGAAAAAACGCGTCAACAAGCGTTTAACAATTTTTTCATGGCAAAATTCGATACTCATTGATATACCGTAGGGTGACTAGATAAAGGAGAGTGACGACAGTTCTGTGTCAGAACCTCATTCGTTAAGACCGACCATCAGCAGCCTGGGACAATTTTATAAGAAGCTCCATAGGTTTAACATTGAGATTTTTAAATGTGTCGAGAAAAAAATTATTTGTTCATAAATACATTAAGAAAGATTAACTGTAATATCTGAAGACATATTTCACTGAATAATGTTAACTATTAATTTGTTTTATTGAGTTTATTAACAGACGTGATAGACAGATTCCTTTTCTAACCTGTTTCATGTATTTTAAAATGAAAAAATTTCCCCATGACTATAGTTATAACAGATTTGTATTCATCTTATTTAATATATTTTTTTTTCCAATTTTTGTTCTACTTTTTATATTAAAGTTAATGATTTTATTACTAAATGAAGGTAGAACGTTTTGGCGATATTTAAGAGGCGATAGATTCTTCAACAATGCTTTGACATGTTATTTTTTAGAGAAAGCTAAAACCTTCATAAATGTGTATATTTGTGTATATTATGTAATTATATACAGAAGTATGTTTCAATGAATACGTAAAGAGTTACTTATATATTATGGTGTCTAGTTAAATACAAAGTATGTTTAAACATTTTTCTATATTGTCAATAGTATTAAGAATATTTATTTAAAATTTTGAAAATAAAAAATAAATACTTAAATCACTGGTATCCGTGATTGTAATGGAATGCTCGCCCTCTGGTGGGCTAAGGTGAAATTACAATTAACCTGCCCTTTATTCGGCTTTATTCGGCTTTCGTTAAGACGCCATTGATTGCCGATGTTTAATTTCAAACATATTTATTGAATAAAAATGAATAAATCTGTGACGAACTATAAATTGTCGCCATATCAATTTAACTTTAACTTGAATGCTGAAACTTACTTAATTAAGTTATGGAATAACACAAAGTCAGATATATAAAAAAAAATTGAGTTTTTATTTGAGCTTAATAGAAAAAGGTGGGCGTTGGACTTTAATTATAATTAATATCTTTATAAGTTTAAATGGGCAGCCTTTACAAATACTTTAACTATCGATAGACACTCACAATTAATCTCAACTACTTTATTTAACTAACCACCAATAAATTTAACTACTACATTTAATTTCATTAACCCTCGCGGCTCATTAACTTTTCGATAGCAGGAGGATTCCCTGACACTGCTACCTACTCGACTTACATCCAACTAACCTTCAACTAATTCCCCACCAACTCACTCTCCTTCCAACTAACTCTCTAGCTCACTCCAACTAACACACTAAAGCAATCTTCCTTCTACTTTTATACTATTCACTTTCCAAAATACTTTATAAAATTAATATATTAAAATTTACAATTTTAGTTTAGGATAGGAACTAACTCCATTACTCAATCGAATCCTAAAACCTTCATATTCATGTTTTACTCGCAAAGTGCGAATTTTAATCGTAGCACTTTGCTAAACCTCACAAATCTGGTAAAAAAGATAACACTTACTGTTGTATGCCACAGTGTAACTCCAAAAAATCAAGAAATTCAGAATTAAGCTTCCATTTATTTCCAAATGAGAAATTTAAAATTTCAGTTGCTTCGGCTAATGGAAGTAAAGAATTAGTCAGATGATTTGAAACAAATATTTGTTCAGCTTGAATTAAATATCTACCTCCGATCGAACTTTGAATAAACTGAAATATTTTTTCCAAAAGCAATCAATTTTTCATGATGTAATAGCGGAGAAATTATAGCACGAATATTAAGTAGTAACACAAAAAGAACAATAATAAATACACGTGCCTATTATATTTACTAACAACAAAAGCTGAAAAAGCGCCACCAATCAATCATTACAAACGCGAATTGTTTTTCCGAAAATATTATGTTTTGAAAATGCTGAAATGTTTGAATAATAATATTCAAATATTTAACGAAATTATGTTGAACTGTTCGTTAAAACTTTTATTTTGTGACGGAAAATATTAAGTTGAAACAAATGCTTTACTAGGAATGTGCGAATAAAATATCAATTAAAGCTGTGACATCTTTAAATAAAAAATAAATAACGGTGCAGTTTTAAATAAAATAAATTGTACTGTAACAGAATATTCGATTTTTATCGCTTTCCAATAAAGATAAAAAGTGTTTTTAACTTCGGTGTGTCTGTCTGCTCATCTGACTGTCTCACTGTCCGCTCTCTAAAGTCTGTATATATTTTCCGAATTTCTTTAAATTGATACATATTATTGAAGTTCGTTGTAGCATATTTCTAATTGAAAATGGTTAAATAGCAGTTCATTGTTCTATAAGAGACATTTTTATAAATCATATTTAAATACCTTACTGCACAAATCACAATGAAATTGACGTTTATTGTTCACATGAAAAAGAAAAAAAAAGGCTGCTATAGAATTTGGTATGTTTAGCTTTAAAGTTTACAGGACCACATAAAAGTTTTCAGATACATTATGGGCTATGATTGGAAGTCGATGGAATTGTAATTTCGTTTATGTTGAGCGCTTATCACACTTTCTAACAGTGTTTCAAAGTGATTATGTCTTAAATTAATCTATCAGTCTTACTGACCACGCTCTAATTTCTGTTAAAATTTATAGACCGCTTTGAAACTAAATTATATAATTCAAGCTCACTATATGTTTTCCATTCAAAAATGCGTAAATAGTGCACGAGGTTTAAGTAAAGGGACTAAAAAAAAAAAGTACATTCGTGTTTATGTGAGATCTATTTTTTAAAGGATGTTTTAATTTTTTTATACTGCATAACATATAATGAAATTAATTTATCATTTATAATTAACCAGTTTATTTATTTCTTAAGATATACAAAATTATTTATTCATTTATTTTGTAAAATAAGGCATGAGTAACGCAATTAATTAGTTTACAGGACCCTCAAAACTGTTTTGATTTATTATGAGAAAATTGTTCAGTTTATATTTTCAGAGTAGCGAGATTGTAAAAAGGAAGGCGGAGCTAACAATACTACAGAATATAAATTAGTAGTATATTGGCAAGTATGCAGCGATCAACAATTATAAATGAGTAGCAATTCGCAAACTATGGGAGGGAACTATTCCATTTCAAAGTGGTTCAAAATTATTTTCAAGAAAATCAACTAATAATTGAGTGTTGAATAATATTTATTTATAATTTATATCCACTACGAAAATTAGCATGCAAGTACAAATTTTTAAATTGATGTTTTTTAGATTTAACAATAAAAGGATATTTCATATTTTGCAAAATCTAATAAGTAGGACTTTGAGTCCAAAGGGTCCTCCTTTTCTACGTCCCTATCATTCAATTACCGAATAACTTATGTAGTACTATTTAGAAAATGTGCTACATAGATATTAATTTCTTTTCTGAAAATATTTAGCCTGGCATCATTTTAACAGAACAAAAACTTTTAAAACAGAAATCTCTTTCAGAGGAATAAGATTTTGACATTTATTAAATTTTAGCAAAAATAAAAGTCAGGTGGAACTTGTCAAAATTAAAAATAGGATTGATTCGAGAGAATACTTTTCCGCAATTATTTGAAAATAACATTACGAACATTAAGTTAATAAATTTTATTGCATTTTTTTAGTATTATTAATTTATATTTATATTATTTATTTATTATTGTCTATAAATGAGTCAAACTTTCTTTTTTTTTTTCTACAAAAAAAGTTATTTGAAGTTGCTTGTGTCTTCTTATAGAATGATTACATATAATTAGTTTAACTTTACATTACGATGCACATGTATGTTAAAAATATTGAATGAGGGAATGAGTGATATAAAAGAAAGAATTTTCTTTGTATAAATTCTTGATTTCAGCCATTTTAAGAAGTCCTAAATCATCCAGACTCTTTGGACATTTGAAGAAGATGTTATATCTCATGCACTTCAGCAAAAATTTTAACTCTAAAGCAAAATGAGATCCAGTAAAGATTAAAGAAAAAGATCACACGGTAAAAAATTACGCTTGACATGTGTTCTCTTTGTAAAAGGAGTATGAGGCTTCTTTTTATTACCTGTTTCTTCTTTTCAATTCCTACTGTTAGTTCACATTCTCCCTATACAGGTATATCTTGCACAGATCTTGCAATCGATTTTTAACTAACTTCCCGACTAGCTAGAAATTTGAAACTTTCAGGATGGCTCGGAACACGGTGACAACACAATACTTCGAAGCCCGATTTTCGAATTTTCGAATAGTTTTCTTATAATTAATTAAAATATGAAAATAATAACATCCTAATAGCATTATTATAGCCATTAAAATATTAGTTATAATTTAATTGTTGGAAGAAAAAAAAAATTGACGAGTTCATTTTCTTTCGACGTAAAAATAAATACATTTAATTAAACGTGAACATTAAAAAATTATAAAAAGTTAAATGATGCATCTGACAAAATTAACGTCATTATCACTTTAAAAATTTTATGCAATATGATAAGACCTCTGTGATTTATCAGAAAATTTAAAACATGGTATATCTATATATCTATATATATATATAGGAATATATAAATGTAGAAATATATAAACAAATGAATGAAATTAAACCCCCAAAAAACACTGAGATCTTCATCAGGGAGGCCCCTCAGTGTAGGGGTGAACGAGAAGTTTCTGAAAGGACAGTAGCTATAAACTAATAACTATCCTTAGCCCCCAACTTTTCACCAAACAGAAAACCACCAATAACTGAAGAGAAATCAAACATACATATAATGTATAAAACTACTAAAGATATTTTATAAAATTATCAAATTGTAAAAGTCACAAAATTACATCAATTCATTAAAAATATATACAATACAATAAAGTATAAAATGAAATAAAAATACAACCCTTCATCTGGAACACAAACTATCTTCGGCCGACGGGGCTACTCGTCGGTACTTAAATATCGCCCTTGAATGAGGAAGTAGAACAAACCGAGATAGGAAAACTCTGGAAACTCGCAGTTAAAAATTGGGACGGGTAACAGTTAATTTGCAAGGTACTTTTTAAGTCTTGAAGAGCATATTTTAAATCTTCTTCATTATTGCAAATACAGAGCTGCCAACCAAATCCGGCAAATTGTTAGTACCGTTTCCTACACCACTTAATTTTTAGAAAAATTCTCTTCAAATATATTTACGATGAATGAAGAAAACAAATACTCCAAAAATTAAGTGGTATAGGGGCAGTACTAACAATTTGCCGGATTAGGTTGGCAGCTCTGCAAATAGTATGAATTCTTTTAAGCTGTGCGAACATAATATTTTTTAAAACTTTTCTACTGATATTTGAAAACCAATTAGTAAGACTATTAACTTTAAAATTAAAATCCTTTCTTTTATCATATAATCCAATGAGCCATTTTTCTTCATTTCACTTTATATTTAAATCTAGGAAAGAAATTTTATCAGTATCTGTACGGTTTAAAATTAATTCTTTAGGATATATTTTTTCAGAAATATTTTCGAAACAATTACAGTTAAAATCAATGTAGAGGAGTGGTCAGTTAACTTATTGAAAGAACTATTACTTGAATATTCCTTTAAAAGAAGATTTTTATTTATAAAAAAAAAAAAAAAAAAAAGCTGTACAAATAATAGCAAAATTACTATTAGCTTTATCTACTGTAGCAATAATAAATTTATCTTTTAAATTTTCAATACTTTGTTTAAGTTCAGCACTATACTTAAACTCATTAAGGTTAAATTTACTATAGTAATAAATTTCTAAGGAAAAGCAATTGTTTCTCAAAAAGGTACAAAAATGTAAATTTCCATTGTCTAAAATCTTCAAAAGGCCAGCTATATTTATAGGAAATTTTTAAAATAAAAATGTCTAAATCTTTTTCTATAAAATTAATGATTTTTTTATTGCTATAATTAAAATTCAACCTAAAGCTTGATCCCAAATTTATAATACTTTTTAAATGCTCATCTTCAATTATATTTAAGTTTCCTGAGACAATAAGACCATAATAAGAATCAATAAAGTCTTTGAAACTATTTGAATTGCAGTAACATTCATCTTCTTTAATTAAACTAATACATTTACTATACTGATTATAAATGCAAATTAGATTTGTTAAAGTTTTATCATAACTATTAGCAATCCTTATATTAAAACTGTTTTTTAAAGGAAATAAACTTTCACAAGCTATCAAAACTTTTTTTTTAATTTAATGGAGTCAAAAATTTTATCTCTGAACGACAAAACCAAATTTTCCTGAGGGTGTTCTTTCGAATTCCCCTCCTTATCCAAATCATAATTACCAATTTTATATTTAAACAAATCCAAAATAATATCTTTAATTAAAATATTTTTAAAACAATAGCTTTTTAATTTATTTCCAATAAACCACTTTATAACTTTATTTTTCAAACTGAAGACCTTGGTTTTTATTATATTTATATCACAGAATTTAATATTTTCCTTATTAATTGAATTCAAAGCTTTTAAGATATCGTTGCTAATTTTAAAAATTTCCTATAAATATAGCGGGCCTTTTGAAGATTTTAGACAATGGAAATTTAAATTTTTGTACCCTTTTGAGAAACAATTGCTTTTCCTTAGAAATTACTATAGTAAATTTAACCTTGATGAGTTTAAGTATAGTGCTGAACTTAAAAAAGTATTGGAAAATTAAAAGATATATTTATTATTGCTACAGTAGATAAAGCTAATAGTAATTTTGCTATTATTTGTAAAGTTTTTTACACTGTAAGAAAGTTCAGAAACATTACTCTTATAAATTGGATACGTTCCTGGTTTTAATACATTTTGGACAGGTTCCTGAGAACAACAGATTTTCGTCCATGAAACGTTCCTGATTTCAGGAATATAGTATTATTTTGAATGTGTGTATATTTGATGGTTGCTGATATTTTCAAGGACCATTACTGGTAAATATTGGGCACATTAGCTGCCCAAAATTTCCCAGTAAAGTACCGGAATTTTTTTTACAGTGTATAAAAATCTTCTTTTAAAGGAATATTCAAGTAATAGTTCTTTCAACAAGTTAACTGACCACCCCTCTATTATCAAAAAAACGTATATTGGCCTTTGATAAAAAACTAAATTTAAGCAGAAATTGTTTTAATTTTCCATATCTATTCGTTACTGTGAAATTTCATAAAAATCCAGTTAAATTTCGTTTTGTCACCTGTGGCCTGTGGTACTAATAGCTATAATGATAAAGACGGTAAACTCTTGTTTAAATATTTAAATTCAGTTTTAAAAGTAATAAATTCTGCTAATGATTGTAACATTATAAACAATAACCAGAAAGTTTTAGAATATTTCAATATTAATTCAGAAACCATTACTTCCGTAAATACCTATGATTTTGAAAATTTGTTTGGCAGTATTCCGCACAACTTGGTAATAGAAGTTTTTGAAAGCATTTATGATGAATTTGGCCGCTACTTAAATTGTGATAAAAATTACTGGACTAA
Organism: Salticus scenicus; assembly: GCA_963930645.1. Classification (NCBI taxonomy): domain Eukaryota; kingdom Metazoa; phylum Arthropoda; class Arachnida; order Araneae; family Salticidae; genus Salticus; species Salticus scenicus. Next base: position 9,343,238 of record OZ005662.1, on the reverse strand, counting down.
TCTTATCAGGTTTTGTATTTTTGAAAACGTTTTGTTTAACGGGAAAGATTACTTTTTACAGCGGAGGGGGATCCCAATGGGAACGAGTTTTTCCAGTGCTTTCGCAAATTTATTTTTATATTTTTTCGAAATTTTTTTTTATAAATATTACTTTCTTCAGATATATTGATGATTTAATTGATTTTAACTGTAATTGTTTCGAAAATATTTCTGAAAAAATATATCCTAAAGAATTAATTTTAAACCGTACAGATACTGATAAAATTTCTTTCCTAGATTTAAATATAAAGTGAAATGAAGAAAAATGGCTCATTGGATTATATGATAAAAGAAAGGATTTTAATTTTAAAGTTAATAGTCTTACTAATTGGTTTTCAAATATCAGTAGAAAAGTTTTAAAAAATATTATGTTCGCACAGCTTAAAAGAATTCATACTATTTGCAATAATGAAGAAGATTTAAAATATGCTCTTGAAGACTTAAAATGTACCTTACAAATTAACTGTTACCCGTCCCAATTTTTAACTGTGAGTTTCCAGAGTTTTCCTATCTCGGTTTGTTCTACTTCCTCATTCAAGGGCGATATTTAAGTACCGACGAGTAGCCCCGTCGGCCGAAGATAGTTTGTGTTCCAGATGAAGGGTTGTATTTTTATTTCATTTTATACTTTATTGTATTGTATGTTTTTTTAATGAATTGATGTAATTTTGTAACTTTTACAATTTGATAATTTTATAAAATAAATATCTTTAGTAGTTTTATACATTATATGTATGTTTGATTTCTCTTCAGTTATTGGTGGTTTTCTGTTTGGTGAGAAGTTGGGGGCTAAGGATAGTTATTAGCTTATAGCTACTGTCCTTTCAGAATCTTCTCGTTCACCCCTACTCTGAGGGGCCTCCCTGGTGAAGATCTCAGTGTTTTTTGGGGTTTAATTTCATTCACTTGTTTATATATTTCAACATTTATATATTCCTACATCTAAGTTTTGCATTTCCTTTCGCTGCAATTTTGCGCATTGGTTTGTAATTCTCCTATTGGTTTTTCTAATCTGTAAAACATATATTTATAAATTCCTGTCAATAGTTTTCTCTCTCTCTCTCTCTCTCTCTCTCTCTCTCTATATATATATATATATATATATATATATATATATATATTAATCTTATAATTATTTTTATTTCATTTTGCACGCACGCTTTTTATTTCCTAATTCAAAATTATAATAAAAAAAAAAAAAAAAAAAAACTTTTTTTGATTGTGTTTATAAGTAGGAATTGACTTTAAAAAATTTTCTTTTATATTACTTGTTTTCTTTTAATTAGCCTTATACATTTATGAAAATATGAAGAATTATTTTAAAAACTGAAAAAAAAAAAAAAAAATACTTTTTTTAAATTTTAACAATAACTTTTTGAGTTTTCACTATATTTTTATGTTTCATTTTATTTATTTATTTATTTATTTATTTATTTTTTTTTTTTTTAATGTAGCTCTGTACGATTGGCAACTTAAAGAATTTTATACACTTTTTTTCTTTAAATATCTCCTTTATAAATTCGCGAAATTTTTTATTTGAAATAAGCGGGAAATATTTTTTGGGAAAGAGTGGAATGGATTAATCCGGAAGATTTGGCAACTGAGCATTTAGCTAATAAATTACAAAATTGAAATATCCTTAAAATTTGCACATGCGAAGTTAAGATTTATTTAGGGAAGGCAACACCCGATGCCAAAAACCGAACATACATACATACAAAATGCACATTTCTCATTATATATGAACTCTTATCGCAGATATTTTGTCGAACGTAGAATGTCAAATAATCCAAATAATCTGGTGTGTCACTCACACGACTTTCTCTTACCCTGAAATTTAATACTATAAATACAGTTTGGAGGTTAAGAGGTAAGATAACGAGTACTGTTATGTGAACGTATGTTAAACAATTCAAATTAGGTTTCGTAGGAATTTTATATGATAATTAGTTCTGTGTGAGGGGGCTACCGCCCCACTCAATCCCCCGTTTCATTAATGTACCTGCATTTATATAGAATTTAATTCGATTATTAAAAAATAATTCTGTTTTTAAAAAATAATTTATTCAAATTATTATTTAAAAAAATTATAGACGATTTCTATATTAGAGAAGTAGTATAACATTAAATATCCAAAAAAAAAAAAAAAAAAAAAAAAAAGTTGAATTTATTCTCAATATTACATTAAAAAAAATGTTAAAAATGAAAAAAAAAAAATCAATAACTTTATTTTAAATTATCACAGATCGATGGTTCAACCATTCGTTTTAAAGGTATTGCCGAGCTCTTTTGAAGGATACCCATCATGAAAATTTACTCCCCTCGAGGGGGGACTTCCCCCCAGGGGGGGGGGAGGTGAGGCTCCTACATACACAATTTTTTTTCCCAGTTGACTATCTCTATTACAAAAAATATATATTCGTGTAATTTGGTTTACTGCACTCTATAGATGTTAAACTCTACTTACCTGCAATTTCTCCCATAGACGTAATGTATTTGAATACTTTTAAATGTCCCTGTACACGAAGCATTTGCTTGATCATAACGAAAAGTTTAGTGTAGCATCCTTATATGATACACGTTTAGAATACCAAGTTTGAAATTTCTGCGAAAATTTGTTTTTGATATATGCTGATAACATGCAGACACACACACAGACAGACACACAGACCAACCGCTAAAAACGTGATTTTCGTATTCAGGAGACCTCAAAACGTGTAAATATAACAAAATCTCACTTTCGAAAATTCACCCAAAAACAATACTTTCTCTACCCATATATACAGTGAAACCCCGATCCATCGTTCCCGCATCCATCGATTTCCCGCATTGATTGTTTTATTTCAATGTTCCCGGCACAAAATGTATTTAAATAATGTTAACGAAACCCGCATATATCGTTCTTCAAAAAGTTGTTTCACGCATTCATCGTTGTAAAATTTTCTCTTGACCGAACCGAAATGAAATTAAAAGTCAAGCGATTCCATATGGCGTACAAGCTCGAATTACTCCTTTTATTCTGAAATAACTCTTTACTCCCTTCATGGAAGATCAAAATTGTGATGACCTGTCTCCAGTCCATCCTTAGAGGTTAGTTTTGGGCCGTCGCCAATTGCCCTCAGTAGCACTAGTGCAATGTAAAACCCACTCAACCTAAAATTACTAACAATCTAAAAATCAACCTAATAACGTATGCTGCTTTAGGTGAAGAACAGGGACTGTGCAAATATTGTAACATGTATATGCATGTGAATTACTGAATGCGGAACGGGTGGTTTTGCTTGGATAATAAGTTATTCTACTTTGTGTGAAGAGGATGTCTTTACTTCGAACAGCTACTACATTTTTTCGTATTTCTGGCTATTCTGTAATTTTGTAGTGTACACTTGTTTAATTTCAAGAGTGAGTTTTTATTTAATCCGTTCTGCGACTTATTTTATGCGCTAAATTTTATGTATTCTGTTAATCTGAAAATGCACGAACTTGTATATACAGTCGGTAACAAAAGTGTCCGAACACTAGCAAAAATTCCTATGTAAAAAAAGTACACTTCACACGGTTTTATTAAACAAATCCTTGTCGAATCCTGTTCTTAGTCAGTGTAAGAACATGATTCGATAAGGATTTATTTAACAAAACCGTATGAAGTGTACTTTTTTTACATAGGAATTTTTGCTAGTGTTCGGACACTTTTGTTACCGACTGTACGCACATGAAATTACAGAAAAGGACCAGAAAAATTTTGTAAATCTGGAAAAATCCTGTTGATTTATAAAATGTATGACAAACATAACATAAAATTACTGATTTTTAAAAATAAATTTTACTTAATGTTTTACAAGATTAATTTATTTCTTTGACAGCTTGGAAAGTAACAAATTAGTTTTTATTAGTAGTATATTGCATATATTGCGTGTATAAATTCATAAACATTGTTTTCTTCGTGTTTTGACTTCAATTCGCATTCATCATTTTCCAGCTTTCATTTTTTTTTTTTTTTTTTTTTTGCATGTTCTCCATGAAAAATGATGGATCGAGGTTCTACTGTATATGAATTTTTATTGCAGATATTTTGTGGAACGTAGAACGTCAGTTATTCTTAAAAATGCATTGCGTAGGTTACCTGTATGCATACTTGCCAACATACTAATTAATATTCCGTAGTATTGTTAGCCCCGCCTTCTTTTTCACACCAGTATCTTTTTAGAGTATTTTTCTTCTTATTTATTCGTAATTGAATTTGGAGAATATTACTCTAAACATTTACTGGTGTGGAAAAAAGGGCGGGACTAACAATCCTACGGAATATTAATGAGGATGTTGGCAACTATGCCTGAGTGTAATGATTAAAAAAAAAAAAAAAAAATGCAACAAAGTTCATAATTAGGAAACGCCTCCTATCCATACTTGATAGTTAGAACGCATTTTAAACATTACTTTTTACAAAGTGATCTCAAACATTTTGAATATTTTGCTTTTATTCAATTTTTACTATTCGTATTTTTACTGTGAGAACAAAACTTTTTGCTGTTGTTGTTGTTGTCGTGTATGACAAAGTGTAGAAGTGAGAGAAATAGAAATAAAATAATAACAAAAAAGGGAGATAAAAAGTAAATATTGCCTAAAGCGTGGATCACAGCTTTGGCAATGTCTATGGTTCTTTCTAAGTATAAAACGTTCATGTTGCAGTCATTGTCTATCTTGAAGAAGTCACCAGCAATGGAAGGGCAGCTAAAAAGGTGTTTGGGATCCAGTTACGTGCCTGGGCACTGCCTGCATTCCACATATGTCCTGGAGCCATCGGGCAGGATCTTCATGCCCTTTTTGCTAAAATGTTTTTTCACAGTCTTTAAATAAATATATATTTGCACCGTAAACATTAAAAAGGTGTGTTTTTATGTAAATATTTGTAGAGTCTACTCTACACCCAATCAGAATCCGAATGTGTTCAGGCTTTCACATACGCGCCAAAATGGCAGAGTGTGTGTAAGAGAAATTGAAAGTATTGTCAAAGAATACAAGTATTCGTACGGACTTGCCACTTCAGCTTCCTTCTCATATATTTCAACTAAATATGGGTTTTTTGGCGCCATCTATTGCTATTAATGTAAAACACACTTTCATAAATTGAAAATTCCTTTTTTCTTTCTTTCTTTCTTTTTCTTTTAAATGTCAGAGTTTATTTTATTTTTTATTTTTTTCAGGTTTATAAAAGATACATTTTTAAAATCATATAAATGTATAAGGAAATATAATTTATTTTAAAATAAATTTTATTAGTGTTTTGTATTTTCTTTTAAAAGTGACAATATTTTTTTTTTTTTTTTTTTTTTTTTTTTACTTTTTATAAAAATAATTAATATCATAAACATATGACAAAAATTTGTAACATATTTAAAGCAACAATGCCTGGGTGATGCCACAAACTTTGAAAATAAATCTGAAATTCATAATGTATGTCAATAAATAAATAAATAACATATTTATTGATTTTGATTGGAACCTATAATAATTTATTTAAAAATATATTAATATTAAAATTAGCATTATAGCACTTTTTTCTATAATATATATATATATATATATATCTGTCAAAGTATATGGTAAAAAAGGAAAAAGAATTTATGTATTATTTAAATAAATTATTTGTTCGCTAAATTTCTAACAATAATATGTACGATTTAAATGTATAACTGTATAAAATTTTCAGTATTACAATTTTTTTTTTTCTTGTTAAATATAATATGGAGAAGAAAAAAATACTTTACAGAGATTATAATAATTGGAATATATCTATTTCGTATTTAATATTGGGGAGGAGGCATAAGTATACAAATAAAAGAATTGATAATTTTTTGAATTGATACATATTATTCAAGTTCTCTGTAGCATATTTCTAATTAAAAATGGCTAAATAGCAATCCATTGTTCTATAAGAGACATTTTTATAAATCACATTTAAATACCTTTCTGCGCAAATCATAATGAAATTGACGTTTATTATTCTTATGGGGAAAAAAAGAAAAAGCTCCTAAAGAATTTGTTATGTTTATCATTAAAGTTTACAGGACCACATAAAAGTTTTCAGATACATTATGGGCTATAATTGAGAGTCGCTGGAATTCTGATTTCGTTTATGTTGAGTGCTTATCACACTTTCTAACAGTGTTATAAAGTGATTATGTCTTTAATTAGTCTATCAGTCTAAATGACCATGCTCTAATTTCTATTAAAATTTATAGACTGCCTTGAAACTAATTTATATAATTCAAGTTCACTATAAGTTTTCCATTAAAAAATGTGTAAATAGTGCACCAGGTTTAAGTAAAATGACTCAAAAAGAAAAGTACATTCCTGTTTATGTGAGAACTATTTTTTAAAACATGTTTTAATATTCTTATACTGCATAACATATAATGAAATTAATTTATCATTTATAATTAATTAATTTATATATTTTTTAAGATATACAGAACTATTTATTTTGTAAAACAAGGCCTTGGTAACGCAATTAATTAGTTTACAGGACCCTCCAAACTGTTTTGATTTATTATGAGAAAATTGTTCAATTTACATTTTCAGAGTTGTGAGATTGTGAAAAAGAAGGCGGGGCTAACAATACTACTGAATATTAATTAGTATATTGGCAAGTGCATACTTGCCAACATCCTAATTAATATTCCGTAGTCTTGTTAGTCCCGCATTTTTCTCACACCAATAAACTTTTAGAGAAATATTTTTGAAATGCAATTACGATTAAATAAGAGGAAAAATACTCTAAAACAATACCGGTGTGAAAAAGAAGGCGGAGCTAACAATATTACGGATTATTAGTTAGTATGTTGGCAAGTATGCAAGTGTACAGCTATCATCTATCATAAATGAGTAGCAATTCGCATGTGTGGGAGGGAACTATTCCATTTCAAAGTGGTTCAAAATTATTTTCACGAAAATTAATTATGAATCGAGTATTAAATAGTATTTATTTATAATTTATATCCACTGCGAAAATTCGCATGCAAGTACAAATTTTTAAATTGATGTGTTTTACATTTAACAATAAAAGGATATTTCATATTTTGAAAAATCTAATAGGTAGGACTTTGAGTCCAAAGGGTCCTCCCCTTTTTTACGTCCCTATCATTCAGTTACTAAATAACTTATGTAGTACTATTTAGAAAATGTGCTACATAGATATTAATTTCTTTTCTGAAAATATTTAGCCTGGCATCATTTTAACAGAACAAAAACGTGTGAAACAGAAATCTCTTTTAGATGAATAAGACTTTGACATTTTTTAAATTTTAGCAAAAATTAAAATCAGGTGGAACTTGTCAAAATTTTATATAGGACTGATTCGTGAGAATACTTTTCCGCAATTATTTGAAAATAACATTACGAATATTACTTATATAAAATTTTTGCATTAATTAATTATTATTAATTTATTAATTTATAGTATGTTTTATTTTATTTATTTATTTATTTGTCTATAAATGAGGCAAACTTTTTTTTTTTTTTTTTCTACAAAAACAGTCATTCGAAGTTGCTTGTGTCTTCTTATAGAGTGATTACATATAATTAGTTTAACTTACATTACGATGCACATATATCTTAAAAATTTTGAATGAGGGAGTGAGTGATATAAAAGAAAGAATTTTCTTCGTATAAATTCTTGATTTCACCCATTTTGAAAATTCACAAATTATCCAGAGTCTTTGGATATTTGAAGAAGATATTATATCTCATGCACTTCAGCAAAAGTTTTAACTCTAAAGCGAAAAGAGAACCAGAAAAGATTAAAGAAAAACACAGTGTTTGAGGTCACACGGTAAAAAAATTATGCTTGACATGTGTTCTCATTGTAAAAGGAGTATGGGGCTTCTTTTTATTACCTTTTTCTATTTTTCAATTCCTACTATTAGTTCACACTCTCCCTATATATATGTTGTACAAATCTTGCAAACGATTTTTAACTAACTTCCCGACTAGCCAGAAATTTGAAACTTTTAGGATTGCTCAGAACACGGTGATAACACAATACTTCGAAGTCCGATTTTCAAATTTTTTTTTTATTTGTTTTCTTATAAGTAATTAAAATATGAAAATAATAACATACTAATAGCGTTAAAATAGCCATTAAAATATTAGCTATAATTTAATCGTTGAAAAAAAAAAAAAAAAAAATAAAAAAATTACGAGTTCATTTTCTTTCGACCTAAAAATAAATACATTTAATTAAACGTGAACATTAAAAAATTATAAAAAGTTAAATGATGCATCTCACAAAATTCACATCATTATCACTTAAAAAAATTTATGCACATTGATAAGAGATCTATGATTCGTCAGAAAATTTAAAACATGGTATATATATATCTTTAATCTTGTAATAATTTTTATTTAATTTTGCAAGCGCGCTTTTTATTTCCTAATTCAAATTTATTGAAAAAAAAAAAATTTCGATAGTATTCGTAAATAGGAATTGACTTCAATAAATTTTCTTTTATATTACTTGTTTTTTTTTTTTTTGTTTTTTTTTTTTTTTTTTAATTAGCCTCATACATTCATGAAAATACGAAGAAATATTTTAAAAACTGAAAAACTAAATAATTAAATAAATAGATAGAATAATATATATATATATATTCTTTTTAATTTACAACAATAACTTTTTCAATTTTCATTATATGTTTTATTTTATTTATTTATTTATTTTTATATAGCTCTGTACATTTGGCAACTTACAGAATTTTATATATCTTTTTTCTTTTTTTTCTTTTTTTTTTTTTTTAGTATTAATTTAATTAATTAATTTTTTTTTTTCTTTTCCTTTATAATTTCGCGAAATTTGTGATCTTACATAAGCCGAAAATATTTTTCGGGAAAACGTGGTATGAATTAATTCAGAAGTTTTGGCAACTGAGCATTTGGCTAAATTACAAAATTGAAATATCCTTAAAATTTTCACATGCGAAGTTAGGATTTATTTAGTTAAAAGTGCACATTTCTCATTATATATACATGAATTTTTATTGCAGAAATTTTGTGGAACGTAGAATGTCAGTTATTCTAAAAAATTCATTGTGTAGACCTGTATGTAATAATTAAAAAAAAAAAAAAAAAAAAAAAAATGCAATAGAGCTCATAATTAGGAAAAGCCTCCTATCCATACTTGACAGTTAGAATGCATTTGAAACATTACTTTTTACAAAGTGATCCCAAACATTTTGTTTTTATTCAATTTTTTACTATTCTTATTGTTATTGTGAGAACAAAACTTTTTGCTAAAATGTTCCCTAACAGCACACTTATCCATAGTACATCCTTAAGATGTCCGGTGGATGTCTTTTCATCCATAGGATATCCTGAGGATGTCATGTGGAGAAGATGTGCTGTTAGGGTTAATATGTAGTTTTAAAATAAATATATATTTGCACCATAAATATTAGAAAAATGTTTCATTTATGTAAATATCTGTACATTGTTTGCAGTGTATAATTGTTGAATTGTTCGTTCTGGTTTTCACATGCGCGCCAAAACAAAATGGCAGAGTGTGTGGTTGTGGAATTGAAAGTATGTGCAGTAGAACTTTTGGCATGTTGTACAGCAAATAATGCGTCGACAAGCAATTAACAATTTTTTCATGGCAAAATTCGATACTCTTTGATATACCGTAGGGTGACTAGATAAAGGAGAGTGACGACAGTTCTGTAACAACCTCATTAGTGTCCTCATTCGTCAAGACCGACCATCAGCTGCCTGGGGGCAATTTTAGAAGAAGCTCCGTAGGTTTAACATTGAGATCTTTGAATGTGTCAAAAAAAGAAAATATATTTGTTCATAAATACATTAAGAAGGATTAACTGTAATATATGAAAACATATTTGACTGAATAATGTAAACTATTAATTTCTTTTATTGAGTTTATTAACAGACGTAATAGAGAGATTCCTTTTCTAGGGGTACATACAAACGAAACACTTCCAGTTGCAAAGCCGTTTGCAGGCGTTCCAAATGTATGACTGCAGTTGGCAGCAAAAGTATCCGAGCGCTAGCTAAAATTCCTATGCGAAAAAAGCACACTTAACACCGTTTTGTTAAATGAATCCTTATCAAATCGTGTTCTTATACTGACTAAGAACAGGATTCGACAAGGATTTATTTAACAAATCTGCTTTAAGTGTACTTTTTTTACACAGGAATTTTTGCTCGTGCTCTGTTACTTTCGCTGCCGACTGTATTTGCAAAAATCTTGCAAAATTTACGTCATCGAAATTGCAAGCGTTCCGTTTGTATGTAACCCCTAACCTGTTTCATGTATTTTAAAGTGAAAAAAATTTCCCATGACTATTGTTATAACTGATTTGTATTAATCTTATTAACTATTATTATTTTTTTTCCCAAATTTTTGTTCTATTTTTTATATTAAAGTTAATGATTTTATTACTAAATGAAGGTAGAAAGTTTTGTCGATATTTAAAAGGCGATAGACTCTTTAACAATGCTTTGACTTGTTGATTTTTAGAGAGAGCTAAAACCTTCATAAATGTGTATATTTGTTTATTTTATGTAATTATATACAGAAGTATGTTTCAATGAATACGTAAAGAGTTACTTATTTATTATGGTGTATGGTAAGTAGTACAAAGTAATGTTTAAACATATTTCCATATTGTCAATAGAATTAAGAATAGTTATTTAAAATTTTGAAAATAAGAATAAAATAATTAAATCACTGGTATCCGCGTTTGTAATGATCGATAGATGGCGCTTTTTCAGCTTTTGTTGTTAGTAAATATAATAGCCACGTGTATTTATTATTGTTCTTTTTGTTATTCTTCTTAATATTCGTACTATAATTTCTCCGCCATTACATCATGGAAAATCGATTGCTTTTGGAGAAAAAATATTTCAGTTTATTCAAAGTTCGATCGGAAGTAGATTTTTACCTGAAGTTGAACAAATATTAATTTCAAATCATCTGATTAATTCTTTACTTCCATTAGCCAAAGCAATTGAAATTTTAAATTTCTCATTTGGAAATAAATAGAAGCTTAATTCTGGATTTCTTGATCCTTTGGCACTGTGTTATCTTTTTTACCGGATTTATTCATTTTTATTCAATAAATATATGTGAAACTAAACAACGGCAAGCAATGGCGGCTTGATGGAAGCCGAATTAAAGCATGTTAATTGTAATTTCACCTTATCCCGCCAGAGGGCGAGCATTTCATTACAATCACGGATTGTTTTTCCGAAAATATTAAGTTTTGAAAAGGCTGAAGTGTTTGAATAATAATATTCAAATATTTAACAGAATTATGTTGAACTGTTGGTTATAACTTTTATTTTGTGACGGAAAATATTGAGTTGAAAGAAATGCATCCCTAGAAATATGTGAATAAAATATGAATTAAAGCTGTGACATCTTTAATTAAAAAATAAATAACGGTGAAATGAAATTGACGTCCATTGTTCACATGAAAAAAAAAAAAAAAAAAGAAAGAAAGAAAGAAAGAAAGAGACTTCTATAGAATTTGGTATGTTTAGCATTAAAGTTTACAGGACCACATAAAAGTTTTCAGATACATTATGGGCTATAATTCGAAGTCGCAGAAAAGTAATTTCGTTTATGTTGAGTGCTTCTCACACTTTCTAACAGTGTTTCGAAGTGATTATGTCTTAAATTAATCTATCAGTCTTACTGACCACGCTCTAATTTCTGTTAAAATTTATAGACAGCTATGAAACTAAATTATATAATTCAAGTTCACTATATGTTTTCCATTCAAAAATGTGTAAATAGTGCACGAGGTCTAAGTAAAGGGACTAAAAAAAAAAAAAAAAAAAAAAAGTACATTCGTGTTTATGTGAGATCTATTTTTTAAATGATGTTTTAATATTTTTATACTGCATAACATATAATGAAGTTAATTTATCATTTATAATCAACCAATTTATATATTTTTTAAGATATACAAAATTATTTATTTATTTATTTTGTAAAATAAGGCCTGGATAACGCAATTAATTAGTTTACAGGTCTTTCAAAATTGTTTTGATTTATTATGAGAAAATTGTTCAATTTACAATTTCAGAGTTGCGAGATTGTGGAAAAGAAGCCGGGACTAACAATACTACGGAATATTAATTAGTATATTGGCAAGTATGCAGTGATCATCCACCATAAATGAGTAGCAATTCGCAAACTGTGGGAGGGAACTATTCCATTTCAATGTGGTTCAAAATTATTTCAAGAAAATCAATTAATAATTGAGTGTTAAATAATATTTATTTATAATTTATATCCACTACGAAAATTCGCATGCAAGTACAAACTTTTAAATTGATGTTTTTTACATTTAACAATAAAAGGATATTTCCTATTTTGCAAAATCTAATAGATAGGACTTTGAATGCAAAGGGTCCTCCCCTTTTCTACGTCTCTATCCTTCAATTACCAAATAACTTATGTAGTACTATTTAGAAAATGTGCTAGATAGATATTAATTTATTTTCTGAATATATTTAGCCTGGCATCATTCTAACAGAACAAAAACGTGTGAAACACAAATCTCTTTTAGATGAATAAGATTTTGACATTTTTTTTTAATTTTAGCAAAAATAAAAGTCAGATGGAACTTGTCAAAATTTTATATAGGACTGATTCGAGAGAATACTTTTCCGCAATTATTTGAAAATAACATTACGAATATTACTTAAATAGTTTTTTTGCATTATTTAATTATTATTAATTTATATCATGTTTTATTTTATTTATATATTTATTTGTCTATAAATGAGGCAAACTTTTTTTTTTTTTTTCTACAAAAACGGTCATTCGAAGTTGTTTGTGTCTTCTTATAGAGTGATTACATGTAATTAGTTTAACTTTACATTACGATGCACATATATCTTAAAATTTTTGAATGAGGGAATGAGTGATATAAAAGAAAGAATTATCTTGTATAAATTCTTGGTTTCGCCCATTTTAAGAATTCACAAATTATCCAGAGTCTTTGGACATTTGAAGAAGATATTATATCTCATGCACTTCAGCTAAAATTTTAACTCTAAAGCAAAAAGAGAACCAGTAAAGATTAAAGAAATACACAGTGTTTGAGATCACACGGTAAAAAATTACGCTTGAAACGTGTTCTCATTGTAAAAGGAGTATGAGGCTTCTTTTTATTACCTGCTTCTTCTTTTCAATTCCTACTATTAGTTCACACTCTCCCTATATATATCTTGTACAAATCTTGCAATCGATTTTTAACTAACTTCCCGACTAGCTAGAAATTTGAAACTTTCAGGATTGCTCAGAACACTGTGACAACACAATACTTCGAAGTCCGATTTCAATTTTTTTTATAAGTTTTCTTATAATTAATTAAAATATGAAAATAATAACATCCTAATATTGATAAAATAGCCATTAAAATATTAGCTATAATTTAATTGTTGAAAAAAAAAAAAAAAAAAAAAAAAATTACGAGTTCGTTTTCTTTCGACCTAAAATTAAATACATTTAATTAAACGTGAACATTAAAAAATTATAAAAAGTTAAATGATGGATCTCACAAAATTCACATCATTATCACTTAAAAAATTTTATGCACATTGATAAGAGATCTATGATTCGTCAGAAAATGTAAAACATGGTATACATATATATGTATATATATATGTTTAATCTTGTAATAATTTTTATTTCATTTTGCAAGCGCGCTTTTTATTTCCTAATTCAAATTTATTAAAAAAAAAATTTTTTCGATAGTATTCGTTAGTAGGAATTGACTTTAAAAAATTTTCTTTTATATTACTTTTTTTTTTTTTTTTTTTTTTTAATTAGCCACATACATTCATGAAAATAAGAAGAAATATTTTAAAAACTGAAAAAATAAATAATTAAATAAATAGATAAAATTATATATATATATATATATATATATATTTAATTTACAACAATAACTTTTTGAATTTTCATTATATGTTTTATTTTATTTATTTATTTATTTTTATATAGCTCTGTACATTTGGCAACTTACAGAATTTTATATATATTTTTTCTTTCTTTCTTTTCTTTTTTTTTTTTTTTTTTTTTTATTAATTTTATTAATTTTATTAATTTTTTTTTTCTTTTCCTTTATAATTTCGTAAAATTTGTGATCTTACATAAGCCGAAAATATTTTTTGGGAAAGAGTGGTATGAATTAATTCAGAAGTTTTGGCAACTGAGCATTTGGCTAAATTACAAAATTGAAATATCCTTAAAATTTGCACGTACGAAGTTAGGATTTATTTAGTTAAAAGTGCACATTTCTCTTTATATATCCATGAATTTTTATTGCAGATATTTTGTGGAACGTAGAATGTCAGTTATTCTAAAAAATTCATTGTGTAGACCTGTATGTAATAATAATAATAACAGGGATGGAACACGGGCGCAGATTTCATACTGGAATCTGTTTAAGAAATTTTACTACCTATAATATTGTTGATTTAAGAAGTAGAAAATTTTCTTACATTGATAGTGGTATGAATACTGCGCCCGTGTTCCATCCCTGTAATAATAATAATAATAATAATAATAATAATAAAAATGCAATAAGCTTATAATTAGGAAAAGCCTCCTAACCATGCTTGATTAGAACGCATTTGAAACATTACTTTTTACAAAGTGATCCCAAACATTTTGTTTTTATTCAATTTTTTACTATTCTTATTCTTATTGTGAGAATAAAACTTTTTGCTAAAATGTTAGTATGTAGCTTTTAAATAATTATATATTCGCACCATAAATATTAGAAAAATGTTACATTTATGTAAATATCTGTACATTGTATGCAATGCTTAATTGTTAATCGTTCGTTCGGGTTTTCACATACGCGCCAGAACAAAATGGCAGAGTGTGTGGTTGAGGAATTGAAAGTATGAGCGAGCTGTCGAACTTTTGGCATGTTGTACAGCAAATAATGCGTCAACAAGCAGTTAATTTTTTCATGCCAAAATTCGATACTCATTGATAGTTGGGTGACGATAGTTCTGTAACAGAACCTCATTCGTCAAGACCGACCATCAGCTGCCTGGGGCAATTTTTGAAGAATCTCCGTAGGCTTAACATTGAGATCTTTGAATGCGTCTAGAAAAAAATTATTTCTTCATAAATACATTAAGAAAGATTAAGTGTAATATCTGAAAACATATTTCACTGAATAATGTAAACTATTAATTTGTTTTATTGAGTTTATTAACAGACGTAATAGACAGATTCCTTTCCTAACCTGTTTCATGTATTTTAAATTGAAAAAAATTCACCATGACTGTTGTTATAACTGATTTGTATTCATATTATTAACTATTATTCCCCACCCCCTCAATTTTTGTTCTATTTTTTATATATTAAAGTTAGTGATTTTATTACTAAATGAAGGTAGAAAGTTTTGGCGATATTGAGGAGGCGATAGATTCTTCAACAGTGCTTTGACATGTTGATTTTTAGAGAAAGTTAAAACCTTCATAAATGTGTATATTATGTAATTATATACAGAAGTATGTTTCAATGAATACGTAAAAAGTTACATATTTACTATGGTGTCTGATTAAATACAAAGTAATGTTTAAACAGGTTTCCATATTGTTAAAAAATTTAAGAATATTTATTAGGTTGATTTCTTTAGAAATCGACCTATTGCAATCACTTCGTTTATCTATCTATATATATATATATATATATATATATATATATAATGAAAATTTTGTCATCACGATAACTCCCGAAATAATACTCGAAATCGAACCAAATTTAGACAGCGAACTAATCTTATAAATATCTTGGATGAGTTCGTTAACCAAGTTGCTCCGACTTTTTGTTTTCAAGTGGCAGCCACTTGAAAATTTCAAACCGACATTGTAAAAAGCATATTTAAAGCAAGATTTGCTTGAATTTTGTTGTAAATACAGGTCACATGAGGGTCTCAATGATGTTTATTAATGAAGTTTATCCGCCATTTTCAATAAAGTGGCAGATATTTTAAGTTAAACGGGACCACTTGAAATCAGGCTACCACTTGAAAATTTAAAATCCCTATAACTTCCGAAATAATACTCCAAATCGAACCAAATTTGAACAGTGTCTTAACTTATCTTATAAATATCTTAGATGAGTTTGTTAACCAAGTTGCTCCGCCATTTTGTTTTCAAGTGGAGACCACTTGAAAATTTCAAATTCAAATTGTAAAAAGCGTATTGCGAATTTCTTTTAATTTTGATGTACATATACATAGATTACACAAGTGTCTCAAATAACTTTATTAATGAACTTTATCCGCCATTTTTAATAAAGTGGTGGATATCTTAAGTTAAGCGGGACCACTTGAAATCAGGCCACCACTTGAAAATTTAAAACCATGATAACTTCCGAAATAATACTCCAAATGGAACCAAATTTGAACAGTGTATTAACTTATCTTATAAATATCTTAGATGAGTTTGTTAACCAAGTTGCTCCGCCATTTTGTTTTCAAGTGGAGACAACTTGAAAATTTCAAATTTAAATTGTAAAAAGCGTATTCCGAAATTGTTTGAATTGTGATGTAAATACAGACCACATAAGGATCTCAATGAAGTTTATTAATAAACTATATCCGCCACTTTTAATAAAGTGGCAGATATCTTAAGTTAAGCGCGGTCACTTGAAATCAGGCTCATACTTGAAAATTTGAAATCACAATAACTTTTGAAATAATACTTCAAATCGAAACAAATTTTGACAGTGATATTATCATATAATTATCTTGAATGTTTTCACTAGGCAACTTGTCCCGACATCTTGTGTCTAAGTTCCAGCCACTTGAAATCACACTGCCACTTGAAAATATGCCATCACGATAACTTTTAAAATACTAAACTGATTCAAATAAAAGCTGGTTAGTGAACTTTTGGTTCAAATATCTAAGATAAGTTCTCTTGATGACTTGATCCGCAATTTTATTTTCAAGTGGCGGCCACTTGAAAATTTGTCATTATGGTAACTTTAGTAAGACAGAATCAATTCGCTTCAAGTTTGGGTAGTGGATTTATCATTCAAATATCTCAGATAAGTTCGCTAGGCATCTCACTCCACTTTTTTTTACAAGTGGTGCCACCTGAAAATTTCTTATGATTATAATTTTTGAAATTCTGATGTAATTTAAACTAGAACTGGACAATGAACTTATCGTACAAATGTACTGGATAATTTCGATGGGCAAGTTGTTTTGCTATTTTGTTTTACAAGTCGCAGCCACTTAGACTGCCACTTGAAAATTTGCCATAATAATAACTTTTGAAACACGGCACTGATTTAAACCACAGTTGGACAGTAACCTATGCTTCAAATATCTTCGATGTGTTTGCTGGAACTTTAGAAATACTTAATCAATTCAAATCAAAGTTGAAAAATGGATTTATCATTCAAACAACAAAAATTTAGAAAATTCACGTAACTCATGAACCAATCACGTTATTGCGTCCATCTTTGGTATATCGATAATAAGTATTTTCTCGCCAAAAGTTGCCAAAAAAGTCGCCATAGGGGAAAAGTCGCCAAATTTTGCGCCAAATCCATTAAATGCGTTACTGGATCTTTTTAATCCGTTTTTAAGGTAAAATTAGACTATTTTAATGCTGAAACAAACTAGAAATGCAGGAAACTAACATTTTATCAACTTACTAAGCCTCTTTGAAAGAATTTCTACAAAAAAAAAAAAAAAAAAAAATTATTTTCAAATTTGCAACGATATCTTAGATGAGCAACTTTCTCTGCCATTTTTATCGAAGTGGCAGCCACTTAATTTTTCAACTCAATGACTTTTGAGATTTTGAATTAATTCGAACTATGTGTGTACAGTAGACTTATCTCCCAAACGCATTTCATATATTTGTCAACTTAACCCACCATTTTTTTTTTCTAGCGTCGGCCACTTGAAAATTTTAAATTCTCATAAAAGTGTATTTATGAACCGATTTGCTTAAAACTCCATATGTGCATAGCCTACATCAATATTTCTACCAAGTGCATTAATAATTTGTAGCCGCCATTTTGAAACAAAATGACGGCTACTTGATAAGGAAAAAGAAATCAACCTACCCTTCCGAAAAAGCCGGAAGGTCTTGTTTAAAATTAATTTTGAAAATAAGAAATAAATACTCAAATCGCTGGTTTTGTTTTTCCGAAAATGTTAAGTTTTGAAAATGCTGAAATGTTTGAATAATAATATTCAAATATTGAACGGATATATGTTGAATTGTTTGTTAAAACTTTTATTTTGTTACGGAAAATATTAAGTTGAAAGAAATGCTTCACTAGAAATGTGCGAATAAAATATTAATTAAAGCTGTGACATCTTTAATAATAATAAAAAATAATAATAACGGTACAATTTTGAATAAAATAAATTGTACTGTAACAGAATGTTCGATTTTTATCGCTTTCCAATAAAGATAAAAAGTGTTTTTAACTTCGGTGTGTCTGTCTGTTCACCTGTCCGTCTCACAGTCCGCTCTCTAACGTCTGTATATATTTTCCGAATTTCTTTAAATTGATACATATTATTCAAGTTCGTTGTATCACATTTCTAATTAAAAATGGTTAAATAGCAGTCCATTGTTCTATAAGAGTCATTTTTATAAATCATACTTAAATACCTTACTGCACAAATCACAATGAAAGTGACGTTTATTGTTCACAGGAAAAAGAAAAGAAAAAGAGTCCTATTTAATTTGGTATGTTTAGCTTTAAAGTTTACAGGACCATATAAATGTTTTCAGATACATTATGGGCTATGATTGGAAGTCGATGGAATTGTATTTCGTTTATGTTGAGCGCTTACCATACTTTCTAACAGTGTTATAAACTGGTTATGTCTTTAATTAGTCTATGAGTCTGATCGACCACGCTCTAATTTCCGTTAAAATAAATAGACCGCCTTGAAACTAAATTATATAATTCAAGTTCACTATATGTTTTCCATTAAAAAATATGTAAATAGTGCACCAGGTTTAAGCAAAGGGACTAAAAAAAGTACATTCGTGTTTACGTGAGAACAATTTTTTAAAGGATGTTTTAATATTCTTATATTGCATAACATATAATAAAATTGATTTATCATTTATAATTAATTAATTTATATATTTTTTTAAGATATACAGAATTATTTATTTTGTAAAATAAGGCCTTGGTAACGCAATTAATTCGTTTACAGGACCCTCAAAATTGTTTTGATTTATTTTGAGAAAATTGTTCAATTTGCATTTTCAGAGTTGTGAGATTGTGAAAAAGAAGGCGGGGCTAACAATACTACTGAATATTAATTAGTATATTGGCAAGTGTACAGCTATCATCCATCATAAATGAGTAGCAATTCGCATGTGTGGGAGGTAACTATTCCATTTACAGACTAGTCCAAGTGGTTCAAAATTATTTTCAAGAAAATCAATTAATAATTGATTGTTAAATGACATTTATTTATAATTTATATCCACTACGAAAATTCGCATGCAAGTACAAATTTTTAAATTGATGTGTTCTACATTTAACAATAAAATGATATTTCCTATTTTGCAAAATCTAATAGATAGGACTTTGAGTCCAAAGGGTCCTCCCCTTTTCTACGTCTCTATCATTCAATTACCGAATAACTTATGTAGTATTATTTAGAAAATGTGCTACATAGATATTAATTTATTTTCTGAAAATATTTAGCCTGGCATTATTTTAACAGAACAAAAACGTGTGAAATAGAAATCTCTTTTAGGTGAATAAGATTTTGATATTTTTTTAAATTTTAGCAAAAATAAAATTCAGCTCGAACTTGTCAAAATTTTATATAGGGTTGATTTGAGAGAATACTTTTCCGCAATTATTTGAAAATAACATTACGAATATTACGTTAATAAACTTTATTGCATTTTTTAACTATTATTAATTTATATCATGTTTTATTTTATTTATATATTTATTTGTCTATAAATGAGGCAAACGTTTTGTTTTTTCTACAAAAACAGTCATTCGAAGTTGTTTGTGTCTTCTTATAGAGTGATTACATATAGTTAGTTTAACTTTACATTACGATGCACATATATCTTAAAAATTTTGAATGAGGGAATGAGTGATATAAAAGAAAGAATTATCTTGTATAAATTCTTGATTTCGCCCATTTTAAGAATTCACAAATTATCCAGAGTCTTTGGACATTTGAAGAAGATGTTATCTCATGCACTCCAGCTAAAATTTTAACTCTTAAGCAAAAAGAGAACCAGTAAAGATTAAAGAAATACTCAGTGTTTGAGATGACACGGTAAAAAATTACGCTTGACATGTGTTCTCATTGTAAAAGGAGTATGAGGCTTCTTTTTATTACCTGTTTCTTCTTTTCAATTCCTACTGTTAGTTCACACTCTCCCTATATATATCTTGTACACATCTTGCAATCGATTTTCAACTAATTTCCCGACTAGCTAGAAATTTGAAACTTTCAGGATTGCTCAGAACACGGTGACAACACAATACTTCGAAGTCCGATTTTCAATTTTTTTTATTAGTTTTCTTGTAATTAATTAAAATATGAAAATAATAACATCCTAATATTGTTAAAATAGCCATTAAAATATTAACTATAATTTAATTGTTGAAAAAAAAAAAAAAAGAAAGAAAAAGAAAAAATTACGAGTTCATTTTCTTTCGACCTAAAAATAAATACATTTAATTAAACGTGAACATTAAAAAATTATAAAAAGTTAAATGATGCATCTCACAAAATTCACATCATTATCACTTAAAAAATTTTATGCACATTGATAAGAGATCTATGATTCGTCAGAAAATTTAAAACATGGTATATATATATATCTTTAATCTTGTAATAATTTTTATTTCATTTTGCAAGCGCGCTTTTTATTTCCTAATTCAAATTTATTGAAAAAAATTTTTTTTCGATAGTATTCGTAAGTAGGAATTGAATTTAAAAAATTTTCTTTTATATTACTTGTTTTTTGTTAATAAGTAGGACTTTGCGTCCAAAGGGTCCCCCCCTTTTCTACGTCTCTATCATTCAATTACTAAATAACTTATGTAGTACAATTTAGAATATGTGGTACATAGATATTAATTTCTTTTCTGAAAATATTTAGCCTGGCATCATTTAACAGAACAAAAACGTGTAAAACAGAAATCTCTTTCAGAGGAATAAGATTTTAACATTTATCGAATTTTAGCAAAAATAAAAGTCAGTTGGTACTTGTCAAAATTTTATATGGGACTGATTCGAGAGAATACTTTTCTGCAATTATTTGAAAATAACATTACGAATATTACTTCAATAATTTTTTTGCATTATTTAATTATTATTAATTTGCATTATGTTTTATTTCATTTATTTATTTATCTATATATATAAAATCGTTCTTCCTGAGTGAGTGAGGGAGTGATTCATCATCGCCCAGACCAAACCCCTGGACATAGATGATGAAATTTTGTGACAATGTTCTTTCTATGACGTAGGCAGAGCTGCCAACCTAATCCGGCAAATTGTTAACGCCCATTGAAAAACGCCCTTTTTTCTACACCACTTAATTTTTAGAGCAATTTTCTTCAAATATATCTATGATGAATTAAGTAGAAAAATAGGCTAAAATATGAGTGGTGTAGAAAAAGGGGCGGTACTAACAATTTGCCGGATTAGGTTGGCAGCTTTGCGTGGGCATCCACTAAGAAGCGATTTTACGAAATTCGCGCCCGAAGGTGGGGGACGGGGGGGGGAGCAAAACGTGATTTCACAAAATCCTTCATATCTCAAAGAAAAAAAAAGATATCCGAAAAATTTTTGCTTTAAAATATAGCTAATATAAATGTCTAAAAATCTATTTCTGGAATTTTAGAAATTCTGTCCCCAAGGGGTGGGGGAGGGGGCGAAAAGTGATTTCACATGCGTTAAACATGATTTCACATAATCCTATATATCTCAAACAAAAAAAACAGATATACGTGAAATTTTTGCTCTAAAATATAGCTAATGCAAATATCTAAAAACCAATTTCTGGAATTTTAGAAATTCAACCCCCAGGTGGGACATGAATAGGGTGGGGCATGAAGGGGGTGTGGCTATGGGGCAAAAACAATTAGAAATACAGTTAGGCCGTTCAAAATTGGTTCAGATAGGTTTTAAAGGCCTGCAAGTCGAATGGGGATATTTTCGAAAGTGTAAAGTTATTAGGAGGGGCGAGAAGGGGGAGGGGCAAAAAAATAAAAATAGAGTTAGATCGTTCAAAATTGGTATATAGAGGTTTTCGATACCTACATATCGATTGCGAATATTTTCGAATTTTTAAAATTATTCGGAGGAGCGGGAAGGGGCGTGAGCGGAGGGGGGAAAATAAAAATAGAGATAGATCTTCCAAAATTGGTGCATTGAGGTTTTTGATACCTACAAATCGATTGCGGATATTTTCGAATTTGTAAAATTATTAGGATAGACGGGAGGGGGGACGAAGGGGGAAAATAATAGAAATAAGAGCTAGAGCACTTTGGGAATTTTTTCCGAAGGCAGTGAGAACCCGGTGCACATTTTTCCTAATTAGATTTGTTTCTCTTTTTTTTTCGCGTGATAAAAATTAATGCAATTTTGAGAATTCAGTAATTATACTGATTCATTTAAAAATAGGGACCAGTGAAGCGGGCGTAGCCTGCTAGTTTGTCTATAAATGAGGCAATTTTTTTTTTTTTTTTTACAAAAACAGTCATTTGAAGTTGCTTATGTCTTCTTATAGAATGATTACATATAATTAGTTTAACTTTACATTACGATGCACATATATGTTAAAAATTTTGAATGAGAGAATGAGTGATATAAAAGAAAGAATTTTCTTTGTATAAATTCTTGATTTCACCCATTTTAAGAATTCTAAATTATCCAGAGTCTTAGGACATTTGAAGATGTTATATCTCATGCACTTCAGCAAAAATTTTAACTCTAAAGCAAAAAGAGAACCAGTAAAGATCAAAGAAAAACACAGTGTTTGAGATCACACGGGAAAAAAAATTACGCTTGAAACGTGTTCTCATTGTAAAAGGAGTATGAGGCTTCTTTTTATTACCTGCTTCTTCTTTTCAATTCCTACTATTTGTTCACACTCTCCCTATATATATCTTGTACAAATCTTGCAATCGATTTTTAACTAACTTCCCGACTAGCTAGAAATTTGAAACTTTCAGGATTGCTCAGAACACGGTGACAACACAATACTTCGAATTCCGATTTTCGATTTTTTTTTTATTAGTTTTCTTACTTATAATTAATTAAAATATGAAAATAATAACATCCTAATAGCATTAAAATAGCCATTAAAATATTAGCTATAATTTAATTGTTGCCAAAAAAAAAATTAAGAATTCATTTTCTTTCGACCTAAAAATAAATACATTTAATTAAACGCAAACATTATAAAATTATAAAAAGTTAAATGATGCATCTCACAAAATGGACGTCATTATTACTTTAAAAATTTTATGCAATATGATAAGAGCTCCATGATTCATCAGAAAATTTAAAACATGGTATATATACAGAGATTCCAACATACTAATCAATATTCCGTAGTATTGTTAGCCCCGCCTTTTCTTTCACACCAGTATCATTTTAGAGTATTTTTCCTATTATTTAATCGTAATTGAATTTAGAGACTTCCTCTAAAAATTTACTGGTGTGTAAAAAAAGGGCGCGACTAACAACACTACGGAATATTAATTAGGATGTTGGAGTCTCTGTATGTATATATATATATACAGTGCGTTGCATGAATATAAACGCACCTTAGCTTTAAGAATTAGAATAGTATAGAAGTGTAATAAAGAAATATGAATAGGTGACACTTGATCCAAACTCTATGTGTACGATTCAAGAAATGAAAATACGAGTCAAAACAATGGAAGACCAATATGATTTTATAGAAAATAACTTTATTGAATTTATGACAAAAATACAAGTTGCGTGAATTTAAACGCACGTGTAACAAATAAATAACTGAGTAACAAATACTGTATCTAATACTTTGTAAAGCCACCATGGGCTCCTAGAAGAGCGAGTAAACGCCTTGGCATTGACTGATATAATGGAATGAGGCCATCCAAGCTGATTGTCTTCCAAACTAATAGAATGGCCGATTTTAGTTCATCTTTCGTGTTAAACTGCCTTCCGTTTACGTAAACACGGCGAACCAGAATACCCAATACGTTCTCCATTATGTTTAAATCGGGGCTTTTTAAGAGCCAATCCATAACTTTAATTTTACTGTCACGGAATCATTTTTTCACGATATGTGCTGTATGTACAGATGCACAATCTTGCTGAAAAATATAATTTCTTCCAGCTTTCTTGACTGCTTGACGGCGGAGGTTCCTTGTGAGCATATGGACATGATCTACAGAGATCATAGTGTTCTCCACGAACTCTAATTCGAAAATCCCTTTAAAACCTATGACTGTCCACACTATGACAGACACACCTCCAGATTGACGTTTTGAACAGTACATTCCTTTGGTTCTCAAATCGTGCCAGTAGCTATGAAATCCGTTCGGGTCATCGAGATTAAGCTTTTTTTCATATGAGAAGATGACTTTTTTCCAATTTAGTCGATCTAGGATCCATTTTCTTCTCCATTCCCACCGCACATCTTTGTGCTTCTGAGTGAGGGGTGCTTTCGCCTTCATTTTCTTAAATTTAATGAATGTTGCAACTTTGATGGCTCTCCATATGGTTGTCCGATGAACACCCAGCTTGTATAGAGCCTTTAACTTCGCACAGGAAATATTCTTATTCTTTGCAGCGTTGCATATTCGACGTTTGTCGTAAGTGGCGAGCTTTCCTGTTCGCTTCTTAACGCTTTCTTCCCGTAATTTGCTCCTTTCTTTATATAATTTCGCACAACACTCTCACTTCTTCCGATTCGATGCCCAGTTTCACGATTGCTAAAGCTTTTACCACGCATAAAGTCGATTTTTATCCTCTCGTCTACTGTCAAAGTTTCCCTCTTGCCATCCTGAACAAACTCCGTAAATTTTGCACTCAAGTATTGAAACTGATTTTAGAGAACTTTAGCAACACGACTATATGTGTTTTAATTTAGTTCCGGTGGCTCTGATAAATTTTAAACGCAAAATACAGAGTGCGTTTAATTTCGCGCAACAAACGAAAAACAGTGAGAAATAAGAAAATGCATAAAACTCATTTACATTACTTTGCACGAGCCTAAATATACGTGCTCAAAGCACCTTATTCAGTTGCTAGTCATATGCAATAACTGTAAGTCACATTCCTTCTTTTAAAATTTAAAAAATTCTATTTCTGGTTATTGGAAAAGGTGCGTTTATATTCATGCAACGCACTGTATTATCTTATAATTATTTTTATTTCGTTTTGCACGCCCGCTTTTTATTTCCTAATTCAAAATTATTTAAAAAAAGACTTTTTCGATAGTGTTTATAAGTAGGAATTGACTTTAAAAAAATTTCTTTTATATTACCTGATTTCTTTTAATTAGCCTCATACATTCGTGATAATATGAAGAATTATTTTTAAAACAGAAAAATAATAATAATAATAATAATAATAATAATAATAATAATAAATAATAATAATGATAATAATAATAATAAAATAAAATAAATAATACTTTTTTTAAATTATAACAATAACTTTGAGTTTTCACAATATTTTTATGTTTCATTTAATTAATTAATTAATTAATTATTATTATTTTTTTTTTTTTTCATGTAGCTCTGTGCACTTGGCAACTTACAGAATTTTATATACTTTTTTTTCCCCCCTATTAATATCTCCTTTATAATTTCGTGAAATTTTTTATTTTAAATAAGCGAAAAATATTTTTGGGGATAGAGCGGTATGGATTAATCCTGAAGGTTTGACAACTGAGCATTTGGCTATTAAATTACAAAACTGAAATATCCTTAAAATTTGCACTTGCGAAGTTAAGATTTATTTAGTTAAAAATGCACATTTCTCATTATATATATGAACTCTTATCGCAGATATTTTGTGGAACGTAGAATGTCAAATAATCTTAAAAAATCATTGTGTAAGTTTCAATAACCTGCATGCAATAATAATAAAAAAATAATAATAATAAAGAAAAGAAAAAAATGCAATAAAGCTCATAATTAGGAAAAGCCTGATATATATATATATATATATATATATATATATATCAGAGCTGCCAACTTAATCCGGCAAATTGTTAGTAACGCCCCTTTTCTGACACCACTTAATTTTTAGAGTAATTCTCTTCAAATGCATTTACGATGAATTAAGAAAAAAAATACTCTAAAAATTTATTGGTGTAGAAAAAGGGGTGGTTCTAACAATTTACAGGATTAGGTTGTCAGCTCTGATGTATATACATAGTGAAACCCCGATCCATCGATTTCCCGCATTGATCGTTTTATATCAATGGTCCCTGCACAAAATGTGTTTAAATAATGTTAACGAAACCCTCATATATGGTTCTTCAAAAAGTTGTTTCGCGCATTCATCTTTGTAAAATTTTCTCTTGACCGAAATGAAATTAAAGGTCAAGCGGTTCGATATGGCATACAAGCTCGAATTACTTCTTTTATCCTGAAATAACTCTTTACTCCCTCCATGGAGGATCAAAATTGTGATGACATGTCTCCACTCCATCCTTAGAGGTTAGTTTTGGGCCGTCGCCAATTGCCCACAGTAGCACTTGTGCAATGTAAAGCCCACTCAACCTAAAATTACTAACAATTTAAAAACCAACCTAATAACGCATGCTGTTTTAGGTGAACAGGGAATGTGCAAAGATTGTAACATGCATATGCATGTGAATTACTGAATGCGGAACGGGTGGTTTTGCTTGGATAATAAGTTATTCTACTTTGTGTAAAGTAGATGTATCCACTTCGAACAGCTACTACATTTTTTCGTATTTCTGGCTAATCTGTAATTTTGTAGTGTACACTTGTTTAATTTCAAGAGTGTGTTTTTATTTAATCCGTTCTGCAACTTATTTTATGCGCTAAATTTTATATATTCTATGAATCTGAAAATGCACGTTTATACACGCACATGAAATTACAGAAAAGGACCAGAAAAATGTTGTAAATCTGGAAAAATCCTGTTAATTTGTAAAATGTACGAAAAACATAAATTCCTGATTTTTAAAAATAAATTTTACTTAATGTTTAACAAGATTGATTTATTTCTTTGACAGCTTGGAAAGTAACAAATTAGTATTTATTAGTAGTATATTGCATACATAGCTTGTATTAATTCATAAACATTGTTTTCCTCATGTTTTGACTTCAACCGCATTCATCGTTTTCCCGCTTTTATCGTTTTTTTTTTTTTTCTCGTACTTCATGAAAAACGATGGATCGAGGTTCTACTGTATATGAATTTTTGGTGCAGATATTTTGTGGAACGTAGAATGTCAGTTATTCTTAAAAATGCATTGCGTAGGTTACCTGTATGCATACTTGCCAACATACTAATTAATATTCCGTAGTATTGTTAGCCCCGCCTTCTTTTTCACACCAGTATCTTTTTAGAGTATTTTTCTTCTTATTTATTCGTAATTGAATTTAGAGAATATTACTCTAATCATTTACTGGTGTGGAAAAAAGTGCGGGACTAACAATACCACGGAATATTAATTAGGATGTTGGCAAATATGCCTTTATGTAATGATTAAATAAAAAAAAAAAATGCAACAAAGTTCATAATTAGGAAACGCCTCCTATCCATACTTGATAGTTAGAACGCATTTGAAACATTACTTTTTACAAAGTGATCTCAAACATTTTGAATATTTTGTTTTTATTCAATTTTTACTATTCGTATTTTTACTGTGAGAACAAAACTTTTTGCTGTTGTTGTTGTTGTTGTCGTGTATGACAAAGTGCAGAAGTGAGAGAAATAGAAATAAAATAATAACAAAAAAGGGAGATAAAAAGTAAATATTGCCTAAAGCGTGGATCACAACTTTGGCAATGTCTATGGCTCTTTCTGAGTATAACACGTCCACGTTGCAGTCATTGTCTGTCTTGAAGAAGGCACCAGAAATGGAAGGGCAGCTAAAAAGGTGTTTGTGATCCAGTTGCGTGCCTGGGCACATCCTGCATTCCACATATGTCCTGGAGTCATCGGGCAGGATCTTCATGCCCTTTTTGTTAAAATGTTAATACACAATTTAAAATAAATATATATTTGCACCGTAAAGATTAAAAAGATGTGTTATTTATGTAAATATTAGTAGAGTCCAAAGTATATAAAATTAGAATTAGATTAAGTTCAGGCTTTCACATACGCGCCAAAATGGCAGAGTGTGTGCAAGAGGAATTGAAAGTATTATAATGAAAAACGACAGTTTTTTGAGTGACGCAAGCGGAGGGACAAACGGGACGCTGCGAACTCATATATACGGCTAGTTTGACATCAAAGAGATTCGTAAAAGCCGACACTTAATATATCAGCAAATATGCCATATTTTGTTCTGATCTTTTCAAAATAATCTTTTATCTTCGGTCTTAATCTATCCTGAAAATTTTACATTTCTACATGTAATATGTTTTGAGATCTGAATCTCAATTTAAAGCCAAAAAGGAAAAATGTAAGGTGTAACGTTGTAATGGACTCAAATTCTGAAAAAATATCTCTAAAACGGCTCGAAGGATTTTCATATAATTAATATATTTTGTTAATAGTATCTTTCTGAATCTAGTAACGTTTTCGTTTTTTTACAGGAAAACTCTTGTTTTTTATATAAATCGCTTTAAATATGGAACTATATTACTCAGCCAATTACATGTGTTTCTCCGGGTGAAAACGCTGTTATGCGGTTCTTTCTTGTGAGGTATGTGGGCTGGTTGATTGTCCGACTTCAATGCAGCCAATGAATTATTTAAATTTTTTTTAAACGCAAAAGTACTTTATTACATGTTTAAAATATTTATTGTATATATACAAAGTCAAATTCACTTAAATATATTTTCTCTTCTGTTATGAAAAAAATATTTTTGATTTCAAAATTTCGTATTTAGTCAAAAAAATACTTAGATAATATTTTAAATAAGGAAGTATTTTGTAATTTTAGATATTCCATTTTATCATAATAATGATGAATTTACAATTTTTTAAAGCGAAAAAATTTTTAATCATTCATGAACATCGATTTTATAATAGCTCAATGATTTGCGATTCATATTCATGTATCATTCCGCGTAGGGAATGGAAAAAACAGGAAATAGAGTTTTGGCGCCATCTATCGTTTTTTATTTAAAATATACACTTCCGTAAATACATATATATATGTATTTTCTTTTTAAAAATGAAAAATCTCTTTTGAAAATACAGTTAGAGTTTATTCATTTATCTATTTTTCAGACTTTAAAATGATACATATTTTAAATATTAACATAATCATTTTTTATTATTATTATTATTATTTAAAGCAATAATGACTAGGGGATGAAACAGTGTTTATTAGAAATAACACTATTTCATGAATTTTATTATAAAATTCATGAAAAATATGTCAAATAGCAATTACAGGGATGGAACACGGGCGCAGAATTCATACCGGAATCTGTTTAAGAAATTTCCATACCTATAATATCGTTGATCTAACAGGTAGAAAATTTTCTTACATTCATAGTGGTATGAATACTGCGCCCGTGTTCCATCCCTGCAATTATTAAAAAACACGTCAAAATAAATAAATAACATCTTTACTTTGAAACCCTAATGTATTTAAAAAATATTATTCTTTCTTTTATTTTTTTAATTAATTAATTTCTGCATGAAAAATTCTATTTCATAAATATATTTACAATTACAATAAACAAAAAATCCTCCTTTAATTTTAAATAACTATTCCTACCTGTTTCTAAACAAGTTTTTTTTTTTTTTTTTTTTTTTTTTTTAAGGGAAAAAAAATATAAAAAAAGTTAAATATATATGTATATGACTTTAAACTACTAGATGGCGCCACTACATTTATTTATTTTTCTTTAAAAAAAAAAAAAAGAAAAAACATTTAATTGCTTCGAAACATGTAGAAATAATTATTTAAAATTAAAGGAGGGTTTTTTTTTTTTTTTTTTTTTTTTTTTTTTTGTATATTGTAGTTGTAAATATATTTATGAAATAGATTTTTTACGCAGAAATTTCTTTTTTTTTTTTTTTTTTTTTTTTTTTTTTTAAGCTTAACTTATATTTTCCATAAAATTTTTTTCCAGGTGATTTTATCTTATTTTTAAAATTATAGAAATGTAAAGCTTAATTTATATTTTGGCTATTTTTTCCTCCAAACGTTTTATATGAAAATATATATAAAGTAATTTTTACCTGCAGTTTTGATGAAAATTTAAACTGTGAATATTGGAGCATACTTAGCCTCAAAAGGGGAAACAAAATATACAAATTTCCATTTTTAATATTTACTTTTTTTTTTTTTTTTTTTTTTGTAATTGTTTAATTTGTAATTCTCTAAAAAGAAACTTGTAAACTGTAAATTACGTAATTCTAACTTAAATTTGAAATTATCCACTTATTTTTCTTTCTTTCTTTCTTATTTTTTTATTTTTTATTTATTTATTTTTTTTAAGTTTGAGAATCCCAGTCAATAAATTTTTCTAGTGCGAAGCTTCTCCATATTGTTTCCAAGTGGCAGGCTACTTGAAAATTTGTCAGTATGATAACGTTTGAAATACTGAATTAATTCACACTAAATTTGTAGTGTAGATTTATCTTAGGAATGTATTTGATATGTTCATTTGCCAACTTAATCTACCCTCTTGTTTCCTTGTGCTAGCACACTGAAAATTTCAAATTTACATTAGAAAGGTTTTATGAACCGATTTGCTTAAAACTCCATATATACAAACCTTCATTAATAAATCCACTAAGTCCATTAATAAATTGTAGCTGCCATTTTGGAAAAAAAATGGTGGCAATTTCATAAGAAAAGATAAATTAGTTTACCCTTCCTAGGAGCCAGAAGGACTTATTTTAATTTCTTGATCAAAAACCACTAAAAAGTAATGATATCAGTTCAAAAAACTCTTAACGGCTTAAAAGTTTGTGACGCCGCTACTTTATGGCTATAAGAATTTGAAATATGAGTCTTAAAAATAATGATATAAAATTTTAAGTGACGCTTTGCAATTAGTTAAAGTATATATTTTCATACTTAATCATTTACTTTTATCTTTTATTTATATTTATAATGCAAACGTAATATTTTTAACTTCAAGATCAGACAGATATATGAAATACACTCACTAGATGCTTTTTCATTCGTATTTAAAATTCAAAATAACAGTTTTAAAAGGAATTATATAAAAATTCCAGTAGCGCCTCGGTGTTATTTTAAAAGATATGTTTTTAGATTCTATTTAAAATTACTTTTGTTTTGTCTAATAAAGTATATTTACACATTTAAACAGTGCTTTTAATTTTCAAATATACTGTCAAATAATTATACTTTCACCGAGTTTGCATTATAAAGTAAAATTATTTATTTCAATAAATTGATTTATCTTTTGCGTCACGCTATCCAAAACTGCAAGTAAAATTTGTGTAAATGTTTTCTTTACGTCACACTACCTCTTTGATCAAATTTTCACTTAGTTGGATACTATGATACTATGTTTTGGATAGCGTGATGCAAAAGATAAATCAATTTATTGAAATAAATAATTTTACTTTATAATGCAAACTCGGTGAAAGTATAATTATTTGACAGTATATTTGAAAATTAAAAGCACTGTTTAAATGTGTAAATATACTTTATTAGACAAAACAAAAGTAATTTTAATGGAATCTAAAAACATATCTTTTAAAATAACACCGAGGCGCCACTGGAATTTTTATATAATTCCTTTTAAAACTGTTATTTTGAATTTTAAATACGAATGAAAAAGCATCTAGTGAGTGTATTTCATATATCTGTCTGATCTTGAAGTTAAAAATATTACGTTTGCATTATAAATATAAATAAAAGATAAAAGTAAATGATCAAATATGAAAATCTATGTATACTTTAACTAATTGCAAAGCGTCACTTAAAATTTGATATCATTATTTTTAAGACTCATATTTCAAATTCTTATAGCCATAAAGTAGCGGCGTCACAAACTTTTAAGCCGTTAAGGGTTTTTTGAACTGATCAAAGAATACAAGTATTCATACAGACTTGCCACTTCAGCTTCCTTCTCATGTATTTCATTTCAACTAAATATGGGGTTTTTGGCGCCATCTATTGCTATTGAGGTAAAACACGCTTTCAAAAATTGAAAATTCCTTTTTCCTTTCTTTCTTTTTCTTTTAAATGTCAGAGTTTATTTTATTTTATTTTTTTCAGGTTTATAAAAGATACATTTTGAAAATCATATAAATGTATAAAGAAATATAATTTATTTTAAAATAAATTTTATTAGTGTTTTGTATTTTCTTTTTAAAGTGACAATATATTTATTATTATTATTATTTTTTTTTTTTTTTTTTACTTTTTATAAAAATAATTAATATTGTAAACAAATGACAAAAATTTGTAATCACGGAGTAATATTAATAGGAGTTGAAGGTCCAATGGGAGAAAGCTACGAAACTGTGATGTAAATTTTTAGTAAATATTGAGGGTGCCACTTGTCATTACTCCCTACCTCGGCGCGGATATAGTGTTGTTTTCAATAGAATTTTGCTGGAGTACATTTTACATTTTTTATTTTAAGCAATTTAATTTTTTTGTAAGTTCTTAAAACTGCATAATTCAGATGTTTAAAATAAATGCTTCGTTCCTAGTTGTAAAACAGGCTATAATAGTGGTAAGAAAAAAAAAAAAAAAAAAAAAAAAAGCCCCAGGAGAGAAATAATGTCCGAGTTAATGTTTTCTGCACCTAAAGTAAGTTTATTTTTTTTTTTTTTCTTTACAAAATTTCATCCATTCTCCTTCCTCCCAATTGTCTGTTTTAGCTAGCTTCGGTTCATAAGGATCGTCATTTTTTAAAAGCTCTCTTTCAAAGTAAAATTAGTATAAAATGGCTCTTAAAAAAAAACATGTTGGTTAGAATACTCTATTTAATGAAATTTGCTTTCAATCGAACTTTTTTCAGCTTGATATTATTTTAAAAAAAAATAATTAAAACGAGACATTTCCCCATTGAATAACATTGCGGAAGCTGGAGAGAAGGAAGTATTGTACGCTGGCGCCATCTGTAAACATTATAAAACAACATCACAAAATTTCAGCGTTACCTTCTTCTCCTGTCTTTTTACTCCGTGTTTGTAATATATTTAAAGCAACAATGGCTGGGTGATGCCACAAACTTTGAAAATAAAATTGAAATTCATAATGTATGTCAATAAATAAATAAATAACATATTTATTGATTTTGATTGGAACCCATAATAATTTATTAAAAATATATTAATATTAAAATTAGCATTATAACACTTTTTTCTATTATATATACACTGGTCAAAAAAATTAAGGATCAGCCCGTTTTCTCTTTCTCTTCTTTTGCACATAATTTTTAAACAAATAAACATATGAACATAAAATTTGGATGGCCTGTTCATTATCATATTATTAACCGAATCTTATGTAATTTTAGCATAAGAATAATTTTTAAACTAATAAATATTCAGTTTTCTCGCAAAAGTAAGCTTTGGAAAAAATGAAAAATTTCAACAAATTTAGGAAAGAACACATAATGAAAAGTGGTGTTAAGGATGCATTAGAGATAGGCAAAGACGCTCATACCTTGAAATGTTAAACTAAATCTCGATTTTTCTTTTTGTATTAACTTTTCTTTTTCTTTTATAATGAACTTTTTAAAAATATATAATTACTAATTTGTAAACTATACTCAGCTCTAGAATAATAATGATGTCGAAAAATAATTGTATAATGAACATCTTATCCAATTTTCATGTTTGTATGCATATTTTTTAAAAAGTTATTCACATGCGAAAAGAAGAAGAAAAAAAAAAAAGAAACAGAAAATGAATGCAGGTAGAAAGATTTGGTTGTAATCTAACATAGGAACGCGTGTGCGTCTTTACCTATCTGTAAGGCATCCTTATGACCATTTTTGATTAAGTGTTCTTTCCTAAAATTATTGAAATTTTTTATTTTTTTAAAAGCTTACTTTTGAGAGAAAACTGAATATTTATTAGCTTAAAAATTATTCTTATGCTAAAATTACATAAGATTCGGTTAATAATATGATAATGAACAGGCCATCCAAATTTTATGTTCATATGTTTATTTCTTTAAAAATTATGTGCAAAAGAAGAGAAAGAGAAAACGGGCTGATCCTTTAATTTTTTTGACCAGTGTATATACAGTAGAACTTGGATAATTCGAAGTTGAAAGGACCAGAATATAAATCAAAATGTCCAAAAATTCGAATTACATATACTATTTTGTCAAAATAAGAGATAAATTAAAAAATTAAAACTTTACGATCAAAGATTTAACACATAAACTTGATATCTAAGAATACTGCTACATCCCCCCCCCCCCTCAATTAAATCCATATTATTTACGAGCTTAATTATTCAACACTTTTAAAAAAATAGTCAGATATTTTTTATTTTTTCTTTAAGTACAATCTTTGTGTCATAGCATATGACTTGATGCAAAAATAGAATCTTCTTCATTAGACATGACTTTCAATTAAAAAAAACCTCGAAGTTCATGTACACGCACTATACCTTCTGATGCACTAGCCAGGGGCTTCTCTTGTATTTCCTTATCCTTCTTTTGAAAGACTGTTAAAATAAATAATGCACTTATCTGAGAAAAATCTCGAGAACAAATTTTACAGAAATATTTTAAAGGTAATCGTATGAAAAATTCGAATTATCCAAAATAGAATTCGAATTATCCACGATTTTTTAACATTATTTTAATACAAAATTCAAGGGACCGAGTAAAAAATTCGAATTATCCAGAATTTCGAATTAAACAAGTTCGAATTATTCAAGTTTCACTGTATATATGTATATATATATATATATATATATATATATATATATGTGTGTGTGTGTGTGTAAAAGTATATGGTAAAAAAAGAAAAAGAATTTATTTATTATTCAAATAAATTATTTGTTCGCTAAATTTCTAACAATAATATGTACTATTTAAATGTATAACTGTATAAAATTTTCAGTATTACATTTTTTTTTTTTTTTTTTTTTTTTTTTGAATTTTAAATATAATATGGAGAGGAAAAAAAATATTTTACAGAGATTATAATAATTAGAATCTATCAAATTTGTACCTAAAATTAATTCATATTTTCAGCTTTATTACTGTTATTACTTTATTTATTTATTTCGTACTTAATATTGGGGAGGAGGCATAAGTATGCAAATAAAAGAATTGATAATACTCTGAATTCATACATATTATTCAAGTTCGCTGTAGCATATTACTAATTAAAAATGGAAAAATAGTAATCCATTGTTCTATAAGAGACATTTTTATAAATCATATTTAAATACCTTACTGTGAAAATCATAATGAAATTGACGTTTATTATTCTTATGGAAAACAAAAAAGGCTCCTATAGAATTTGTTGAGACTTGTCATCGCAATTTTGATCTTGATGATCTTTTTGATTTGAGACATGTCATCGCAATTTCGATCCTCCACGGAAGGGATGGCTCTGGAGGTCTGCGCGGGCCGAAATTGCCCGGCCCGGCCCGTTTGAAAGGTTTGCTTACCCGGCCCGGCCCGGTATGAAATCGAAAAATTCGGCCCAGGCCCGGCCCGTTTCTTTTTTACTAGTGTACGGCCCGGCCCGGACAAAAAGCGATAAAGTCAGGCTCGACTCAAAAATATGTAAAATTACACAAAAAGAAAAAACAAAAAACATGCCTTTCTACAAAAAAGATTTTTAGTATGTGTTTTGCAGAGGTTTTCTATAGCTCAGCAATAGAATGTTCTCTAACAAAACTGCTGAATGTTTACAACATATTTATATATAAAAGGTATTTCATTATTACATACATACAGAAGGCACAAAGACAGACAGAAAGTCAAATCGAAAATATTAGCATTCCTCAAACAATATAGGAAGATATTTAAAATGGTTAATAGTACTAAAAATACACTTTCAACACTTCCGGTTATATACCGTAATGTATCCAAATCTTTCATGTGATCCGGTAAACAAAACTTTAATGCTAATCCAACCGTATTCAATACAAAAGATGCTTTTGCACATGTTAAAATTGATGTTACTTTCATCCAGTGCCCCGGAGAAAAGAAAAAGAAGCCTTAGAAGAAAAGTTACAGCGGAAGGATTTTTATAGCCTTCATACCACCTAAACACTACAGACCATAGAAAACAAAGCCTTATATACAGTAACGTATCTAATTTCTTTTGTTTGTTACATGTTCGCAAACTGGTAGTAACATGCATACTATTTTGAATTAGAAACCATCTAATATTACTTTAAATAAAATATATTAATTTCGAGACATGTTTAAAATATTTGCGAAAATCAGATCGCGAACAGTCAAGCTGATAGATAATTAAATTGTAGTTACAGACACCTTTTAACAAAATAAAATTTTATGTGACATACCAGACTGTAAAATTATGTAAAATAAATGACTGAAAAAGTATTTTATCATTTTCCTTTTTCGTTGATTTACGAGGAATTTAGAAAAAGATTCGGCCCGGCCCTACCCGTGCCGATTACACACAAAATATATTGAGCCTGACCCCGGCCCGTGCAGACCTCTAGGCTCTCCCGCTTCGGTGACCCCCAGAGGTATAACAAAATTATTGGTGACTGTTGAATAAAAAAGTCGCGCAGTCTGGCAGCACTGCTAAAGGCAGGGGTCGTACTCTCCGCCCTTTATTCAGAACATTCTAAGAAGTAAAACATTTTCGTCCTCATTGCAACCACTAATTTCACGCAGAAATACTTTTGTTATAGTAATGTGTCATGATTATGCAGGCTAAAGATTAGTGTATAAAAATAGTGGTAGCACAATATTTGAAAATTTCGCATCTCTGAGAGTGTCCTGAAAAGAGGGCGGAGAGTACAACCCCTGCTAAAGGTTCATATTAAATTGTTGGTAATTTTACGAGCTCGTCATAAGACACGTCTTTAAGGAAAATATTGGTTCAACACAAATAAATTGAAAAAAAAAAAACTTTTTAAATATCTACATGTATAAAAAAGACAGCACATTTCAACCTTTTAGTACATGTTACGCCTCTCGCTAAATACTTTGCTCAGTACTGATACAATCCTGTTTTTAAATGTATAATATCAGTGTAAATCTATACTTTATTTTGTATTACGTTAAAATGTGTTTTGTTTTTCTTTCTTTTCAGTAAATTATTCAATTTATTTAGTAATACTTTCCTTTTAATATGTTTGTACTACGCACCACCCATTTAGTCTTTTTTAAGCTACACCCCTTATTAGGCGTGTCTCACAAATTCAAATTGGTGGGTTATGCAAAATATAAGTAAATAATAAAATTTAATAATAATAATAATAATAATAATAAATTATAATATGGAAATAAAAGTATTTAAGGAAGGGAGCAGAAGATATATTTTGCTTTATTCCTTAGTTCAGTTCAAATCCCTTTCTAATAACGATTTTCTCTTTCTCTGTTGTCTGACTTCTTGCTGACAAGTCAACATTGTAGTTAATATTCAGTGGTATTGTCAGTACCCGCTTTTCATTATATCAGTTTTCTTTTTATGTATTTTTCTTCGTATTCATTTGTAATTACTTTTGGAGAAAATTACTCTAAAAATATAATTGCGTGAAAAACAGGGGCGGATACTCCTAATGCTACAGAATAACAGCGAGACCTTGTCAATACCTGTTACTA
Organism: Salticus scenicus; assembly: GCA_963930645.1. Taxonomy (NCBI): domain Eukaryota; kingdom Metazoa; phylum Arthropoda; class Arachnida; order Araneae; family Salticidae; genus Salticus; species Salticus scenicus. Next base: position 9,305,249 of record OZ005662.1, on the reverse strand, counting down.
TTTCTTCTAATCATTTACATCAGTGGTAGTCAACTCGGCGCACAGTGGATCGAAGTATAGGCAGAGGCGAACATAGGAACGTTATGGTATTATTATTATCTATGTATGATGTTTTTTGTCACATTTCGATTTAAAGATGTATATATGTATGATAGTTAAAGCGATTCCATGCTTTTTTTTAACCCTTTATAAGGCTGAGGGAATATTTTCCCCACCAAATTCGTTATCGTTTTATTCACCTGGCACCAATTTTTTAAAATAATGATTCCTGTGTATCATTTTTCTGGAAGAGCATCACTAAGAAAATTATTTTGAAAATTCTAGTGGAAAAAAAATTAAAAAGTAGTTGTTTGTGACAATCCTGCTTATGCTAATATGATGGGTTGTGAGAAGTATGCGATTGACTAAGAGAGTAAGATGCCAAAAGTAAAATTAATTATTTCTAATAGGCTAAATGAATTTTTTACTTTACATCAAATTTTATTCGTGAAAATAGTTTAATGCGCCATTTGAGGAAAAAATGGTTTAATAAAGGGGTTAAGCGGTATCATATTTTTCTGCTGCAAATAAGTATTTAGAAACATACCTGGTAAAGAAACAAATGTTGTATAAAAGAAGAGAATAAAAGAAAATAAATAAAAATTTCGGGAAGAAAATCTATATTTGTAACACAATTAATTTAGCACTCAATGATAAATATATCATTAGATTACTGCTTCTTTTTTCTTTTCTTTTTTATGCAGTTTTTCAATAGAAAACTCATGCAGGCATTTACTGACAAACTCTATTAAAAAAATTACTTTTGTCTTTATTTTACTAAAGATTTATGGAAGGCAGGCGATCAATAATTAATGAATTTTTTTGATTGAACTGGATTTTTTATTTGTTTTATTTTGCTATCAGAAATAATTTTTAAACAAATAAGCAAATAAAGTGAATTCTTATCAAAGAAATTTTAAAAAACGTTGTTTCTAGGTTCTGTTATTTTTAGGAGGACAATTTTGGAAAGCAAATTTAGGAGACAAATTTGGAAAATTTGCACTGGAAACAGCGAAACAATGTGTCTCAAAATACGTGTGGTACTATATGCCAGCTTCAGTTCACAAACTATTGATTCATGGAAAAGACATAATAGAAAATTTTTCTATTCCAATTGGACAATTGTCAGAAGAAGCTAGCGAAGCCCGAAATAAAGAGTTTCGTAAATACAGAGAATACCACACGAGAAAAATAAATCGAAGAGCTTGTAACGAAGATTTGCTACATCACTTGTTATTAACATCTGACCCCCTGATTTCAAGCATGAGAACGAATAAAAGAAATATGCAAAGGAAGGAACTTTTTCCTGAAACACAGGAACTTTTACTTTAAATCGTAATATGTTATTACATTATTTAGTTTTAACATTTGATTATTTAACGTTAAACATTTACTTAATTTTAACATTTTATGACATATCACGGCAACTATTTACATTTCCCTCCTTTTTTGGGTCCAACGGTACTTTTCAGTACCATTAAAGTAAAATTAATTATTTTATTAAATATTTAAAAAAAAAATAAAATTAATTTCTGATTTATTAAATTTATTTTAATCATCTAAATTCTATAATATTTTTACGATAAAAATTTTAATATATTTTCTGTCATTAATGAATACAGTTATTCAGATAAATTTCTCGATTGATAATTTGAGGGTAAGCAGAATAACAATTTATTTTACTCTAAAAGTGGCGATTTATGGCGCAAATCCTTTTCACAGATTAAAATGCATACTTTTGGGAGTAGTAAAATGTGTTTGAAATTTTGGACAAAAAAAGTTACGCAACTTATAAATTTAATTTTGTTGTTAATTTTATATTCACATTTCACGCGTGAATCACAACATAAAAAAACCAACAAAATGTTGGCAGAAGTACCTTAAACTTTTATTAGGACATTATTAAAAGTATTTTTATTTCGTATTTTTTCATAGTTATCGTAAGTGCCACTTGATGGCTATTCAAATAAAGTCACTGAAATTCATCGAAAAATCTTATTTCTGAAAGTTTTCGTTTTGAACTTATTTATATACAACAAAACTTCGTGTAATTGAAGAAATAACCATATATTTGTATTTTTTAGACATTCTTTTAAATTATTTCACTGCAAAATATCAGTTATTTAGAGGTTGATTTTTGGGCCTATGTTCGTATTTTAACATTATTCGATCCACTGTGCGGCGGCCCCTACCATCCACTGTTGGGCGCTCCAACTTTCATGCATAGTGGGTGGTACGAATTTTGTTTGGTATTGAAGTATTTTATTTTATTTTATTTTTATTTTATTTTATATCTTTTTAAAACATTAAAATAGAAAACTACTTTATTCCCACATACTTTAACTTATGTGGTTACTTTATTTATTTATAAAATAAAATTACTTCCCTACTTTATAAATCACCATTTTTGTAGAACCTGTGGGCGGTTAGAAAATTTTACTACCGACATAAATACAAAAGTGAGAGGTAGGTTTATAAAAAAAAAAGGGTTGACAATCATTGATTCATACTCTGTAATAACCATAAAATTTGTAACATTTCACAAAACTTTATAATGGTACTAAGTATACAGTATTCTTAAGCCGCTATCAAACGAAGAACCATACGATATTCTTTAGCACAAAATACCTCATAAACAGGTTTCTCATGCGGGAAACGATCCAAATATGCGGTTTGATACAAATTGCCGAACGTATTTTCGTGAATAACGCATTTTCGACTGTCTAAATCGCATACGGTAGTCTTTAGAACGAAATCCTCCAATCAGAGAATCGCGATTACAGAACACCCTCTATTCTTTTCCCTTTTAAACATCCTTGGGGGGGGGGGGAGGGGAATATTAGCCAAATGTTGGGTCCGTCGTTTTCATTTTTGGATTTCGTTCTTCGGTTTATGCTTAAAAACAACCCTACTGAAGTCGTTTGGTCGCTTTTGAGCGGCAATAGCTTATATTTTAGAATATATCGTCTTCCGTCTGATGATACCTTTAGAAAACTGTTTTAAAACACATATAGACGTCTCATTGCAAAAGTGGTATAACTCCATATTTTTTAATTATATGTATTTTTGCGTAATTGTATCCCATTTTGTCATATCTTTCATTATAAAAAAGAAAAAACTCCAATAATTGCATAAAAATCCTATAAATGGCATTACATGTTTTTCTCAGAAAACTAAAACTTTTAAATATTCTTTATAAAAATGACATTTCTAAGTTACTTCAAATTATTTTTAATATAATTTATAAATTCTTATAACTATGATTTGTATTAAATATAAAAACCGATAACGCTTACTGAATCTTGACTTTTTTCCAACGCATAAATTTGAAAAAAGCTCGTTATTTCATAATCAGTTTCTCCAAGGAGATAATTCACTTTTACAATGAACGACCAATATATGTTGTGTACTTTTAAAATGTTCACAAAATAATATTTTTTTCATAACAAGAGACGATATTCTTTCATTGATACGTAATTAAATTCGAGTAAATGAACAGTGATAAAAATCAACAAATAAAAAATCATTAAAGGTACTTTTATATCACAAATAAGGGAATAATAACTTAAAACAAACAAGTTCTACTTCGATGCGAAAATTCTATAGTCCATTTTTATTTTAAAAAAAACTATATTTTGCTTTATTGCTAGTAGCTCTTGAAATCTCTTACTGTTTCCACTCTGCTTTGAGGGGGGTTCCCCTGAAGATGGCTTTAATATTTTTTGGATAAATTAATATTTTCTTTCTGGTTTCATTGTTAAGTTTACTGCTTGCACTAATTTTCAAAATTTTTACATTATTCCTGTGTTAGCATATCTATAATTTGCTGCATCTCCTTGCTCACGGAAGATGTGAATTGTTTGTTTTAATACTATATTTTTTTTAATGCTTTAAATTATATGTTTATACGAAATACATAAAACCGAGAATATAATTTTTCAGAGTTTAATTTAAAAAAATATTATAAAACCAGAAATAACAAAAAAGAAAGTTTTATATTTATTTTGGCTTTGCCTGTGTCAGACGGAGAGTTGGAGCAAAATATTCTAATTCTAGACGGTATTATTTCTTGTCAGTAGCAGTAATATGCTGCAATTCTGTATAAAAATGTAAGAAATTCTAAACCACGCTACGCTAGCATTATCCTGATGACATAGAGCAGATTACTTACAGAGAGCCGTCACTCTTATGGTAAAATTGTAGTATGTAAATTTGACGTAGAAACTTACCCTATTATCAGCCGACCAAAATTATTACACTTTATGTGATGGATTAGATCGCGATTTCGTCGTGAAATTGATGCGTCTAAAGATTTGGCTGTCTACCGCTGTTTTGGCGCCTATTTTTAGTATGAACTAAAAGAAAAATGAAAGTTTGGCTTTTTTAATATACAGTAAACTCCGCTTAATAAATTCACTGGTTAATAAAATCAGCCGCTTAATCTGATCAAATTACTGGGACCGGAATCAAATGAATACAAAGCACTTTTAAAACCGCCGCTTAATAAAATCAGTATAGCCGGTTAATAAATTCAAAGAAATCTCTTTTGCTACAAAAATATCATTCATGCACGCTTAACAGATTTTTCATTTTTGAAGATAAAGCACAGCAATCGCTCCGTTATCTTGTCTTCTTTCTTTTCTTTCTTTCTTTTTCTTTTTTTAATTATTAAAAAGAATTTCTAGATCTTATTTTCAAATAACTAAGAAGCAAGATTTTTAAACGGGAAGATTTTAAATTTAAAAGAAAAGCGTAAACTTCTGGCAAAGTCATGATGATTTTCCTCAAAAGAAAGCCCATCGGTACTTGGAATTTTGAAGGACTAATTAAATAATTATTTATCAAGAATTAATTAATATTACTTATTAATTTCATTATTGGTTACTTTTTGAAATTTCCAAATTCAGGGGAGTAATACATTTTTCTTGAGTGCAATGAATGTTCGCCGGATATAAAAATCAGCCGCTTAATAAAATAACTTTGGCTCAGAACGAATGTGATTTTAATAAGCGGCGGGTACTTTATATATATGTGTACAGTAAAACCTCTCTAAATTGGACACCTACGGTTCCGAGAAAAAGTGTCCAACTTAGAGAGGTGTCCAACTTATAGGGGTTAGACATAATGTTAATGGATACATTCCGTTCCGAGAAAAAGCGTCCAACTTAGAGGGGTGTCCAACTTATAGGGGTGTCCAACTTGAGAGGTTTCACTGTATATATATGTGTGTGTGTGTGTGTGTGCGACAGTTCCTTTCATTGGACATGTACGTTATATGTCCAACAAAGACTACAATGTAACTATAAACAACTATAAACAAAGACTACAATGTAAACAATGACTCTAAATTCAAAAAACACTCTAAATGTAAACAAAGACTACAAATGTAAACAAAGACAACAAATGTAAACAAGGTCTCTAAATGTAAACAGAGAATACAAATGTATATAGACTCTGAACGTAAACTAAGACTCTAAATGTAAACAAAGACGCAGTAGGCTAGTGCGCAGATTCCTGCCAGCCGGCAGCCAAAGGTGTAAATACGCTTCCGGCTGATAATACATGAAGATACTCTGACGGCTGATCTAAAGACCGGCCAGCCTGCAGCCAGTACGTGAGATCACGATTTCGGCGGATTTACTTATTTATATATTTATTTTAAATAATACAAACGCAAATTATATTTTTTAAACAAAATTTGCTGAAATATATATTTTTAAAGTTAAAATTCTCCCTCAAATATTTATTTGCACTTAAATTTTTCTGAAGCACAAAATTAAATAATAACCCCCCCCCCCCCCCCCCCCTCCATACACAATTCTCGTTGAAAGCAAATAACACACTTGCTACATATTGTTACGAAATTGTAAATAATTGTGTTTATTTTTGTATAAATTCTTTCAAAGAGGCTTAGTAAGTTGATAAAGTGCTAATTTTGTGCATTTCTAGTCGTTTTAGCGTTGAAATAGCCTTATTTTCCCTTAAAAACGCATTAAAAAGCCCCAGTAATGTACGTAATGGATTTGGCGCCAAATTTGGCGACTTTTTCCCACCTTGGCGATTTTTTTGGCGACCTTGGCGAGAAAATCCTTATATGGGATATACCAAATATGGAAGCTGTAAGTTGATTGGTTGACCACTTTCTAGAGTTTTCTCGAAAAATCTGGGCTCCATGGAACAGCATATAAGGAGCGCTTCCTCGCCAAGGGCAGTCAGTTCAGTTCAGATCTCAGCCAGCGTCGCTAGTGATTGCATTGCTCTTAAGCCTCTTTGAGAGAGACTTGCTTCAAGTGTTATTGGTATACAGTTTGTACTGTGGATTTGCTATTGACAGCTGTTGTTTAAGCTGTGGTTACTGCTTGAATTGAAGCTGAAAATTGGTTTATTGACCTGTATTTTTCTGGAACTTTCTGTGAATAAATTACTGAATTTTTGTACGTTTGGCCTTTCATTCTCAGACAACTCACGAACCCCCAAGTACGCAACATTTCTGGTGTCAGGAGCGGGGTTGTCTGTGAATGGTGATAACGAGGGCTATGGAGCAAGAGATGAAAAAACTTCTAGAAGCCTTAGCTACCCAGATAAATGAAATGAAAGCCGGACAGGAAAAGATGGAAACCGGATTGATAGAGAAAATGGAAACAGGACTGGAAAAGATGGAAACATCGCAAAGAGAGTTGAAAGACGGTTTGACTGAAGAAATGAAAGTAGCACAAGAGAAAATGGAAACATCGCAAAGAGAATTGAAAGACGGTTTGACTGAAGAAATGAAGCATATGAAAAGCAGTTTGGGTGAAGTTCAGGAAGAAATTAAATCTAATCAAGATGAGATGAAGAGAGAGCTTTCAACGGTGAAAGAATCAATCGAGGGTAAATTAACGGTGATGGAAAATAGAATGGATGGAATAGAAGAGAAAGTTATAAAGATAGAAGAAAATTTTGAAGAGAAAGTTATAAAGATAGAAGAAAATTTTGAAGAGAAAGTTTTGAAAATTGAAGAGAGTTTTGAAGAGAAAGCTATGAAGATAGAAGAAAATGTTATGAAAGTAGAAAGGAATTTTGAAGAGAGTGTTACGAAAATAGAACGGAGTTTCGAGGAGAAAGTTAAAGAAAATTTTGATCAGGAACTGAAAGGAAGGTTTTCAGAGATAGAAGGTAAACTGAAGAGAATGGAGGAAGATCTTGAGAGAAAAATGAGAGAAGAGTGGAGCGGAGAGGTAATAGGGAATGAACTGCAGAGCAAGATTCGGAATCTCGAAGAAAAGTTAGAATCCAAGCCCCAGGAAACTGAAAAGAAAGAGAGAAGAAGCCAGAATCACGAATTTATTAAGCTATCTACCTACGACGGCAGTTCCTCCTGGCATGTATATAAGACGCAGTTTTCCATCGTAGCTGAAGCTAACGGCTGGGACTCTACCGCCAAGTCGGTCCACTTAGCAGCAGCATTACGGGGAGATGCAGCCGAGATACTGAGAAATGTTTCTAAAGAAGAAAGGAACGACTTCGAGGCCTTGACTAGAGCACTGGAGCTACGGTTTGGAGAGAAGTGTTCTAAGGACTATAGTCGCCTCCAGCTAAAGTCCCGTTACCAGAAAACGGGCGAAAGTTTGCAAGAGCTGGCAGCGGACATTCAGAGATTGTCACACCTAGCATTCTCAGACTGCCAAGCTGACACTCGAAACGACTTAGCTCTTCAGTACTTTATCGATGCTGTTCGGGATCCAGAAATTCAAAAAGCGCTGAGACTCTCCAACATCAGAGACGTAGAATCAGCTTTAGGCTATGCACTTAGGATAGAGGCAGCCCAACAAGCCTCCCGTAAAGACCGCCATACCATAAGAGCAGTCTCATTAAATGATACGCCTGCTGATGAGAATGAAATGAAGAGAAGTTACGCAGAGATCTTAAAGAGATTGCGCAACCTGGAAAATAACATAGAAATAAAGGATCGGAAGATAAAGTGCTGGGGCTGTGGAGGGGATGGTCATGTGAAGAGGAACTGCCCCGTACGACCAACTATAGGAAATCACCCGGCTTCACCATCACTGCAGGGAAACTAAGAGGAGGCCATCTCGCGGGGCGGAGGTTGCCTAAAATTAAAGAGCCCCAATTTACAGTATTTCATGTTTCATCGATGAGTGGCGGCGATAATGGACTTCACGTCTATGGCCAAGTCAACAACGCCACCTGCCGGATGATTCTGGACACGGGAGCCAACGTGACCATCATTAGAACGGATTTGGCTCAAGAACTAAAAGAGAAGATCATCTGGACTCCGCCCTGCGTTAAACTCCAGACTGTGACCGGAGACGAAATCAAAATATATGGAAAAATGAACTTGACCATCACTTTTGGAAATGCCAGTTACCATCATATGGCATATGTGGCTGACATAAGAGATCCTCTAATCATTGGAATTGATTTCCTAAGAAAATTTAACTTCAAATTGGACTTCAAGAATAATGAACTGCATTCGAGTTCGGAAGACATAGCTGTGTTCAATACTGAAAATCAAGACATTCAGCAAATTTGCCAGATAACAGCCAAGTCGGAAGTTTCCATCCCCCCACACACAGAGACAATAGTTTCAGGAACCCCTCCTACCAAGCAATTCTTTCGCTATGGACTGATTGAATATCCGAATATAGACAATAGCCCAAGAGGAGTTCTGGTAGCTTCATCTTTGGTGGATCTCTCCAAGAGTACTATTCCTGTGAGAGTCGCAAACATCAGCGATAAGGTCCGGACAGTGAAGAAGGATGAGGTGTTAGCAACCTGCACTCCTGTTACATGCATCAACCGTCCCACGCAATCAACAGCATCCAAGTCTTCAGAACAATTAATAACGGAATTACTAAAGAATGCAGAGTTGGGAAAGGAACAGAGATGTGCTGCGGAGAAGCTACTCCAAGAATTTAAAGACCTGTTTTCTCGAACACCTGAAGACGTCGGGAGAACGAACATCACCCAGCACAGAATTGATACAGGAAATCATCCTCCAATCAAACAACATCCAAGAAGACTTCCATTTGCTAAACAGGAAGAGGTCACTGAACTTCTAAGTGAAATGCAGCACAATGATGTCATCGAGCCATCAACGAGTCCTTGGGCCTCTCCCATAGTACTGGTGCGGAAAAAGGATGGTTCAACAAGATTTTGTGCGGATTATCGTCGTTTGAATGACATCACGAAGAAAGACAGTTACCCTCTTCCCAGAATTGACGACACATTAGACACACTTGCTGGCAATAAATGGTTCTCGACTTTGGATCTGAAGAGCGGTTACTGGCAAGTAGAATTACATCCTGATGATCGTGAGAAGACTGCATTCACCACGGGACAAGGACTGTGGCAATTTAAAGTTATGCCATTCGGATTATGTAATGCACCTGCCACCTTCGAACGCCTGATGGAGACAGTGCTAAAAGGACTTTCCTATGAAGCCTGTCTGGTGTATTTGGATGATATTATCATTGTGGGGCGCACTTTTGAAGACCATCTACGAAACATCCGAAAGGTGCTGGAGAAACTCAGAATGGCTAACCTCAAATTGAATCCAGGCAAGTGTAACTTGTTCCGTCGTGAAGTGAGCTACCTCGGCCATATCATTTCTGCCGAAGGTGTGAGAACTGATCCTGAGAAGATCTCTGCAGTCGAGAACTGGAGTCGCCCTGAAAATGTACACCAACTACGAAGTTTCCTGGGGTTATGCACTTACTACAGGAAGTTTGTCAAGGGTTTCTCAAATATTGCCAGACCACTGCATAAGCTGACGGAAGCCAAACAGAAGTTCCTGTGGACGGATGAATGTGAAAAAGCGTTCAAGCGACTTAAAGAGGCCTTAACATCTTCGCCTATCTTGACATATCCACAGCCCGACAGACAGTTCATACTTGATACAGATGCCAGCCATGAGAGTGTCGGTGCTGTTCTGTCGCAGGAAATTGATGGTCAAGAACATGTCATTGCCTATTGGAGTAAATGCCTGTCTAAACCGGAGCGAAATTACTGTACCACCAGGAAAGAGCTACTCGCCATCGTAAAAGCCATAGAACATTTCCATCATTACCTCTATGGCAGAAGATTTCTGCTCCGGACTGACCATGCATCTTTAACGTGGTTGCTCCAGTTCAAGAACCCGGAAGGACAGATTGCCAGGTGGATACAACGCCTGCAGGAATATGACTTCGAGATACGTCATCGTAAAGGGACTCTACATGGTAATGCTGATGCCTTGTCACGGAAGCCCTGCTCGGAAAGCTGCAAGTACTGCTCTAGAGCCGAACAGAAATACCTGCCAATAAAGCCAGTTGTTCACCAAGTTACTGTCGCAACACCATCAGAACAAGATCCCGACCCATGGAGTGACGAAGAATTTAGAAAAGCCCAAATGGAAGATCCTGACGTAAAGCCTATATTACAGCTGAAGGAGACGACCAGCAACAGACCTACCTGGCAGGATATTTCCAGATTTAGTCCCATTACGAAAAGTTATTGGGCACTTTGGGACTCTCTTCATATCAGAAACGGCGTATTATACAGAAAGTGGGAATCTGATGATGGGAAAAGCTTCAGATGGCAGATTTTATTACCAAGATCAAAAATTCCAGCTGTTTTAGAACAACTGCATAGTAGCTCTACCGGAGGCCATTTTGGGGTAATGAAGACTCTGCAGAAAGTTCGGGAACGCTTCTACTGGTGCAAGGCAAAGGAGGATGTGGAGAAATGGTGTAAATCCTGTGATGCTTGTGCGGCACGTAAAGGCCCGCAGAAACGAAGTCGAGGAAGACTGCAACGGTATAACGTGGGAGCACCATTTGAACGGATTGCAATCGATATCTTGGGTCCTTTGCCACGGACCTCCAGTGGGAATAAATACATCCTCGTCGTGATGGACTATTTCACCAAGTGGCCTGAGGCATATCCCATTCCCAATCAAGAGGCATGCACAGTCGCAGAAGTCCTAGTGCAGCAATGGGTGTCAAGGTACGGCACGCCCCTACAACTTCATACCGACCAAGGTAGGAACTTTACCTCTGATGTTTTCAAAGGACTGTGTGAACTACTCGGCATAGACAAAACCCGGACAACACCCTTACATCCCCAGTCGGACGGCATGGTCGAGAGGTTCAATCGTACCATCCTGAATAACCTCTCCCTTCTAGTATCAAGGAACCAGCAAGATTGGGACTTGAAGTTGCCATTGTTCCTGCTGGCTTATCGAAGTGCTGTCCATGAAACCACCGGCTATACTCCAGCCCGGATGCTGTTTGGACGTGAACTTCGTCTCCCTTGTGATCTCCTGTTTGGTTGTCCACCCGATGCGCCTTCATCGCCCGAGGAGTACATCCAAGATCTCCAGGCACGATTTGAGGACGTTCACAACTTTGCTCGGGAGCGAATTCACATTGCATCGGAGAAAATGAAAACAAGGTACGACCTAAAGGCTACGCAACATGAGTTTCAGGAAGGAGAGAAGGTCTGGTTGTGGAATCCTGTTCGACGCAAAGGACTCTCTCCCAAGCTACAGTGCAACTGGGACGGACCATACACAGTCTTAAAAAGGCTGAATGATGTAGTGGTGCGGATCACTAAAACACCTTCATCAAAACCGAAGGTGGTGCACTATAATAGGCTAGCCAAGTACCACAAGTAACGGTAAAATTAAAATTTAAAATGTAAATACTTGTAAAATTTGCGCATGCGCACTGTAAATATTTGTATATAAATATTTGTACATATTTGTGAATTTTGTAAATATTTCCCACTTAATTTATATTTCTATGTTATCTTTATGTGCAACTTAGTTTTTGTGTTTTAGATTGTGTAAATTTGTTTAGTTTCGCCTCTTGACCAAGGGTTGCACTGCCCGGGACGTGCAGTCCTTGGGAGGGGGGCAGTGTTACGAAATTGTAAATAATTGTGTTTATTTTTGTATAAATTCTTTCAAAGAGGCTTAGTAAGTTGATAAAGTGCTAATTTTGTGCATTTCTAGTCGTTTTAGCGTTGAAATAGCCTTATTTTCCCTTAAAAACGCATTAAAAAGCCCCAGTAATGTACGTAATGGATTTGGCGCCAAATTTGGCGACTTTTTCCCACCTTGGCGATTTTTTTGGCGACCTTGGCGAGAAAATCCTTATATGGGATATACCAAATATGGAAGCTGTAAGTTGATTGGTTGACCACTTTCTAGAGTTTTCTCGAAAAATCTGGGCTCCATGGAACAGCATATAAGGAGCGCTTCCTCGCCAAGGGCAGTCAGTTCAGTTCAGATCTCAGCCAGCGTCGCTAGTGATTGCATTGCTCTTAAGCCTCTTTGAGAGAGACTTGCTTCAAGTGTTATTGGTATACAGTTTGTACTGTGGATTTGCTATTGACAGCTGTTGTTTAAGCTGTGGTTACTGCTTGAATTGAAGCTGAAAATTGGTTTATTGACCTGTATTTTTCTGGAACTTTCTGTGAATAAATTACTGAATTTTTGTACGTTTGGCCTTTCATTCTCAGACAACTCACGAACCCCCAAGTACGCAACATAATTATTTGCAAATATAATTATAGTCAAATATTTATTTGCACTTAAATTTTTCTGAAGCACAAAATTAAATAATAACCCCCCCCCCCTCCATACACAATTCTCGTTGAAAGCAAATAACACACTTGCTACATATTTTAATTTAAAAAATGATACCTCTTTTCTCAAATTTCTTTTCTGAAAGCTTAAAAACAGTTCCGAATCTTGAACTAATGGGGGAAATTTCTGAAAAGTTTCCCGTACTTAGCGGTCACGTTTCTATTTCATATGCGCCGTTCTTAGAAGGTTAATAACCGTCATCCTAGAATTGGGAGTAGGCTGCTGGCTGATTTAAAGATAAGAAGGCAGATAGTCCAAGACAGGGATACGCTGATTGACCGGGTTCGATCCTAGATCGCATTGTCGTCCAAGCATTATGTTTTCTGTGCTTTTCTCCGAAACTCGCATAAATATGAGCACAGACAGCTTAGAATGACCCCCTCGGAGGGCATTTCATCAAGGCCTAGGACTACTGTGCCATCAATCAACATTTACATTTACATCATTACACCGCAGCTAGTGGACAAGAAGTTTTGGGATCGAATGCAGGTCACACTCGTCAAGACTAGTTGTTCAGAATTTTCAGTTGTTTCCTCCTAAACTCATGTAAATACTATAATCTGTTTCTTTAAAATAGTCGGGTCAAGTTCATAAATCTCTCCTATTATCACAGAGTGAAATCAGGGATTGTCCAGTTTCTCCCTTTTTTATCACACTGCACATAAAGAGGAAATATTCAAGGAAGGGTTTCTCAAAATGAGGTAGAAGTAATGCGCAGAGAAAGAGAGGAAAATTTTGTATCTCCTGTAACCAAGAAACCTAGAGGGGAGAAGGGGAAAGTGCAGCACCATGAACCACCTTTCTTGCGGAAAAAGACTATAGCTAGGGTCGCTTACAAGGATACAAACTTGATGCATTCCAACCAGATCTAGAAACCACGTGTAGTCAGTCAGTTTTAACATAACAATACAACTGCAAGGAAGCTGATAGATGGAAAGTTCCAGATTTAATTCCATACAAGCTCATCGGACTAGCTGTACTTAGTTTTCCTTGATTTTCCCCGATATTCGCATAAATACGAACAAGGACATCTTAGAAAGACCCCCTATGGAGGACACTCAGTTTTAAAACAGCCTTAATTAAAAAATAGGCAACATAACTGAACGAAGGGTTTATTATTAAAGGGGTGAGGGGAGGGGTAGCCTCTCCTCATCTTTACACAGAATTAAATGTCACATAAAATTGTTTCTAAACCTATTTTAAATTGTTTTTAAGTAGAATGATCGTTTTTATCATATGTTATTGATCTTATGACTCACAGACAGCAAATGTAAACAAAAATTTGTAAACAAAGACATTAAATGTTAAACAATCTTAATGAAAACAAAAACTACAAATGCAAACAAAGACTACAAATGTAAACGAAGACTGCAAATGGAATTGTAAACAAAGACTACAAATGTAAACAAAGACTGCAAATGTAAACAAATACTACAAATGTAAACAAAGACTCTTAGCATAAAAAAAATTACATATGTAAACAAAGACTACAAATGTAAACAAAGACTGCAAATGTAAACAAAAATTCAAAGTGTAAACAGACTACAAATGTAAAGAAAGGTTCCAAATGTAAACAAAGACCCTAAATGTAAACAAAGACTTCAAATATAAACAAAGATTCTAAATCTAAAGACTACACATGTAAACAAAATCTACAAATGTAAACAAAGGCTCTAAATATAAACAAAGACAAGAAATGTAATCAAAGACTAAATGTAAACAAAGACTCTAAATTTTAACAAAGACTGCAAATGTAAACAAAGACTCTAAATGTAAATAAGGATATGATGTTAACAGACCACAAATGTAAACAAAGTCTCTAAATGTAAAAAAAGGCTTTAATTGTAAACAAAGACTACAAATGTAAACAAAGATTACAAATGTAAACAAAAACTTTAAATGAAAACAAACACTAAATGTAAAGAAAGACTACAAATGTAAACAAAGACTACAAATGTAAACAAAGACTCTAAATGTAAACAAAGACTACAAATATAAACAGACCTTAATGTAAACAAAATCTAAATGTAAAGAGACTACAAATGAGACTTTGTTTACATTTGTAAACAAAGTCTATAAATGTAAACAAAGACTAGATGTTAACAGACAACAAATGTAAACAAAGTCTCTAAATGTAAACAAAGGCTTTAATTCTAAACAAAGATTACAAATGTAAACAAAAACTCTAACAAAGACTACAAATGAAAACAAAGACTCTAAATGTGAATAAAAAATACAAATCTAAAAAAAGACTACATACATAAACAAAGATTAAAAATGTAAACAAAGAATCTAAGTGTAAACAAATACTACAAATGTAAACGAAAACTGTAAATGTAAACAGACTACGAATGTAAAAAAAGAGTTTAAATGTAAAAGAAGACAACAAATGTAAAGAAAGACTCTAAATGGAAAGAAAGACTCTATATGTAAACAAAGACTACAAATGTAACAAGGGCTGTAAATGTAAACAATGACTCTAAAAGCAGACAAAGACTACAAATATAAACAAAGGCTCTAAATGTAAACAAAGACCCTTAATGTAAACAAAAACTACAAATGTAATCAAAGACTACAAACATAAACAAAGACGCTAAATGCGAAGAGAGACTCAAAATGTAAACAAAGATTCCAAACGCAAACAGATACTCCAAATGTACACAAAGATTACAGATGTAAAGAAATTCTACAAATGTAAACAAAAACTACAAATGTAAACAAAGTCTATAAATGTAAACAAAGGCCCTAACTGTAAACAAAGACTCTAAATCTAAACAAAGACTCTTAAGTGCTAAAAAGGACTACAAATGTAAACAAAGTCTCTAAATGTACAGAAAGACTCTAAATGTTAACTAAGACTACAAACGTAAAGAAAGACTCTAAATGTAAACAAAGTCTACAAATGTGAACAAAGTCTGCAAATGTAAACGAAGATTGAAATTGTAAACAAAAACTCTACATGTTAACAAAGACTACAAATGTAAACAAAGACTGCAAATGTAAACGAAGACTGCAAATGTAAAAACTCTAAATGTTAACAAAGACTACAAATGTAAACAAAGAATCTAAATGTAAACAAAGACTACAAATGTAAACAAACACTACAAATGTAAACAAAGACTCTAAATGTAAACAAACTTTTTATACGTAAACAAAGACTAGAAATGTAAACAAAGTCTAAACTTAAACAAATATTACAAATATAAACAGACTCTAAATGTAAACGAAGATGACAAATGTACACAAACTCTAAATGTAAACAAAAACTACAAATGTAAATAAAGACTATAAATGTAAACAAAGACTGCAAATGTAAACAAAGAAACTAAATGTAAACAAAGACTCTAAACGTAAACAAAGGCTACAAATGTAATCAAAGTACCTAAATGTAAACAGACCCTAAATGAAAAAAAAACTAAAAATGTAAAGAAAGACTGCAAATGTAAACAAAGACTGCGAACGTAAACAAAATCTACAAATGTAAACAAAGACTCTAAATGTAAACAAACACTATAAATGAAAACAAAGAATCTAAATATAAACAATGTCTCTATATGTAAACAAAGACTACAAATGTAAACAGTCTTTAAATATAAACAAAGACTTTTCATGTAAAGAAAGACTACAAATGTTTGTAAACAAATTACAAATGTAAACAAAGACTCTACATATTAACAAAGATTACAAATATAAATAAGCACTCTAAATGTAAAGAAAGATTCTAAATGTAAACAAAGACTCCAAATGTAAACAAAGACTACAATTGTAAACAAAGACTACAATTGTAAACAGTGATTCTAAATGTAAAAAAAACTCTAAATATAAACAAAGACTACAAATGTAAACAAAGACAACAAATGTAAACTGTCTCTAAATTTAAATAAAGACTACAAATGTAAAGAAAGATTTCAAATATTAAGAAAGACTCTAAATGCTAACAAAGACTACAAATATAAACAAACCTTCTAAATGTAAACAGAGACTACAAATGTAAACAAAGACTTTAAATATGAAGAAAGTCTCTTGATGTAAACAAAGACTACAAATGTGAACAGACTATAAATGTAAACAATGACTCTACATGCTAACAAATGTTGCAAATATAAACAAACACTCTAAATGTAAAGAAAGATTCCAAATGCAAACAAATACTGCAAATGTAAACAAAGACTACAAATGTAAACAATGACTCTAAATATGAAAAAATCTCTAAATGTAAATAAAAACTACAATTGAAGACAAAGACTCCAAATGTAAACAAAGTCTCTAAATGTAAACAGAGAATACAAATGAAAATAAACTCTAAATGTAAACAAAGACGCAGTAGGCTAGTGCGCAGCCGGCAGCCAAAGGTGTATATACGCTACAGGCTGATTATACATGAGGATACGCTGCCGGCTGATCTAAAAACGGGTGAGCCTGCAGCCCGTACGTGAGATCATGATTCCGGCGGATTTATTTATTTATTTATATATTTTTAATAACACAAATGCAAATGATGATTTTTAAACAAAATTTGCTGGAATAAATATTTTTAAAGTTAAAATTCTCCCTCAAACATTTAGTTGCACTTAAATTTTTCTAAAGGACAAAGTAAAATAATTACCCCCATACACATTTTTCGTTGAAAGAAAATAACACTCTTGCTATATATTTTAATTTCAAAAATGATTTCTCTTTTCTTAGACTTCTTTTCTGAAAGATTCAAAGCAGTTCCGAATCTTGAACTAAGGGGGAAAAATTCTGAAAAGTTTCCCGTACTTAGAGGTCCCGTTTCTATTTCATATGCGCTGTTCTTAGAAGGTTCACCGAGACTCACCAACGTCATCCTAGACTTGTGGGTAAGCTTCGAGCTGATTTAAAGACGAGAAGGCAATTAGTTCATGTCAGGGTTAAGCTGATTGACCAGGTTCGATCTCAGATCGTATTCGTCGTTCAAACGTTTCTGTAATTTTCTCCGAAACTCGCATAAATATGAGCTAAGACAGTTTAGAATGACCCTCGGAGGGCATTTCATCAAGGCCTAAGACCACTGTGCCATCAATCAACATTAACATTTACATCATTAAATCGAAGCTAGCAGACAAGATGTTTTGGAATCGAATGCAGGTCACACTCGTCAAGACTAGTTGTTCAGAATTTTCCGTTTTTTCCTTCTAAACTCATGTAAATACTATACTCTGTTTCCTTAAAATAGTCGGGTCAAGGTCATAAATCTCTCCTATTATGAGAGAGGGCATCAGGGATTGTCCAGTTTCTCCCTTTTTTATCACATTTCACCTTAATAGGAAATATTCAAGTTAGAGTTTTTCAATACCAGGTGGAAGTGATGTGCAGAAAAATAGAGGGAAATTTTGTATCTCCTGTAACCAAGCAACCTAGAGGGTAGAAGGGGAAAGTGCAAGACCTTGAACCACCTTTCTTGCGGAAAAAGACTATAGCTAGGGTCGCTTACAAGGATACAAACTTGATGCATTCCAACCAGATCTAGAACCCATGCGTAGTCAGTCAGTCTTAACACAAAACTACAACTACAAGGAAGCTTATAGATGCAAAGTTCCAGATTCAATTCTAGAACAAGCTCATCGGACTAGCTGTACTGAGTTTTCCTTAATTTTCCCGGATATTCGCATAAATACGGACAAGGACATCTTAAAAAGACCCCCCACGGAGGACACTCAATTTTAAAACAGCCTTAATTAAAAAAATAGGAACCATAACTGAACGAAAGGTTTATTATTGAAGGGGTGAGGGGAAGGGTAGCCTCTCCTCATTCTTACACAGAATTAAATGTTTCGAAAACCTATTTTAAATTGTTTTTAAGTAGAATGATATTTTTTAACTTATCTTATTGATTTTACGACTCAGAGTACAAATGTAAACAAAGATTCCAAATGTAAACAAAGACACTAAATGTAAAAAAAGACTCTAAATGTATACAAAATCTAAATGTAAACAAAAATTACAAATGTAAACAAAGGCTAACAATGTAAACAAAAACTGCAAATGCAAATAAAGATTCTAAATATAAACAAAGACACTAAATGTATACGTAGACTACAAATGTAAGCAAAGGCTGCAAATGTAAACAAAGTCTCTCTATGTAAACAAAGACAACAAATGTAAACAAGGGCTCTAAATGTAAACAAAGACTCTAAAAGCAAACAAAGAATACAAATGTAAACGAAGGCTGTGAATTTAAACAAAGACTCTTAATGTAAACAAAAACTACAACTGTAGACATAGACTACAAATAAAAAAAACTCTAAATGCAGATTTAAACTCCAAATGTAAACAAAGATTCCAAACGCAAACAGATACTCCAAATGTAAACAAAGACTATAGATGTAAAGAAAGTCTACTATGTAAACAAAAACTACAAATGTAAACAATGTTAACAAATGTAAACAAACACTCTAAATGAAAACAAAGACTCTAAATGTGAACAAAAACTACAAATCTAAAAAAGTCCACATATGTAAACAAACATTATAAATGTAAACAAAGACTCTAAATGTAAACAAAGACTTCAAATTTAAACAAAGACTATGAATGTAAATAAAGACTCTAAATGTAAACAAAGATTACAAATGTAAACTAAGACCACGGAGTAATATTAATAGGAGTTGAAGGTCTAATGGGAGAAAGCTACGAAACTGTGATCTAAATTTTTGGTAAATATTGAGGGCGCCACTTGTCATTCCTCCCTACCTCGGCGCGGATATACTGTTGTTTTCAATAGAATTTTGCTGGAGTACATTTAAAATTTTTTATTTTAAGCAATTTAATTTCTTTGTAAGTTCTTAAAACTGCATAATTCAGATGTTTCAAATAAATTTTTCGTTCCTAGTCGTAAAACAGGCTATGATAGTGATAAGAAAAACAAAAAAAAAGCCCTAGGAGAAAAATAAAGTCCGAGTTCGTGTTTTCTGCACCTAAAGTAAGTTTATTTTTTTTCTTTACAAAATTTCATCCATTCTCCTTCCTCCCAATTATCTGTTTTAGATAGCTTCGGTTCATAAGAATCGTCATTTTTTAAAAGCTTTCTTTCAAAGTAAAATTAGTATAAAATGGCTCTTAAAAAAAACATGTTGGTTAGAATACTCTATTTAATGAAATTTGCTTTCAATCGAAATTTTTTCAGCTTGATATTATTTTTAAAAAAATAATTAAAACCAGACATTTCCCCATTGAATAACATTGTGGAAGCTGGAGAGAAGGAAGGATTGCACGCTGGCGCCATCTGTAAATATTGGAAAACAACATCACAAAATTTCAGCGTTACCTTCTTCTCCTGTCTTTTTACTCCGTGACTAAGACACTAAATGTAAACAAAGGCTCTATATGTAAACAAAGTCTACAAATGTAAACAAGGGCTCTAAATGTAAACAAAGACTCTAAATGTAAACAAAGGCTCTAATTGTAAACAAAGATTACAAATGTAAACAAAAACTCTAAATGTAAACAAAGACTAGAAATGTAAACAAAGACTGCAAATATAAACAAAAACGCTGAATGCAAATTGAGACTACAAATGTAAACAAAACTTAGAAACGCAAACAGATACTCCAAATGTAAACAAAGAATACAAATGTAAACAAAGTCTACAAGTGTATACAAAAACTACAAATGTAAACAAAGTCTACAAATGTAAGCAAAGACTCTTAATATAAACAAAGACTAGAAATGTAAACAAAGATTCTAAATGAAAATAAAGATTCTAAATGATTACTAAGACGACAAATGTAAACAAAGATTACAAATATAAACAAACACTCTAAATGTTAACAAAGAATACAAATATACAAATATAAAGAAAGACTCTAAATGTTAACAAAGACTACAAATGTCTACAAATGTAAAGAAAGACTCTAAATGTAAACAAAATTACAAATGTAAACTGACTCTAAATGTAAACAAAGATGACAAACATAAACAACGTCTCTCAATGTAAACAAAATCTGCAGATGTAAACATCCTAAATGTAAACAGACACCAAATGTAAAAAAACTACAAATGTAAACAAAGACTGCAAATGTAATCAAAAACACTAAATGTTAACAAAGACCACAAATGTAAACAAAGAATCTAAATGTAAACTAAGACTACAAATCTAAAGAAAGACTACAAATGGAAACAGACTCTAAATGTAAACAAACTTTCTATACGTAAAAAAGACTAGAAATGTAAACAAAGACTAGAAATGCAAAGAAAGATTAAACTTAAACAAAGATTTCAAATGTAAACAGACTCTAAATGTATACAAAGATGACAAATATAAACAGTCTCTAAATGTAAACAGACTACAAATGTAAACAAAGACTCAAAATATAAACAAAGACTGTAAATGTAAACAAAAACTACAAATGTAAACAAAACTGCAAATGTAAACAAACAAACTAAATGTAAACAAAGACTCTAAACGTAAACAAATACTATAAATGTAAAGAGCTCTAAATGTAAACAAAGACTCTAAAAGCAAACAGAGGCTACAAATGTAAACAAAGACTTTGAATGTAAACAAAGACTCTTAATGTAAACAAAAACTACAAATGTAAACTGACTACAAATCTAAACAAAAACACTAAATGCAAACAGAGACTCCAAATGTAAACAAAGACTCCAAACGCAAACACATATTTCAAATGTAAACAAAGACTACAAATGTAAACAAAGTCTACAAGTGTAAACAAAACTACAAATGTAAACAAAGTCTACAAAAGAAAACAAAGACTCTAAATATAAACATACTAGAAATGTAAACAAAGACTCTAAATGTAAATAAAGATTCTAAATGTTAACTAAGACTACAAATGTAAACAAAGACAACAAATGTAAACAAAGACTACAGATGTAAACAAAAACTCTAAATGTTAACAAAGTCTATAAATGTCGACAAATATAAACAAAGACTCTAAATGTTAACACAGACTACAAATGTAAACAAAGACTCTAAATGTGAACAAAAACTACAAATGTAAAAAAGAATACATATGTAAACAAAGACTGCAAATGTAAACAAAGACCCTAAATGTAAACAAAGACTGCAAATGTAAACAAAGACTCTAAATGTAAACAAAGTCTACAAATTTAAACAAAGACTCTAAATGCAGTTAAAGTCTCTATATGTAAACAGACTACAAATGTAAACAAGGGCTCTGAAGATAATGATTCCAAACGCTAACAAATACTACAAATGTAAACAAAGACTACAAATGTAAACAAAGACTCTAAATATAAATAAAGACTAGAAATGTAAACAAAGATTCTAAATGTAAATAAAGACTCTAAATGTTAACTAAGACTACAAATGTAAACAAAGACTACAAATGTAAACAAGGACTCTCTGATTGTTAACAAAGACTACAAATGCGCACAAAAACTCCACACATTAACAAAGTCTACAAATGTCGACAAATATAAGCAAAGACTCCAAATGTTAACAAAGACTACAAACGTTTACAAATGTAAACAAAGACTCTAAATGTAAACAAAGATTAGAAATGTAAACAGACTCTAAATGTAAACAAAGACGACAAATGTAAAGGAAGCCTCTAAATGTAAACAAAGACTACAGATGTAAACACTCTAAATGTAAACAAAAACTACTAATGTAAACTAAGACGACAAATGTAAACGAACACTGCAAGTGTAAATAAAACTGTAAATGTTAACAACGACTACAAATGTAAACAAAGACTCTAAATGTAAACTCTAAATGTAAAAAAAAAACTACAAATGTAAAAAAAGGCTACAAATGTAAACAGACTGCAAATGTCAATAGAGACTCTAAATGTAAACATAGACTACAAACGTAAACAAAGACTCTATAAATGTAAACAAAGACACTAAATGTAAACGAAGACTGCAAATATAAACAAAGACTGGAAATGTAAACAAAGACTACGAATGTAAACAGAGACTCTAAATGTATTGTTTGTTTTCGTTAGCTGTGACCCTGCTCACCTATGCGCATGCGTGAAGTCTGCATTGATTTTGTTAAAATAGGGTAGAAGCGTAGAAGATGAGAGAATGTTTACATTTTACGAGTGAGAGATAAGTTGCGGTTTCTTTTTTCTTTTTTTTTCTTTTCAGGACATTATTGAATTTTGAGGCGATACTTCTTCGTTATATTCGTATAAAGGCAAAATGCTGATTTTTCCCCCTTGTAATTTTTAAATAAGTGTAGAAGATCAGTTTTATTCTTCGATGCAAAATAAAATCCGTAAACTTAAAAGTAAATGCCTGTTTTCTTTCTTCTTCTTCTTTTTTTTTTCAGTTAAAATTATTTTTATTTGCTTACTTGATCTCTAAATTCGTACTATATCTGTCATACCTGAACACTTGTTTCATGCACTGATTATAGTAGTAAATTAATTAAAAATGACTTAAATTAGGTAAAATTTACATAATTCATTAATAAAAGAAGAGAAAAAGAACAACGTTTACAGTAGACTTTACCTGTAGTAAAAGTAATATATTTTTTTCTTTTAAATTATACTGCTAAAATAAAAATACCATATTTTTGGATCTCTATTTTACAGAAATTTACAGAAAATCGTATTTAAATCAAATCATTAGATTTTTTTATCATGATTATTTTACACCTTTTATTTTTCGCGCATATTGTCATATAAATTACATTAAATAAAATATTGTTAATTAAAATTTAAGACTCATAAAAAGAAAACGAACACGTGTAGAACGAAAAGCGCATTTGGCTAAGTGCCCATCTCATTCAACGCATCACCCCTTTTCCGAGTAGGATCGTTCCGCGAGAGGTAGACATGGTTTACGAAAACGGACAGTAAATGAATACTACAAATATAAACAAAGGCTCGAAACGTAAACAAATGTCTATATGTAAATAAAGACTACAAATGAAAACAAATACTCTAAATGTAAACAAAGACTTGTAAAGGTCTTTGTTTACATATTTCTTTTGCAGTGAAAAAATCAGCTACTATCAGCGCTTGAGAAATATGCCTTTACTGTAGAATATGTAACACTTATTTTGGAAGAGAGTTGGACTTAGCGACCACTGTGCTACATATATTTTCTTTTCAAAAACTTGAATAAGAATTAAAAGGCGCTCATAAGTAAATTGCTTAAATTTAAGACTAAAGATAAATTAAATAAAATATGCGTGTGAAATCTATTTTTACCAATTTTTTAACATTTTACGGCTCTTTGTCTTTGGTCGTTGGAGAAGCTTGAGCGAATGTTGAAGAGAACTCCTTCAGAATCATGTCTAAGTGCACTGGCATTTCTTCCTTCCAATAAAAGTGCTCCTAAAATAAAAAGTGTGTATACCAGACTATATACATGAATATTATATTTTAAATTATCTGCTTGCGAAACTATTTTATTTAGATTCTTTGTTTAAATTTACTCTTTGTTTACATTTCTTGTCTTTGTTTACTTTTAGAGTCTTTGTTTAACTTTATAGTTGTGCGTACATTTAGAGTCTTTGTTTACATTTGTCGTCTTTGTTTACATTTAGAATCTTTGTTTACATTTCCAGTCTTTGTTTACATATAGAAACTTTGTTTACAATTAGAGTCTTTGTTTACATTTAGAGTCTTTGTTTACATTTGTAGTCTGTTAACATTTAGTCTTTGTTTACATTTAGAAACTTTGTTTTTATTTGTAGTCTTTGTTAACACTTGTCCTCGTAAGAGGAAGCCAGCCAGCCAATGGGAGACGCAGAGCGAGCTATGTTGTGTTTGCGCGCTTATTCAGTTACGATTCGACTTAAGATAGCTCTGAGGTTGTCGTAAGATAGTGACGTACTGCAATAGGGCAGTTGCAAACAGTGATAACAGCAAGGCAACGTGGACAGCATGCCCTCCACCATTGCTTGCCACGCGCCGTTGCCATGGTGCTGTGAGATGTTTTCAACTGCCATTTGCTTACTGTGCTAAAAATGCCTTCTATTTATTTTCACGTGGAGTTGATTGTCCTCCATCCACGTCACTCTGACGTCATATGAAACTGCTCTACACGACTTGCGTTTTGTTTACATCTTAAGACAGAGTTTGTGCGTAAGATAGTGTTGAGCGAGGTACCGCAATCCCAGCCTAAATTATCCGTGTGTAATCCTGTGTGTGATTTACTCCGGGAAAGGCAGCCATTAGAGTGACTTTTCCCAATAAAAAAGGCCTCACTTTTTCCCTCCTGCTAATCAATCTATGTCTTATTACTATATCTATGAATTTCAAACTAAACCTACAGATGGTAGTATTGATTTTGATCCAATAAAAGGATCGGAGTTGTTCAGCCTCTTCTTTCGACCGGTCTCAGGGCTCAGTTGGATCAGTCGAAGAGCGTGTTCAGTAGAGCGCCCGATCCACGACCGGTCGATTGATTCCGAGCCAAAGCGTTCAGTGGTGTCGACCCACAGATTATCATACAGATAGGACAGTGAAGCTAAAACGCGAACCGGAAATATAGTAGCACCACTAGTGTCAACACTGGGGAACTACATGTGTTAAGTCTACATGAATAGCATCTTTGATCGAAAATTGTTTTTCTATTTCGCGAGAAGTTAGTAGCAGGTTAGTGTTAGTATGGGAAGTTTTCTTTTTCTTCACTTTCTATTGTTTTTGAATTCACAAAATTATCCTCAAAACATTCACAGCTATTCTTCTAAGAAGTAAAAATTATTTTTTATAATGTTTAAAAATATGCTTTGTGAAACATATTCATATTCAAGTACAAATTAAAATTACAAACTGTAATTCTGAAATAGCAGTATGAAATCATTAAATATTTAACGTTGCTTGTTTTAAATAATACAAAATGCCTTAAAATGAAAAAATGTTTTTATTTTATGTATATTCAAAGTTTATTTTCTTAATATTTAGCACTTGCTTCTTAAAATAAATTGCTTTTAACAATCAACTTTGTAAACAATAATAAAGTTGCCAAATGAAAACATATGTGCAGTTTTCTTTGCTTCACTATTTCTACTACTTTTAAATTCACAAAATCATAACATTACAGCTATTTTCTAAAAAATAAAACTAATTTTTATTATGTTTGAAAATAAATTTTGCCAAACACATTCGTGTTCAAGTATACAAATTAATATAAGAAACTGTAATGCTGAAATAGCAGTATGGAATAAAATCTTAAATATTTAACTTTGTTTGGTTTAAATAATACAAAATGCTTTAAAATGAAAAAAAATATTTCTGGTTTATATATATTTTCGAAATTTATTTGCTTAATATTTAGTACTTGCTTCTAAAAATAAATTGCTTTCGACAATCAATTTCGTAAACAATAACAAAGTTGCCAAATGTAAACATCGATACAATGGTTAGTTGGTTGGATGTTGGGTTTAACGTTGCACTAATATTACAATGAACATAGATACAATAAAAATAAGATGAGCGATTGCGTAAACCGGAAATCTCAAGAAACTTACAGCCGTTGACAATAGGGTCGCTGCAGTCAAATTTTGGGTACCGAAGAATGTACGGGAGTGTCCTATCTGTATAATAATCTGTGGTGTCGACCGATCCAGAGTCACATCGTTCAGTAGAATGGACCGATCTCGACTGGTCGTGGATCAGAAAGCCCTGAAAAATTTCTTGATCCATTGGGTCACGTGATGGATCAAATGCGCAAAAGGATGAAAATCAGGCTCTGACTGACACTATGCAGTAAAAACCTAAACAATGAACATCTGTTTTTGACAATGATTGTTCATTTGTTTAATTAGCTGAGGATTAATACAGATGTACCTATTTATATGCATTGTTTGTGCTGTAGAAAATAAGGTAAGTAATTCCATAAAATGCTAAACTACATTATGTTTATTTATTTATTGTGTAAAAAAGATTTTTTACGTAATAACGATTTTCGATACGTAATTTCTTTTATTGATGAACGTAACATTCAAACATAAAATTAAAACAAAAATTTACAGAATTTTAATTGAAGCAAAATTTTTTTTCTTTTTAATTCGGACGCTATCATATTTTGTTAATTTAATATATAAAAATAAGCTGGGAAAAATTATTTCTTTCTTTTTTTTTTTTTTTTTTCAGACAAAGCGTTTCATTCATGCGATTGTTTTTTGTTTACAAATAGAAAAGTTTGTAAACGATTGTATTTTTTACCTTTAAAACAATAAGTTAACTAAAAGTAAATAAATTAAAATCCTTCCACATATTTTTAATTTTGGTAAAAATAAGTTTAAGATGTCAATTATTAAATTTAATAAACAAAACAGACTGTAAAAAAAGTAGCTGTAAAATTATGCAGTGTTTACATTGCTACTTTATTTTAATATTCAGTCGGTAATAAGAGAAAAAGCTCTTTATATTGATTCATAAATCGAAGAAGAAAGTAAGATTTTTTTTTTTTTAATTCATTATATTAACTAAACAGCATATTTCATATTTTATATAATTTATTTATTTATTTTTTCAAAAATGTTTTTGTTGTACATTTCTGTTCATAATAAAATTCGAAGAGAAAGTAAGGTGTTTTTTTATATCAAGAAATGCTCATTTAAGATAAATCGACTCTGCTCCTTTAAAAATAAATGTAACGTAATATTTTTAACATTTTCATGATTAAAATTTATACGTGAATTTAGAAAAATCATAACCAAAGTAATGTATATTAGTAATTTATCAGTACAATCAATTAATAGCTTCTTATTTTTTGTTAGCAGAATGCAGAATTCTACATTAATAAGAAAGAAGTAAAATTGTTATTGCATAAAAGATCTTTCTTTCTTTTTTTTTTTAAGAAAAAACGTAATATAGTTTAGCGTTTTATGGAATTACGTATTAAAAGTCCAGACAAAATAAACAACAGAAATACAATAAATAACTTGCTAATACAGGTCAAATTAGATAGATGGCGCTGCTCCAATTACGTCAGAATGGACCTTATGCACGAGTGGCAACGGCTGCGGGTATTTACCGGTTTAAGGGACTGTTATTCGCTTATACAGAAGTAAACGAAAATCTCGAGCTAAACGATTGGCTTAAAAACTTTTATATACCCGCAATGACGCACTGTGCATAAGGTCCAATGATCCAAATTGTTCAGTAGACGCCTGGCCCGGTCCAAGACAACAGCACCTGTAATAATGCCTCCGAGCTGAGTTGTACGTCACGGAAGATCGGCCGATTTCATACAATCCCCACGATCCAACATGTATAATATGAAGTGTTGATTAAAAAAAATCGGCCGATCTTCCATGACGTAGAGCTCAGCTCGGAGGCATTATTACAGGAGGTGTTGTCCAAGACCGATCCAGGATCAGTGACGTCATCGTCCGGTCGCACTGATCCATCTCGGGCGCTCTACTGAACACGCTCGAAGTGTTCCAGAGGCTGGACTCACCCTATTATGTACTACTCACACCATTTTTTCCAATATATATAATTATGATTAAATAAGGAGAAAAGTACTCTTTAAAGTAAAAAGTAAAAATAAAAACATTTCGCGAAAAAAAAAGTAACAAAATCAATATAAATATCGATTATTCTTTTTTAATCGTCTTTAAAATTTAAGAATAAGCTGGCAACAGATTTCTGATTTGTTTGCAGACAAGAAAACAAGCTAAGCATGGTTTTCACTTGCGACAGGTTTAAATAGCCGGTAAATCTAAATATTAATGTAATCATACACAATAAATTTATTATTTTGCTTCTGTCTGCAATTTTAGAATTATAAGAATGGCTAATGTAATGTTAAGGTATCTAAAATATGCGCAAATATTCAATAGACGATTGTCCTTCAGCTCTGTCAAATATTATCCTAGAGTACATTTATCAAGATCTTACAGCAATTCAAAACTCGGTAAAAGGTAATATTTTCATATTTAGTATTTAATAATTACTTTATCTCAGTATTTTTATTTTCTTATTTTTTATTCCGCTTTGTTCTGTTATAACAATAAACATAAATTTGTTATTATGAGTTATGAGATTTTTCAGCTGAATTCAGTTTTTATGCATATGTGTGTGTGTGTGTGTGCATTCTTTATTTTTAATAATATACAATTGACAAAGTTTTTTATTTATGTCAAAGTTCGTGTTTTCTGATGAATTTCTGTTAGATTAGTTAAAATCAAATGTTTTACACAAGTTTATGTAAGTAAAAACAATTATTTTCTAAAGACAAAAATTAAAGTTATTTATTTCTGTAATTCAGTGTTTCTGCCATCTAAATTCTGATGTTTTTAAAAAATATCTATTTTTCGCATAAAGTTAAAGCTTTTTTTTACCATTATGTCAATTTCATCCCTGCTTTATAAAATATTTGTTTATAAATACAGTGGAGCACCTTTTATACGTTTCTCATTTATACGTTTTTCGACTTCGGTCCCAAATCATTCCATCGAATTCTAATGTCAAAATATTTCGTTTATACGACGCGAGTAAATTCTTAATTTCACTTATACGTTTTTTTTTTTTTTCTCCTTGTAGAATCCCAAGTTTGAGTTTCATTCCAGGATAAAAAAAAAAAGAAAAAAAGATGAATGCTGTTTATGTTTTATTCTTATCTTTTTCGATTACTTTTTCTTAGAACTATGGTAATAAAGTGCGGCTATAGAACAAATTGCGACCTGCATCGACAGCCTGGGACAAGGAGGGGGGGGGGGGTGTTTTTCATAGATAAGCAGTTGGCGACTGGGTTGAATGGTAGGTATACAAGTAGCCAGTGACTACTTGAAGACCTCCCACTTACTCTTTTAATTGATTCCAGGGATGGGATATCAAAGGATAAAACCCACAATTTTATAGGCATTTTGTAAACTTGAAGATTTATTACTCACTTCCGTTGGCGACTTGGAAGATTTTCTTATTGTGTTTATTTGACATTACAGTTGGAGAAACAAGGTTTCCCCCCCCCCCCTTTCTTTTAATCGTTTGCAAAACTGTCATCTTTGTTTAGAGAACGAAAGGCTTTGTCTTTAAAGGTTAAAATAGAAATCTTGAGAAAAATTTCTGAATTTCTGTATTTTTAATTATCATTTAATTTTTATTCTACCTTTTTAAAATATTTTAAATTTAATTAAAAATATATCTTATTCGAATAAATGTGAAGGAAATCATGAAAATTAATTATACTTTTATTATTAATGACACTTTATTGGGTATTAATGTTAAAACGAATTTTCAGTTGTACGTTTTCTTCAGTTATACGTCTTTTAGGAACGGTCCCTTGAAAAACGTATAAACGGTGCTCCACTGTATAAATAAATAAATAATAATTGTATTATTTTGCAGTAGTGCTTTAATTTAAATAATGCCGTTTTAAATAATTTCTTAGATTTTTGTTTGATAGAAATAAAACTGATATTGTGATTTATATTTTAGTTATGCTACTGCTGCATATAAAGTTGCTGTAAATGAGGATTCAAGTGTGAGAAATAATGATTTGATATTAAAGATCAATGGAAAAGACATCCAATCTATTGATGCAGCTTTAGCCAAAATTGATTCCTTAATTAGACGCAATGGCCGAACCCAAATGAAAATCATACATAAGATATTTTCTTCGATCACTAGTAAAGGTATGGTTTGAAATAGTTTATTTTGTTAAAATAGTATCTGGTGCTTTGAGATTCTCATTAGAGGTAAATATTAGGGGAAAATATCTAAAGAAAAATACTGCCACTGCTGTTGTACAATTTATCATATCTTTTAATTTTCTGGCATTTTCAGTAAAAACTGTTTAATATAAAATCTTAGAATTTAACAATTTTGTATAGAAATGTGTAATAAACATGATGAAATAAACTGTTTATATGTCAGAGCATTCTTTTAGGTGATTTTTAATGTTGAAATAAGGTAAAAGTTTTATAGAAAAAAACTATTCATGGAAACTTAATCAGATTGTGCCAGAATATACATGAGCTGATTGCGGTGTGCAGTATGTAGCAATTTTTTAATTTTGACAAATTTCTGTTTATTTTTATTTTTAAGTTCTGCCATAGCCTCCTGAACTAGATGCCTGTCGTGTAGCAGTGTCACCTGGTACAGATTGCACAACTTTTTTATTCAACAGCCACCAAAAATTTTTAGAAGTGGGATATGATATACTTAAAAGGCGAATAGAATTGAAGAAACGTCGATTATATATATCATGTATCACTTTTTTAAATTATTGGTGACAGTTGAATAAAAAAGTCCTATAATCTGTACTAGGTGGCGCTGTCTACCACTTCAACTGTTGTCTAGTTTCCAAGCTATGCGACAGGCATCTAGCGACAGGCTATGGTTCTACTATCTTGCGAAAAAAAAGGAATAGTAATTCTCTGAAACTTTTACAGAACACAGACAAAGATATTTTATTTAAGAGGACTCTCTACTTATCGTCTCCGAAAGCCAAAGCCAATGTTATTCTATGGAGAATTTTGCCCCGTTATAACTTATTAATTAATATTTTATTTTGAGGTTGTAAAATGCGAATTTTTACAATGTGAAAATTTCCATTTTTGAGCTTAAAAATGAAATATCAGAAATTTAAAAAATCAAATTTTAGAAAGCGACAAATCGTTGTGAATTTTCTGTATGTGAAAACAGAATTTATAAATATGTATTAGTTAATGAATTATAACGGGGCAAAATTTTCCGTAGAATAACATTGGCTTTGATTTTCGGAGATATAAGTAGAGAGTCCCCTTAAAGGTGTATTCTAATCTAGAATTTTGGGAATTTTTTTTTTTTCTCCTCACTTTACCAGCTTATAATTTATTTTTATTTTATATATTATTAAAATATCAATAAATATCTAGTAAAAAAAAAAAAAATACATGCATATAATGTTGAGAGTTGTAAATCATTTTAAATTTAGCATACAAGAGATTATTAATGCCAATTTCAGTCAAAAAATTTGAATATAATATGTATGTATGAAATATAATTAAAAGCCCCCCTTAAAATTAGTTTCATTTCTCAAACTTAAAGGATTCTACCTCCCACTAATCCACTGATAGTGCCCTAATTAATTCTTTTTTAGTTTATTTTCTAAGTATTTCACTAATTTCAAATTCATTAACCTGTTCTCAATTCTTAAACTTATTTTATTTTCTGGTAAACTATTATTTATTATATTGAGCAGTTCTAACGTAATTTCAATCGAGAACCTTCTATTCCTTCCTTCCGTGGTTGTATGACTTCCCCTAGGTCAATTGGGACATTTTTTATCATATGATCGCACTCGCTTGGAATGGAAAAAAGAATTTTCGAGTTAGTTCATAATCTGAAGTTGGATTTTCAAGATGTAAGTTTTAAGAAGAGGGCTGACCTTCGCATGATGGGTGTAAGCCCTGAATTTATTAAAGAACCACTTGAGCCTACGACTGCACTGCATTTTAATTACTTCCATGTGTGACTGTCCATTTTAATGTGATATATATATATATATATACATATATAACCTAGCTCGACAAAACACTTAAAATTTATGCTTCTAGATCAGAATCTCCCCTCCCCTTCCCCCCTGTCTTAATTTAACCCTACAAGGCTCAATTTTTTTTTAGTGCACGACAAAAATATATAGGTTGTAATTGATCAGAAGATAGGGAAAACTTATAAAAAGAAAACCATATTTTACGGAAAAATCAACTTTTTAGCTTAACGTACCGTATGTGGAACATACATAAAAATATGATTTACTAATATGTTTACTATTGTAATATAAAAAATAAAAAAAACTTACCTCTGCAAAATATACACTTTGTTATAATACACAGTATTTTTTTCTGAGTCAAAACTGTTCAATAACTATTCTTTTTTTATTTTTGAATTCAGACAAACGACTAAAGTATCGCTTTCATTCAAATTTCACACTAAGTGCACTATAACAAAAATACGAACAACATCTTTAGGTAAAGATTCGTATTACTACATTGCTAAATGTCAGTAGCTTCTATCAAGATGTCAAGAGATGTTGCTACTAATAGTTTTATAGCTATAGGAACGATTAAAGTCGGTGTTCCACATATGGAACTGGGTGCCTTGTAGGGTTAAGACATATTTTATCAAAATATTTCAATTAGGGAATTTTATATATATATATATATTTTACTTAAGTGAATTACTTTTAAAATGAAGTGGAAGTTTTGCTTCTTTATTCACCTACCTTATGGAACTGGTGAAAATGTAGATCTTTTCTTCCCACTCAAGCTGTTAAAATAGAAATAAAAAGTGGGGAGATAGTTTGTGGTTTAGGTTGAACAAAGGTTGTTATTTTAACGGCCTTCTTCCTTACTGTCGCCGGAAGCCCGAGCTAGTGTTATTCTATGGGGAAATTTTCTTTACAAATAACTTATTAACTAATACATATTTTTAAATTCTGTTTTCACATTCAGAAAATTCCCGACAGTTAAATTGACGGACCTTTCTTAAAAATGTATTTTTAAACTGTTTAATACTTTATTTTGAAATTGCAAAATGAAAAAAAATTCACATATTGAAAATTCGTATTTTGCAGCTTCAAAAAAAAAAAAAAATAATAATAATAATAATAATTAAAAAAAAAAAAGGCCCGTCAGTTTAACAGCTGGGAATTTTCAGAATGTGAAAACAGAATTTAAAAATATGTGTTAGTTAATAAGTTATTTGTAAAGAAAAATTTCCCATAGAATAACATTAGCTTCAGCTTCCGGTGGCAGTGAGTGAAGCGAGCCCTTAAGACTATAATCTGAATATTTTGGGAAGTATTGCATCTTGTTTAATAAAGTATTATTGCTTTCTTGATATTTTTCACACAATGGACATTATTACTATCGAATATATAAGGGAAAATGAAAATTGTTCAAATTTAATATTTTGCAATACAGTAGATGAATATACAGCAACACTTCAGCCATTTAAAAATTAAAATAAATATAGCTAAGTAGAAAGTATAGTAGTTATATGTAATAATAATTATATGCTAATATATTAGCTTTTAAGTGTAAATTTTGATGTAGATATTTTTATTTATGGATATTTTAGATTAACCACTTCACCGGCCATCCCAAGATAACTCGGGGGAAACTTAGCCTACCACATACTACAGTGGCTGGTGAAGTGGTTAAAGTGGCAAAGTTTCATAGAATTTGATTACTGAAACAAGGTGGTGATAAAGTTCTCATGGGATTTGGGGAGTAAAGTGAAGAGAGGGCAGAGCCCCCTAGTTTTGCGAAGAAAGAAGAAATCTGAATTGTTATGAATTGCTAGTGGCATCTATTTTTGAAGCTTATTGGTAAAATTTGAGTTTAATTGCTTAAACATGTTCATTGAAATAACTTATTACAGGGCTAATTTATGAAATTTATAGGTGTTTTCAATGTTGATTTGTGAAATACGTAATTATTTACTTAAAAGTCAACATTTTTCTTGTTTGTCTTATGTTTCATTGTTTAAATGTACTGTATTTTTGCAGCTGATTTGCAAAACATGTAATTTTTTAATCAAATTATTTTGAAAGCTTTTTAAAATTACATGTTTTTTTTGGGGGGAGGAAAGATTCATTTTAGATTTGCTGATTTTTATAGAGAGTCATTTTAAATTTGCTGATTATTGGAAAAAAAGGTCTGCTTTAAGTATGCCAATTTGTATGAAGAATTCATTTTCAAATCAAAAAATTTCCTAAATTGACCCCAAGAAAACTGCATAATTCTCAGTGTATTAAAATTTTTATGTAAGAAAATAATTTAAAAAAAAGTCCGATATGGACACCACATGACTTCCTATTGAAACACACATATTATTACAAAAACATTCATATTTATTTTTGTGTGAGATAACTGGTTTGTAAACACACAGGCAGATTTTAGTCGAAAAACATTCCTGAAAAGAAGCCAAGAAAACTGTTACTCCAACTAAAATAGTCATGGTAATAGGATTATATACATCGCAGAGAGCAAATCTGTACTGATAAGTATAAAGGATTTAAGTCCAAAAATGTCGATTTTGAGTTAAGTACATAGTCAGACCCAGAAAAAAATTCTCTATCGATTGGTATAAAGGATTTAAATCTACGTCCTTTAGTCTTTGAGAAAATCCATTGGTAAAAAAAGGTTCAAGTCAGAAATTTAGCATTAATCTTTGTATAAAATATTTAATTCAATTTTTTCCCTTTATTAAATGAAGATTGACAATCACTGAACGGTATAAAGGGTATAAATCAACCTAATCCCTTTTTCCTAATTGATTCTTCTGATTAGTTTTTAGTTAGTTAAACTTTATTTTTCGTCTCCTGAAAAATCAAGAATATGGACTTAAATCCTTTATACTTATCAGTACAGAAATATAGTAGCTTGTTTAGGAATAGTATTCTACAACTTATTATAGAATCTCTCATTGGCAACAGGGTTGCCAAATTTGGCCCTTTTTTTTTATTCAATAGTCATCAATAATTTTGAGAAGTGACATTTGATATACATAATACGCTATCAATCTTCGAAGTGATTAGTCAAACGTTACAAATAAAAATTATTGGTGACTATTGAATAAAAAAAAGGCCAAATTTGGCAACCCTGATTGGCAAATGCACAGCTTAAAGTTCAGTGAAATTCACTTTAGTGTAGATGGCCTGCTTTTATCCTCTTTGGCGTAAATTAATGGTGAGAAATCATACATTATACTAAAACAATTAACTCCGTTAAAATCGAGAAAAGGTTTACTAATTCTGGCTATCCTGAAATAATATTTTCTGCCAAATTTGTTTGCTAATCTTGCCAAGTCACCAAGTTTTTCAAAAATGTACATTTTGGTCTTTGCATCGATTTTAGTAATTTGGCGAAATTTTGTAGTTTAGGGTTGTGAAAGTTTGGAAACTCTAACTTCAATAATAAGAGTTCTGAAATTTTTTGGAAAGTTTCATTGATTTCTAATACAGAACTGACTTATTTTCAAAAGTTCTGTAAATAACGAACAGGATTATAAAAAAAGATTGTAGACTAGAACTTGTATATATTTTTTTTATGTACTACTTTCTGTGCAGTTGTACAATAAAAGTGGTAGCAGATGGCAGTTTTTTTAATTTTCAGAAAGGTGGATGTTGACTTCGCATCAAATTAGTTAATTTGGCATCCAAATTTGGCTTAAAGTGGTAGCTTAAGATTCCCAAAGTTTGGAATATCTAACTTCAGTAGGGGTTGAGTTCTGGATTTTTCAGGAATGATTTTCACTGGTTTCTGGCACAGACCTACCTCAAAAATTCTATAAACCACTGACAAGATTCATTGAATTCTAATTCTATTCAGACTTCGAATTGTGTGGTTGATAGTTGTTCCTAAATTAGCGAAATTTCTGCTCTATAGTGTATTTGATCCTGTTTACTTGACTTAGTACATATGACTTTTTTATAAGATTGTTTCAAGATTATTCGTTTATTATTAATTTGTAGTACAAAAAACTGTTTTAATCATCTGTTTCCAGAATACTCATTTAGATCCTGCTTATTTCTTTACAAATTACTTGTAAAACACAAAAATGCTGGAAACTTTTATAACAACATCATTATGAGCTCTGTCATATCATTAGCTTTTTTTAAAAAATCTCTATGACAGTAGTCATATATAATGACCAAAACCTTTGTATTTTTTATCATTATAAACATAATTTTTGTAAATATCTCCAAAACGGAAAGTCACCGAAAGACCAAAAAGAGAGCTGCACAACTAGATGTTATAATAAATCTATATGCCAATTTGCAACTTTTTTTTTTATGTCCAAGCATTTTTGAGTTATGCGAGATATATACAACACACACATAGGTACACACAAACATTGCAGAAAATTATGTAAAATTGTAGATATCTCTAAAACGGGAGCTGGTATCAAGAACAAAGTAGGAGATGTGGAACTAGACATCATGATAATCACAAATATAAATTTACAACTTTCTACAATCATTCGTTTTTGAGCTATATGAGATACAAAATCCATTTTCCAAATTGGGATTACAATACTTCCTTAGAAACCTTTGGACGGCCCCTGCCTGCCTGGACTTGGCCAAACTTAATGGGCTGGATGCCGTCTGCTGGAGGAAATAAATTGCCAGATCACTGCATGGAAGCTGCCTACAACCAGACAGTAGTCTAGCCGCTACATAGGATGAGCTGTGTCCGGTGATTCTTCGTTCAGACTTCATCCATCATCATCAGGAACTAGATGGAACTGCTATGTCACTTCTGAGCAGCAATGTGACTGGAACACTAGAGCTCAGGAAATGCAGGGTAGCGACTTCTGCTTCTTGGACACATAGCTCGTCTTGCACACTACACCCTCCAAGATAGTCACGGTGGAAACGCACAGACATGCTCCTGGATGCTATGGACTTTGGAATAAGTACACTTACTAGCTGAGAGTCGAAATAACTGGAATACAACAAAAATTAAAACAATTTTGAATTTAGGCAGGGAGGGGGGGGAAACGCTGGGGGATCCTCTAAAGGTAGTAGTGCACACAATAATTAAAACCGAAAGTGGAGGCCATTTGAAAAGGGGAAGGGGACAGCACTTAAGATTTAAGAAAGAGAAGCTGAACGAGATAGGAACAATCAGATTATATAAAATAAATAAATTAAAAAAAAAAAAAAATTGAATACATGAAGCCACTGGGGGTGAAAGATAGTTTCTGGGTGCATAGCGAAAATTTACACGATTTTGAAGTAGTAAGGCCTAAATACACCTAATTGGGAGGGAAATTACTATGCACAGGGAGGCCGAATGGTACAATACTTCCTTATACATTGTATAAGGAAGTAAAAATCATGTGAAATTTTAAAACTCTAATAGGAACCTCATACCTTCTACATTGATAATTTACATTAAACTAACTGCATGATTAAACGTTTATTGTTTATTTATTTATTTATTAGATTACATTTTAATATTTAGCTTCCAACTCTATTTTTAG
The DNA here is from genome assembly GCA_963930645.1 of Salticus scenicus. Lineage (NCBI taxonomy): Eukaryota > Metazoa > Arthropoda > Arachnida > Araneae > Salticidae > Salticus > Salticus scenicus. The sequence goes on along the minus strand of OZ005662.1, from coordinate 9,267,689 downwards.
AAATGACATCAAACTTACATGGATTATATCTTTTACGATGTTGTAAATTTTGCATTGATGAATCACCATCAGCCAGAATAAAAATGGTTAATGAAATATGGAACAGATACCAGGAACTTGGTAATGATTATTTCTGTTTTTATAAATGTGTGTTTAGATAGCCATTTAAGCGATGATTTTTCATAGTGAGACAAAAAATGATTTTTTTTTTTTTTTTTGTTATCTGTGATTTATCCATTTTATGTTAATAGGAATTCAAATTAAAGAGTGAAGAAAACTCTTAAGACTTTTATATTTCTTCTTTTACTCTATAATGAATAATTTATTATCAGATTTTATTCTTTCTGTCATTGATGGTAATTATAATTATTATAAAAAAATAAATGTACATGTAAATCTGGCCATGCACATCAAGAAATTTTTAAACATTGGTGGTCAGAGGGGCTGATCCAGGAAAAAAATGGGGCCTTTTAGTTGCCCTTTTAAAAATTTCTAACTTTAAAATGGGTTCTTTCACAAAATTTCATTTTATAAGAAGGATCCTTTTATTAAATTTTTAGAATATAATTAAAAAAAAAGTTTTTCTCTATCTTTATATTAAAAAATTTATTTTGAAATTAAAAAAAAACTGCTTTTATACCTAGATTACCTCACGTGACCCTATAGATCAGTGGTCACCAACCCGTGGTCCATGGACCACTAATGGCCCGCTACAAAATTTTGGTGGTCTGCAGAAAAATTTTGACATTATTTGCATGTTTTTAATAGAAAATATGCAGGTGTTAATTTTAACTTAAGGATTTACTAAATTACTCTTACTCACAGTCACAACACTATATTTCAAAATTTTCTGGAAGAGAAAGAGACAATAAATGAAATAGTCTATTATAATAGAAATTTGAATTATAACTATTCGACGTTGTTACTGCTTTGAATTTCTGATCAGCATTTGATACTTAGTTTATTCTTAGAAATTGTTCTAAATTTATTGGATATTCAAATTCTTCGAAAGCTTAAAATGTACACCAAAAATGTAATTTTCCATTGGATTATACATATTGCTAGATTTAGTGAAAACATTTATTTATTTAGAAATGGAAATTTATCACTGTAGTTAAATCTCGTTTGAGTTTCTTATAATGCGGAAGTAATTAAAAAGGTGTGTTAACTATCCACTTCAACAATTTTATTACAATCAAACAACTTTTAATCATTGTTCTTATGATTAAATAAGTATTTACGTTTTTCTTGTAATCAAATATAAGCATTTGTAATGTTTTATTACCATATGTTTTTATTAACTTCGATTCATGTTTTTTTGTCCAGTACAAATCTTGCAATCGATTTTTAACTAACTTCCCGACTAGCTAGACATTTGAAACTTTCAGGATAACTCAGAACACGGTGACAATACATTTTTTTAACACTTTTAGTTAACTGTTTTAGGTTCCTACTGTCTCTGGCAGCATTTATATGATTCAACATAAAATTTATTTAGCTAACTTCCCGACTTGCTAGACATTTGAAACTTTCAGAATAGTTCAGAACATGGGGAAAATACATTTTTTTAATACTTTTAGCCAACTTTTTCAGGTTCCTGCTGCCTTCAGCAGCGTTACCAGTACAAAGCTTGCAATCGATTTTTAACTAACTTCCCGACTAGCTAGGCATTTGAAACTTTCAGGATAGCTCAGAACACGGTGACAATACATTTTTAAAATACTTTTAGTCAATTGTTTCAGGTTCCTACTGCCTTCGGCAGCATTTATATGATTTAACAGAAATTTTTTTTAACTAACTTCCTAGCAAGCTAGGCATTTGAAACTTTCAGAATAGTTCAGAATATGGTGAAAATGCGTTTTTAAAATACATTTATTCAACTATTTCAGGTCCCTGCTTTCTTTAGCAGCGTTACCAGTTCAAAGCTTGCAATTGATTTTTAATTGACTTCCCGACTAGCTAGCCATTTGAAACTTTTATAATAGCTCAAAACACGATAACAATTTTTTTTTTAATACTTTTAGCCAGTTGTTCTGGGTTCCCGCTGCCTTCGGTAGCATTTATATAATTCAATAGAAAATTTAAAATCATGGTATATAAAAAGTTCTTTTTATCTTGTAATTATAATATATATGTTCATAAAATGAGCATTCTTTCTTTATTATTGTTAAAAATATATTTATATTTCTTAATAAATAATATTAGTGGTCCATGGGATTTTAAATTATGAATTTGGTGGTCCGTGAAATTTTAAATTGTTAATTTGGTGATCCGTAAAGCCAAAAATTTTGGCAACCACTGCTATAGATGATGTATAATTTGCACTTGTTCTCCCATGACATCAGTATAATATCATTTTGATAAAATTAAATCGTAACTACTCCACATTAGAGAAATATTTCTATATCTGATTGCCTGTATACTTAGTTCAATGAAACACCATTAACATGATGTAAAATTTTATATAAACTGAAAAGTGGATGCTTGATTAGGAGATTTTACATAATAATAATTTTTTTTAATAAAAATTGTTTGTTTTTTACAAAAATGAGCCTAAAAAATTAAAACCTGGTAGTAGTTTTCCTTTAGACACCTACCCTGACTTTCGGTGATGTAAACATATTTTGAGACAAAATGCTTTAATGTATTGTAACATCACAGCAAGCTAAGTTTATTCCAAGAAGCATGCAGAATTCACCCATGGTTCAACAATTAGTTATTAAAGAAAGAAAAAAATAATGAATGGGAATGGGAATGTTTGTGAGGAGCTTGAGAAGAAATTAAATCTCGGTTGTTCTATGAATTTTGATTTGTTTTTGTTTTTTTTTACTTTCTCTTACCCATAAGGTAGAGAAAGTATTGTTTTTGGGTCAAATTTTTGAAAGTGAGATTTTGTTATATTTACATGTTTTGAGGTCTCCTGAATACGAAAATCATGTTTTTAGCAGTTGGTCTGTGTGTATGTCTGTCTGTTATCAGCATATCTCAAGAACAAATAGTAGACATTCCAAACCTGGTATTCTAAATGTGTATCTTATAGGGATGCTACAGTAAACTTTTCGTTAAGATCACGCAAATGGTTCGTGTACAGGGACAATCAAGAGAATTCTAATACATTACGTCTATGGAGGAAATTGCAGGTAAGTAGAGCTTAACGTCTATAGACTGCACTAAACCAAATGAAACGAATATATATTTTGTGTAATAGAGATAGTCAACTGGGAAAATTTTTTTGTGTATGTGGGAGCCTCGCCTCCCCCCCTGGGGGTGAAGTCCCCCCTCGAGGGGAGTAAATTTTCATGATGGGTATCTTTCAAAAGAGCTCGCCAATACCTTAAAAACGAATGGTTGAACCATCGATCTGCGATAATTTAAAACAAAGTTATTGACTTTTTTTACTTTTAATAAAAAAAAAAATAAAAAAAAAACATTTTTTTTTAATATTGAGAATAAAATGGACTTTTTTTTGGATATTTGGTGTTATACTAATATGGAAATCATCTGCATTATCTTAAAAAATAATTTTTTAAAATAATAATTTTAATAAATTATTTTTTAAAAACAGAATTATTTTTTAATAACCGAATTAAATTCTATATAACTGTAGGTGCATTAATGAAACGGGGGGTTGAGGGGGCCGTAGCCACCCTAACCAGAACTAATTATCATATAAAACTCTCCCGAAGCCTAATTTGAATTGTTTAACATAGGTTTACATAACATCGTTATCTTACCTCTTAATGTCCAACCTGTATTTATAGTATTAAATTTCAGGGTAAGAGTGACACACCAGATTATTTCTTTTGTGTCTGTTGATTGAGAGAAATGCTCTCCAACTTTTGTTGAATTGTAAACTATATATTCTGTAAATTATAATGCTCGAATTTAGTGTCTGAAATGCAAATAGTGTAAATACGACTACAAGTGAAATTAAATTGTATAATACTGTTTGTAAAAGGCTGAGTTATTTCGTGTGAAATACACTACAGAATTTTGAAAGTAGCATATTTTCTACAACAACACTACAGTTTGTTTTCGAAAAAATAATTGCCAATGTCACATGAAATTATATTATCTAATGTCTCAGTGACAAAATAATAAATTAAATAACAAAAATGATGAAAAGTACTTTTTCTTTTCGACTCTATTGTCTTAAAAACATGCTTTCTACTGTTCTATTGTCTGTGTATTATTCATATTAGACTATTAGTTTCTCATTATTTATTTTTAATTTTTAGGCATAGAGTTTGATGTTAGACATTATAATGCCATGTTGGATGTTCATGTAAAAAATCGTTTAGACTTTAATCCAGTGGACATATTAGCTTCTATGGAAGAATTAAAAATTCAGCCAAATAAGGTAATTGATTGAAACCCAAATAATTATAAATAAAATAAACACATATAAAAGAAACCGAAATCCTAAAGACCATAAAACGTTTTACTTTAAAAACATTTTTGATTGCTATCCACAACCTTCTTCAGTATGTCTGGAACTAGTGGTTTCCTCCTCATTGCAGCTACTTCTTTGCTGAAATCTCAATTGGTTTGAAATTTATGCTGTAGCAGTGGTTATTGTAATTTCTAAGCTTTTATTATAATTTTCAAAGTATTTTGGTAGATTCTTGCTAAGGTGGTAGACTTATTATCCTTTATGCCATTGTAATATTCTTTAATCCCAGTTTTTATTCCTCTTTTGGTCATATCTTTGTAAGTTCCTTGCTATTTTGTACCAACAATACTGAAAAAAAGGACAAAGGAACTTAATAGCTACGACCAAAGGAAAAAAATGGACTTGAATTAAAGAACATTACACAGGGTTCCCTCGGTCTTTGAAAGTCCTTACAAAGTACTTGAATTTCATTTTCTTTTTCAAGGGCCCTTGAAAGTACTTGAATTTTGTGCAAAGTCCTTGAAAATCCTTGAATTTTCCACTCCAATATACGGTCTTAGCACGAATTATGTCAAGCTAAACTATCTCCATCTCCATATGCGCACGCCATTGTCTAATATAATGATTTTGTCATAAAATTCTTATTTCATTGTCTTGCTTTTGCATATAGTTTCAACTTATTTGGTTTTTTTTGCCAGTCTCATACCTGTTTGATGGACTGGTCATTAATTTTGAGCAGAAAGTGACTAGAGCAGGACTCAAACCTAAAAACTTTGGAATAATCATAATGATTCTAAATCTTGAACTAATCGTTTTTTGACTCTTGTAAAAGTTAATTTGGTCAGTCCATCAAAAATGTATTGTGAAAACAGGCAGAGTTTTTCTAATTATAAAAAAAAAATATTGCTAATGAAAGTAGTTACTAAAGTTTTGTGTGTATGTCTAGCGTTCTGCGATTTTCCCCTAGTCCTTGAAAAATTTCAAATAGGCCTTGTAAAGTCCTTGAATTTTTTTTCTTTTTTAAGAGTGGGAACCCTGATTACAATGTCATAAAGGATAAAATGTCTAGCACAGCTCTAGCCAGAATCTATCAAACTAACAACCTTGAAATCAGGGTTGTTGATTTTTTTTATTTAAATCGGATTTTTTTTATTTAAATCAAGATTTATTTGATTTTAATGATTTTTATTATGTGTATATGTGTGTGTATATATATATATTTAATAGATCATCTTTATTATATATATATATATATATATATATATATGCACAATATACACACTATCAATTATTTAACTTAAATTATAAAAATATAAATAGTATTCTATTCCCATAGAAAAAATCCATATAGGCATTTATTACCAATACTTTTATTCAACATGGTATCTTCGTAATAAGTGTAATTTTATGGCAATCATAAATGCGGTATTATGAGCCACTCAACTTGTAACTTTGACTTGTAGCTACAATAATGTATTGAAATAAAGTAAAATCTTACCCACAGTATTCAACACGTAAAATAACTTTGGAAAAGGATAATTTAATAGGAAAAATGACATAAAACTAAAGCAATGGATTAAGAAAAAGAAATTTTTACTCATAGTTTCTAATCAAAATAAAAAGAATAGGGAATTAAAGGGAGAAAAAAATATTATATCCTAAAAAATTCTTACTTAAGTTTAACAAATATCATTTGAATCAAGAAAATTTTTTCACACTTTACCCATTAACAGAATTCACATTTTCATTACCGTCTTAATACTTTCACTTATTCTTTTATCTTTTTTTATATTTCAGGGGTCTGTTCAGAGGCAAACCTGGGTCCATTAAAGGACCTTTCACAAAATTTTATATCTTAAAAAAAGAACCCTTCACAAAATTTTTATCATAAAACAAGACCACTCACAAACATTTTTAGCCTAAAAAAGATCCCTTCACAAAATTTTTCTCCTTAGACCTTTGATAAATCTCTCATTTTCAAAATTAATCTTCAGTGGAACGAACATAGACTGCCTGAATAATCGGACATTTTTGTTGTATTTCTTAATTAAATCTTAATTGTAATTTTATTTTGCAAAATTACATTTTTCACAATTTCACAAAAAGAAAACCCTAGCCAAAAGTTTGCGAAGAACATTATTTTCACACTAAATTTAGATTTATGAAATTACGTGTAGAAATTTTCACAATTTCACAAAAACAGGACTCTGTGTGAAAAGTCTGGACAGACCCCTGTATTTAGAGGGTAAAATTCTTTAAACAAGCAGTGAGAGCAGCCTCGAATTATAGTTAACTGGTTGTCTGTTGTTAAATTAAAAGGTTATGATGTTTTTAAAACTTTTTGGGGCCTTCAAGGCTTTTTAAACACTACAATGTAAAATATGCTATTATTTTTAAAATATCATATGAGACATTGTTAAATGACATAAACTGGTATGAGAGCTAAATAAACAAGGAAATATTTTCTTTTTGAAATATCACCCACAAGGTGGGCAAAGGCGAACTGGAATATGTGTATAACATCAATTAATGAATTGTATACTAATTAAATATTTACAATTCATACACCAGTGCTTGTATAAATAATTAAAATATAATGAATTATTAAAATATATAATAATATGTATAAAAATAATTTAAAAAAGTTAAGGTATAATTTATTTTTGTGTTTATTAATGTTGCTTAGTAGAGATGGATCTAACTAAAGTTAAGAAATGAGAAATATTAGTTCGTCTAGTGAAATATTTTGTTATATTTTACGAACATTTTTTTTAAATTTACATAAGAAATAATTTAAAATCTCATTTTTTTTTAAGTTAGATAAACAATTTCATTCCATTAAAGATTAAAGCCAATAACTTTGTTATTTAAAAAAAGTGATTTAAATCAGTGATTTTTTTTAAAAAAAATCAATTGATTTAAATCACTACAACCCTGCTTGAAATAGAAATAGATTTTGAAAATTATTTAAAAAATAAATAAATAAAAAAAAAAAAAGCATGTAATATACAACAACTACTGTAATGCCATAAATCATAAAATCTATTGAGGTTTTAGTAGATGAAGTGTCTTGCAGTTGCACTGAACCAATTCAAATTGACTTCAGATGGCGTGCTCTGCTAAGAGGAGGAGGAAGCCACCATTTCTAAATATACTGAAGAAGGTTTCAGATAGCAACCAAAAATATTTCTAAAGTAAAAGTTTTATGGTTTTTAGCTTTTTAGTTTCTTTTATAAAGTAATTGCTATTTAAAAATTAGACTTGCTTGAAATAGCACTTTTATAAAAGTGTAATAATGCTAACTCTAGAATAAAAGGGACACCGAGGGTATATTACATGTTTTTTTTTTTTTTTTTTTTTTTTTTAAGAATTATAAATAGGCAAATCAAAGTTTTAAAATGATTATTCAGTTGCCAGTTGAAAAACTCCATTATGATTTGCAAATTTGAAGACAAATTAATAACAGCCATGATTTTTACTTTCTGAACACTATAGTGAGGAAAGTATTGTAATCATGTCAAAAATCTGAATTTGAGATTTTGATGTTTCTATACGTTTTGAGGTCACCTGAGTCTGTTTTCATTATTTTTTACGATTATGTGTGTATGTGTGTGAGTGAACACACTAGCGTCTAAACGCTTTGCTCGAATGAGCTGAAAGTTGGTACGTATGTTGTAAGTCACCGTAGCACGAACCCTATTGATTTTGTTGAATCTAGCACTTATAGTTTCTTTACAGGGACACCAAGAAAAGTTCTTTATCATTATGGCCTATGTGGCCAAATTTTTAAAAGTGTTTAATCTAAACGCCTTATTTAACAAAAATGCGATAGCGTCTAAACGCCTTATTCAGTGTAGCTGAAATTTTATATGAATATTATAAGTCACTGTTGCACTAGCTATAATCATTTTAATGAATTTAGCATTTATAGGTTTTTACAGGGACACAACAAAAAATTCTTTATCATTATAATCTATGGGCTCAAAGATCAGTAGCGTTAAATGAAACATCGTGTACTATATGGAAAACAAATACTCAAACACTCTATTATAATTTTCTCTCTTTTGTTTATTTAACAACTCCTCTTACTTTATTTTATCTACAAAACCATTAATTACCCAATATTCGGAAAGTCGTGGGGTCACTCCAGTTTTTTTTTTTTTTTTTTTTTTTTTTTTAATGTAGACACAATAATTGAGCCAAGGTTGAGGGGAGTGGTAGATCCCCTTCACACAGAATTATATCTCAAATAAAACTTCTTAAACTTATTTTAGATTATTTTTAAAGTAGATTGATTATTAATATCTTACCTTGTTGATCTTATGACTTAATCTGTAATCTATCTTTATAATATTAAACAACAGGGTAAGAGAAAGTCATGTGAGTGACACACCAGATTATTATTATTATTTTTTTTAAATTTATTTTAGAAATTGTAGATAAGTTGCAAACAGAGGACCACAGGCTTTAAAGCAATTAATATAGAATTACCTAATGCAACTGAAAAATGGATGAAATACCAGGCATGAGATTCTTCCACGGATCTGCGATTTTTCGCTTTTATGTCATTTCCGTTAATTCCGCGTTTTTTTTATTTTTGTTTAAATCAAACTTCTATAAAGATCAGTGTTCAAACTCTCTATGAAAGACTTTAGATTCTCAATCTTTCTCCATCCAAAATATAAATGTCAATATTCATTTTAAACATGCTTTATCAGATTCTATAACTTATAAAAGAACAGAATTATTCAATATTTCTCACCCATGTAATTTTTTTTTGTCCTGGTCCCTACCCCCCCTTTTTTTTTTTCATCTCTCGCCGATCAAACATAATGTGGGAAGCCTTTTATTTTTAAATATTTATCCCTCCACAGCAAAAATATCAATATTAATTTTAAACTTACTTTATGATGTTCTAGAACCCATAAAGAAGTAGAATTGTGTTTAATATTTCTCACTCATGAACTACTTTTTACCTCCCCCCCCCCTTCCCATTTTCCACCACCAATCAATGATTAAATGTTGATTGCTAGCTAATATATATATATATCTTTTTTTTACTCATATGTTTTATTGTGTTGATGTGCATTATTCTTTTAGTTTAAGTTGTCACTTTTAAAATATTTTGTATAGTTTTACCCTGTGCGCATTTTTTTTCATTTGTAATATAAATTTTATGAACATATTTGTATAGTTTTCCCCGTGCATGTTCTTTTTCATTTGCAATTAATTTTATGAACACATGTGGTTCCTCTTTTTTTAATTTTCTATACTCTCATGCCTGGAAATACTCACTGAACAATGTTAAAAAATTGGAAAGAAAAGATCCCTTGTGATAAATTTTTGAGTGGTTTTTTTTTCAAATATAGTGGAATTCTCACAATCCCACCCTCTGATTTGAACCGGCAGTGAGTGCCACATCAAAATATTTGTAAAAGTATTTATTTACTTTTTTTTTAATGATCAGTATTGAGAACTATATTAAAAATTCTTTTTCAGGATACCTACATGCTGATAATGAAAAAGTACTGTCAAGATGGCAATATTAGTGGTGCAAGGTATGTAATTATAATAAATTTTTAAAGATGCAGCAAAAACACAACAATTAAAATTTCAATTATTTCAAAATTTTGTAACTTTTTCATCCCTCCTTCTAGTGAGATATTGGAATACATGAAAGAAAAACAGATGACTGCAGATGAAAAAGTATTTAATTACCTTATTGAAGCTCATATAAATAATAAGTAAGTGTATATTGCAATACAGTTTTACAGGTGAATGTATTAAACATGGATGAGATTTTTCGGCTGATTTCAGCTTTTTTGTACATTTAGCTTTTCAGCTTTTTATAATTATTTGTAGCTTTTTCTATGTTTTTGATGTGCATTTGTTCTTTTTTTATACATTGAAGATTGAAATAAATATTTATTACTCTAATATAATAGATTTTAACATCAAAATTCTAGCATTTCATTTCAACATCTTGCCTTTGCGTACAGTTTCAGCTTTTTTATATTTTTGCTAATCTCATCTCCGATTAAATGTAGATGAATGTTCATATAATAGATTAAAAATTCAAATATTTGTGTAATTGAAAAATGTGAGAAGTCAATTTGACTAGCTCAGTGATAGAGTATGGGGAGGGGAAGGGAATTATACTGTGAATCCAAGTTTGATTTCTGACCTGGTCACTTATCATTCTTCTCAAAATTAATTGTCTTTTCCACCATAAAGCATAGAATGCATAAGATTCAAAGTTAAAATCCAAATTAAAACTTTTTGACACTGTTACAAGTTATCTTTTGTCTGTATTTATGTCTAGTATGTGTGTCAAACTTTTTAATAGTATTTTGGATCAAATGCCAATAGAGTTCATAAGCCTCAGGGAAAATCTGGAAAACTCAGGAAACAGGGATTTGGGTTTAAAATATTAGGGAAATCTCATGGAAAATAAAAAATTCAATTCAAATTTTTGGGGAAAAAAAAATGTAAAATCTGGAAAAATAAAATATTTTGTCTCTCTGACTTTTTCATATTTAGCTCGATCCCGACGACAACGTATTGCAAAAAATCATATTCTATTTTGTAAATCTCATTAGAAGAATTATTTTTAGTAATTTCCAAATCAATTAAAAAAGAGAAAAAGAACTCAAATTAAGTTTTTCCTTATAAAAAAAGCAAAAGAAATTATCTTCATTTATTCAATTTGAATACACTGCTCTTTTATCATTCTAAATTAAGTAGTGTCTTGTTTTTTTTCATCAATGAACAAGTTTAAAGTATACAATATTTCATTCCCCCATAAAAAGATCTTCAGTGCTTTTTTGATAAAGAATTCATTTTTCAAGTCATGCATATGAACTTCGAAACAAGCAACTTGCATCATCAAAATAATAAGACATCAAAGCTTTGGAATATGTAAATAATTTATCTTTTGCATGTTACCAAACAGAAATTGATCTATAAAATTTGAGTAAATGCAGATGTTAGTACAAGCATTAAATGTACACCTGTGCTTTCAATGAGACACAAATGTAAGAAGTGATAAGCATGTAATGCTAAAGTGTAGGAAAGAATTTGTACATTGAAATTTGATTTGAGAAAAAGTAGCCTTGACAGAGTAACTATCAAATGTTAGCAAAAATAAAATTTGCCAGTGGATTTAAAATCTTAACATAAATTGTAGTTCAATGTCTAAAAAAAGAAAAAAAAAAAAAAAAAAAAACAGCTGTTGTTATGAAGTCATTTAATACTAAATTTGGTGGAAACAAAATAGTGGTGACGATTTTAATTACCATAAATAACCACACTTTTCATTCTGTTTGCGTGGTGTGTTCAGACCTATATTGTACTACTAATTTTTTTTTTACTCCCTTATTTGCACTATACTACATAATAAAAAACCACTCCTAACTAAATCCATCATAAATTATTACAGAAACATGCAGCTGGTGCCGATTGATTGATAATAACTTCTAGTAGTTTATAATGGCATACTTAGATTTTGCTTAGGAGACAACCTAATTTAGTCTTTTGTATATTAAAACTTATACCAACTTCATTTTTTCAAAGGCAACATCAATTTTTAACAATTTTGAAGGAATATTTGGATCAAATCAGTAAATATATATATATATATATATAGTTTATATATTTCACTCAATTTTTTCAAAGAGTTATAAGCTGTCAAAATATGGGGGTGCTGATGTTAAATGAACGTGACAAATACTAATTCATATCCTCCCGAAAAATTATTATAATGAAATTTCTTTCTTTCTTTTTTTTCCTTCTGTGTTAGAAAATGAAGTGACACAAACATATTCCATACATATTTTTTATTGAAAATTATTTTTTGAATTATGAAAAATATTAATAAATTCATATTAAAAGAAAAAAAAAAAGAATTAATGACCTGCCAATGTTAATTTCAGCATGAATAAAACAAGCATAATCAGAAATATGAGTTTCCAAATTTACGGCTCATTTTATCATTATTATTTAAGTTACAGTAGTATATCATTTCTTATTGCTGTAAAGGGGCTATTATCGTAAAAACTAGCAGATTGGCCGCATTCGCCTATGAGCCACATCAACACAATCTTAGGTAATGAAATGATAAGTTTTTCAGAAGTGCCACACCTTCATAAGAGCCGCACTATTTTGTTTCAGCCCTTATGAAGGTGCAATGCCAGAAATCCGCTCCAGCTATTTCACAATAAAAATAATATATAAGAAATATAAAGATTGTTTAAATGAAAGTTAATTAATTTTTTATTTATACTAGCCGCCTTCGGTGACCAGCTGGTTCGCGATCCTTGAAAAATCCTATTTTACAAAATTCCTGCTCGGTGGCGAGTGCGGCACCTTTTTCCCGTTTCAGGTCCTGAAACTCCTGTACGGAATTTAATGACTTATATAAGTTTAAAAGTCTGCAAAATTTTAAATGGTGTGTTATAAGTAATTTAATTATAATTCTAAATATTGAATTATTAAAACATTAAAGCGCCTTCTGGTGACAGAGATTTACAACATACTCTTCAATTTCAATTCAAATAACTTTTAAAAGGATACATTACTTATGAAATTATGTTAATTAGAAGTTGAGATACCAAGGTAATATAAACATTTTTATAAAAAGATTTGTGTCTGATTTATCCATGATTTTCTCCATGGATAACTTGCATAATTTTGGGATATATAATGGCAAACATCCTTAGTACAAAATGTGAGCGGAAATTGAAATTCGAAACTCTGCAAAATATAAAAGAATAAAGGTGTTCTGTGTTTTCCGTTGTTTTCTCCAAAACTCTTGTTCCTTTTCTACATTAATTCCCTATTCTTTTTATTTGGATTAGAAACTATGAGTAAAAATTTCTTTTTCTTAATACATTGCTTCAGTTTTATGTAATTTTTCCTATTGAATTATCCTTTTCCAATGTTATTTTTTGTGTTCAATACCGTGGGTAAGATTTTACTTTATTTCAATACATTATTGTAGCTACAAAGTCAAAGTTACAAGTTGAGTGGCCCATACTACAGCATTTATGATTGCAATAAAATTACACTTATTACGAAGATACTATGTTGAATAAAAGTATTCGTAATAAATGCCTACATGGATTTTTTTCTATGGGAATAGAATACTATATATATTTTTATAATATAAGTAAAATGATTGATAGTGTGGATATTGTGCATTTATATATATATATATATATACACACACACACACACATACTCATAATAAAATATAAATGTTGTACAATAATGTATGATTACATAAAAAAAATCATTAAAATCAAATAAATCTTGATTTAAATAAAAAAAAAAAAATGAAAAAAATTTATTTTTTTATTTTTTTAATAAAAAAAAGAAAAAAAAAAAAAAAAAAAAAAAAAACCTGGTTTATTTTATATTTTAAATTGTCATACTTCTTTTCCGATTATTATCTGAATGAACATTATTTTTCTGTGTGAGATCTTAATTTAATTTTTTTAAATGTTGGGATGAACCCCTAATATATTTACATTTGTAACTCTATCAAGAATTAATTAAAAGCATGTAAATATATATTTTTTTCCGAATTGCCTTGATCTCAGAAATTCAAATATGGAGTCAAAAATAAGTGTTGACATTGAAAACCATGCAACTGATGCAAATTTTAATTTGCAAACAACTCCCTAAGCAAAATTCAACTCTTGCGTTAATGATTAGACATTATTGCCAGTCAAGCAGTAATTCTAACATATTTTTGCTTATTTACTAAGATTTGTGGCATTTTTTCACAAAAAGAACTTTTGCTAAGTGGTTAAAATAATTGAATCCTTAAATTAATTATGTGGCATGTGTGAAAAACTCCTTACGAAATTTCAACTCTTGGAAAATATCTAAAATCTAGCTTGTTCTTTTTCGTATAGTTTGCTTAATTTTTATTTTATTCAGAGGAACTTTTGATGAAAGTTGCACAATATATCTAGCTGTCAACCTATGCAATAAATTTGTTTTTATCTTTTGCACATGCATAGTCAAAGTGTTTTTAATAAAAATGCTCCTATTTCATGAAATATTTGCGATATTTGTATTCCGATTGCAGTATATTGTTTTAAAAGGGTTTTATCCTCACTTATCTGAAAGTGAGGATAATTTTTATTAAAAACCTGTACATTATAAATAAAAAACATATTGATTTTTTTTTTTTTTTTTTTTTTTTTGAGTTTTAAAATGAATGCTTATATCGGCATTATTTAATATGCTATATTCACACAAATTCATCCACAAATTGAACTGAGTCTATATTAACGCATCCTTAAGTTACAGTTCATTTCGTTCACTTAACTATACAGGGTGATCACAAACATTATTGATTTTGCTCAATTTGTTACTGGCCCCCAAAAGGGTTTCTTAAACCAATCTTCACTGAGAAACAGGAAGACTCAGTTCTTTAAATACCAAATATTTGAAAATATTTCATCGAGAGATAAGTTTTAAATTGAAAAAAACTCATAGTTTGCAAATCTTGCCAAACTTTTGGGTAGGAGTGTAGTAGTCATTTAAAACTTTCAAACTCATATAAAAAAATGTATTTATGAACTGATTTGCTCGAAACTCAATATATATAAGCTTATATTAAAATTCTAACCAAATTTCATAACTGACTTATTCAAGTGAATTTGTCATTTTATTCCAGATTGGTAGTCACTTAAAAATTTCAAATTCAGTAGAAAACGTATATGAGCCAATATTGTATTTTGTTTGAACTCAATACATACATAACCCATATAAAGGTTTCAGCCAATTTTAATTAATCAGTTTGATCTGCCTGCTCATGGCAAATGGCAGCCACTTGAAGATTTCAAACTCAGATAAAAAACATATTTATAGATTGATTTCCTCGAAACTTGATATGTATATACAACTAAGTTTGCTAATTAACTTGATCTGCCATCTTTTTTCAAAATAGGTGCGACTTGAAACTTTCAAACTCACTTAAAAAAAAAAAAAAATTATGAATGGTTTGCATTAAACTCTGTATGCACACAACCTATATCAAAGTCACTGTGATGTAAATACATCACCTCTCTTTTATTTCCTATGCCAAAATACTTCGTTTTGCAGGCATCTAATTGCAGCCATTCGTTCCTGGCTCAACGCACCCTGTAAAGTTTGCTTTCTGCGGCACTTGTCAACGGAAGCAACGGGAGATTCTTTCTCTTGAGTGCACAGACTATTCATTGGTTACCTTTGCAGTCTGATTAACGAATCAAAATCACATATCTGTGATTTTAGGTGTGCAGACCTGTTTTTTTCTTTAGGAGCGATATTTAAAATTTAAAAATCAGTTCAGTTTGTGTTCCACCTCAGTTCTAATAAGAATCGCCAGGCACTTATGTCCGTGCGTTTTTTTTACCGTTATTTTTTTTATGTGGTTACACACCCTGATACCTTTTTAAAATCTTTTTCCATCAAAAGATATTTATTATTTTAAGGTTATTATGACTTGAAATTAAATTGTGAAATGGCCAGAGACATCATTTTTAAATATTTTGTGAAGTATCTTGAATTTCTTTTAAAGAAAAATGGCTATGTTATCACAGATTTGTGATTTGTAATGTGTGTACATGTACAGATTCTACATTATTGAAAATGAAGAAACCAATTAATAAATGCTTCTAAATTAGTGGAATTGAATACTGCCTTTCTTTTTTTCAAGACTGGGTATGTTTGTCTTTAAATCTTTATTCTGAATTTAAAAATATCTTATAAATAAAAATAATAAAATAAAATAAAAATTTAAATCATCTTATGCTTGGTAAGTACCCATGCATGACCAAGTCGATACCTCGGGTTCACTCAACACTATTTTCATACGATCACAATTTTTAATATCTTTTGCTTTGGATTAAGTACAGCCTCTAGTCATCTTTATTAAATAATTTTAAGATAAGTCTCTATTCAAGAGCAAGTAAAAAAAGTAACACCACAGTCACAAAGAATTTATTGAATCAACTTGATCTGATATCTTATGAAAAAGTAATATACAAAATAACTTTCAGCATATCAATCTTAAAAACTTTAATAAATTTTATTTAATTTCCAACGTTTCGGTTAAATTCCTTCATTAACCTTCTTCAGGGAAGAAACAATGTTTAAAAAACTTAAACATAGATAATTTAGGTTATTCCTTGATATCATAAATACAACTTCTAGGAAAATTAACAGATGATTACACAACTTATAAAATATACAACTTAATACACAACTTTTATAAGTTGTGTAATCATCTGTTAATTTTCCTAGAAGTTGTATTTATGATATCAAGGAATAACCTAAATTATCTATGTTTAAGTTTTTTAAACATCGTTTCTTCCCTGAAGAAGGTTAATGAAGGAATTTAACCAAAACATTGGAAATAAAATAAAATTTATTAAAGTTTTTAAGATTGATATGCTGAAAGTTATTTTGTATATTACTTTTTCATAATTATTAAAACAGCATATATAAAAAAGTGGAATAAATATTTCTGATATCTTATTTGAAAAGGGTGTTAATTGAAAATAATGAGGAAATCATCTTACTCTTCCATATGAGTCTAAAGGGCTTTTATTTATTTTTTTGTGTGTGTGTATCTTATGAATGGTTAAGTATTAATCATTAACCAATCAAAAGTTGTATTATCATTAATAAATTTTAATTTATTAGTATTACTTAGGGTTGTTGCTTTGAACTTTGAACATAATCATAGAAATTATTGAGTTTATCAGACCCTTCATTTTGTATTCAAACCCCTTTGTTCAAAACTGTCTAAAACCACATTTTGAAGCAAAATTGTAATTTTTAAAATTATACCTTAATTAATATATTTTTTTAAATGTCTATTAAAAAATTTACAATAAACAAAAATAAATGCTTCTAAGTTAACTTTCATATTTCTGCTACCCCCTTTTTTTTCCATCCTCCACATTAATAATGAATATTTTGAATGAGAGGAAGGAAAGCAGTATTTTTTTTTTTTTTTTTTTTTTTTTTTTTGTAGTTTATCTGTTTTGCTATCACAGACATTTTTGTTATTGTATGTTTTACATTTTTGGGCAGTAAAAGCAATATGTCTTGTCATATACCAGTTTTGGGTCTTGTAAAACCAACTCTGAATTATATTTATGAATTGCAATCTATTCTTCAGGCCTGCATTTATTGAATTTTTAAAATTACTTTATTTTTGTTACAGGGACCTTGCTGGAGCAAAAGAAATGATAGAAGTTATGAGGTACAATTTCCCTTTCATTTCATTTTTCTTTCTTTTTTTTCTTCCCTTGATAATAGTTATAAATTATTTAGAACTTGAAATTATATTTAAAAAATAATTGATTACAATGATTAAATACCAGGATGAATGAATATAGAAACACATAAACTGGAAGAAGAAGAAGACGGTTTGCTATCAGATGGAAGAACGTATATTCTGAAATATAATATAATGCATCTCAAAGCTACCAAATGACTTTGTTGAGCTCAGTCAAGGGTTATTTTTAAGCATAAACGAAATCCTCAAATGTAAACAATAAGCACAACATTTGGCAATAAATCACCTCTCGGTGATTTGAAAGGAATGAGGATAGAGGATACTCTGGAATCGCGATTCTCTGATTGGAGGAGTTCATGCAGAAAACTATTGTATGAGATGTAAACAGTCAAAAGTGCATGAAAGAAGAATATATGTAAGGTAAAAGTTCAAACAGTAGTATTTCACCGGTTTCCCTGATGAAAAACCTGTTCATGAGATAGTATGTGCTTATTCCTTTCATATGGAACTTTGTCTGATAGCAGTTGTAGAGTACTGGAGTTGGTTAAACAATTTTTACGGTTTCTTGGTGGTGCCTGTGGCACCTTTTTCCTGTTTCAGGTCCTATAACAGCTCATTGACATATAGTGAAAATGACTTTATTGAAAAACTGAATTACAGTAAATTCCCACTCGGAAGCGTCTGCGGCACGCCCTCTTCCCATTTCAATATCTGAAACAGCCTGTTCGCTCACCGTGTTATGATCCTTCAAAATTCTGAGATACAAAAGAAAACCTAATCAGGACACCTTAAAACATGTAAATTGGGGGAAATCTTGAATTCCACTTTCGATAATATAAAAGTACTTTAAAATATCTTTCAAATTATGTATTAAAAATAATTTAATCATAATTAGAATTTTAAATATTGAAATTTTAAAATATTACAGCGCCATCTGGCAGTAAAAATTTCTGTAATCTACTGTTCAATTCCAAATCAACAAAACTTTCAAATGATGTATTACTTATGAAATTATTTTAATTAGCAGCTGAGATACAAAAGAAAACCTAATTAGGACACCTTAAAACATATAAATCAGGTGAAATCTCGAATTCCACTTTCGATAATATAAAAGTACTTTAACCCTATAAGCGTTAAGCCGTCTTTTTCCGTCAAGCATAGTCAAAACAAAAGGCTGGTATGGCTAAATTTTGAAATATATGTTGCTTTTTTTGAGAAAATAAGATTAATAAACATGTATAGAGTATGGTATTAAATTTTCATATTTATACTGTGCATAGTATTAATTTTATGAATCATTAAACAGATATACCGAAAAACAGCTAACGCTGAAAGGGTTAAAATATCTTTCAAATGATGTATTTTGAAATTTGCAATTTTTAATCCCAGTCAAAAAATACATGACCTCAATCAGTAACAGATGTTTTTTTTTTTGTTCCACTGTCAAGACAGTCCTATGGGAGTTGCCATGGTAACCAAAATATCAAGTAATGTATTACAAATTGATCGGCAAACACAGTAAGCGGGATTAATAATTTTATGAAAAAAAGTACAGGGATGCAGAAAATTAAAAAAATTTATAACTGATTCAGTTTTTGAAACAATCTTTCAATCTTTTGAGATCTGTTTCATTTCATCGAGATCTATATACAAAAAAAAGAAATAATTTATCTCTAAAAGATTTTGAGTTATAAAATATTTATAAAATCTAAAAATATGGATCGCTAATCCATATTTTGTTAAAATTTTTATATGGTTCGAAAGAGGATTAAATGACCTTTCAAAATATACCGGTTGTTAAGAAATGGGACTATTACTCTTTCTTACAGGGCAGTTCAAAAAAGACAATCGAGAAAAAGAGAAATTTTGGACCCTTTTTAAAACTTTTTTTAAAAATATAAAAAATCCATATTTAAAAAAAAAAATTGTATCGTAAGAATCGGTGATAAATGCTCTTTCTCATGGTGCAGGCATATTTTCAATATCTCGAATCGTTGAGGAGGCACTGCTTTACAAAAACCCGCAAAATTTTCCCTTTGTGCTTCTTCTTTCGAGGAACACGCTGGATTCTACTTGGAGGATGAAAAATACGATCTGCTCGCTTTTTGATTAGACATAGGTTAATGTTTTAATTAATATCTCCAGAACTAATTAAAATTTTTAAATTCTGTTTTCACTATCTCCCCGGGAAGGCTTCTGAGCACCCGTATGTCAAATTTTGTACTTCTATGTTCAGTAGCGGCTGAACGTATAGATGCTCAGACAGACGGAGAGAAAGACATCTTCCTTTATTATTATGGATATATATATATGAAAGAATAAAATAAGCAAGATTCTAAATTAGTATTTAAATTAATATTAAGTGATATCTTAATAGTATTAGCTCAGAATAAATCTTAATTTTAAGAACAACTTTGTGAGAATTCTATTTTAGAGCCCCAGTAAAGTTAGTTTTTCAGCAAAACACATTGTAGCGCGGGAATCGGAGTTAGAAGAAGTTTCATAATCAAAATTATGCAATAGTCGAAATAAGCAGCAATACATTGCGAAATACGAAATCCTGGATATCCGGGTCAACCAATAAGAGAATGTGGGCTGGATTTTAGCTCACTTAATTATCCAATAAGAATTCATATTAGGAGTTTGGCCTCGCCCTAAATTATCCATATTTAAGCGGCAGCACCCGAAAATCGGTGCCTTTTTCATGGAAGCTTCTGCTTAATTAGTTCACGTCAATAACAAGTCTAATTTAACGGTCCCAGGAGGGGGATTGATTCGCGGTTCCGCCGTTAACGGGACGATTTCGGCCCGACTCTGCTACGGATCCGTACGTCAGCGTGCTCAGATTGATGAACAGTTAATAAAGTGTAAAATGATTAAGTGCCTTCAATAAAACGACTGCATGAACTATTTTGGAGTATTAGTTATTTGAGTGAACTCTCTTAATATGAAACGACTGGCATGAATCATCTATTAAAAGACAATACGCTACATATATATATATATATATTTGAAAATTGCTAAATTAATTTTTAAAAATGGCTGTTAGACACATAGCTGATCTTAAGTATGTGAAAAGTAGAAATTTAGCATTTTTAATTTTTGAGAAATTTTTTACTTGACACGTGTATATGTTAACTTGATTAAATTCAAATAATAATTGATTTAATAACTAAGTAACTTTGTAAGTAAACAATATAAATTACAGAAACTTGTAACAGTTGTTTCAGGTCAAAATAATATTAAGACACTTCATCAAATGAAATAAGTAGGCACAAGGACGTTATCCAAGTGGCAAGGGGCAATAAACAGTGCCTACTAAAAAATTAAGTGCTTTGAAATATCATATATTAAATTTAACTCTTTCGTTCCCGTAACAGCCGAAAACACCCGAAAGCTCTCAGTCCCATTCCGGCCCTAAAACGTCTGAGATCGCTCATCCCCCCCTTTTCGCTCTTTTATCTTCCAGATGGTCATTTTTCCGCGGTTAGTTGTCAGTGCAAATGACAAGTGGGCGGGTTAACTTTATGGTGACAAGAAGGGATAGGGAAGGGAGTTTTCTTGTCCTAGAGATTTGCACACTGCAGTGAAACTGGACCAGACAATAATCCCTTCTTCCCCTAATCTTAAGGCATGTTGAAATGACACGCACATGAATAGAAAAAGAAGCTGCTCTGTGCTTCCGTGGGGGTGAAATCTCGGCCGTTTGTCTGGGATCCTGAGGTAGATGAAAATTTCATATTCATGGGACCAAAAGAGTTAAGAATAGTGCTACTGTCTATTGAGCAGAGACAAAACAAAAATTTAATTCGAAATTAAAAGAAGGAATTTTAATTGGGGATACAGAATGAATACATTAAAACAGAATAATTTTTATATCTCTTATTATATGTAAAGATTTAAAAAAAATAATAATATTAATAATAATGTGAATTAATTTGCTTTTAATACACAAAATTAATCAAAAAATTTTTTTGAAGTATTTTTTAGGAGTGCTTATGGCACTAAATTAAAATCTGTCAAAGATATTTCTTATATCAATTATACTTTTTAAGAGAAGATTATATTTATACTTTTAATTAGATAAATTTACCTTATACAATATCCTTTTAAAAAAACTTAGCAAATATATTTCGGGTATCTCCGTACCTACCTTCTGTGCCAAGTGAAAACGTCTGTTCCTCTGAGGTGGTCACTTTGTGGTGTTGTGGTCTTGCTTCACTTCACATCTTTTTTCGTTTTCTTGTAAAAATTGTTGCCTTTTAGTGCGTAGTGGTGATTATTGTACGGGGCTATTTTATTAATAAAATAGCCCTGTACAATAATCACCACTATGCACTAAAATGGGAGGCCATAGAGATAATTACTAACAATCAAGCTGTTAATGACCGAGAGCACTGCATTATTCCGGCAGTGTGGTAACAATTTTTACAAGAAAACGAAAAAAGAAGTGAATTGAAGTGAGACCATGAAAACAACACCACCACGAAGTGACCACCTCAGAGGAACAGACGTTTTCACTTGGCACAGAAGATGGGTATGGAGATACCCGGAATATATTCGCTAAGTTTTTTTAAAAAGATATTGTATAAGGTAAATTTATCTAATTAAAAATATTATATTTTATTCTTCTATGATGAATTTAATACCATACAATAAATTACTAATTTTATATTGTTTTTAAGGTCATCAAATCTTGAACCAACAGCAGATACTCATACTGTATTAGCATGTGGTTATGCAGCCAGTGGAGATAAAGCAGAAATGTTGTCCCATTTAAAAGAATGTAAAGGGGTAGATAACGTGCAAAATTATCTTAAAGTCATTGAAACTTTGGCAGACTCTGGTAACCTACAGCATATAGATGAGGTTTGTTTTTGATTTTAATTTAATATCTTTAAGATAATTTGAAAAAAGAATTTATTGTTATGGATATATATATATATATGTATAGTTTTAAAAGGGTTGAAAAAGGTGTCATTCTCTGGCAAAATGTGAAAAAAAAAAAAAAACTTGAGGTAGTTGGAAACCTTAAAAACTGGGAAAGGGAGGGAATTTAGATTAAAGCCTGAAAAAAAGAAAACATTGAATATTAGAAATTATTAATTAAAAATGGTTTGCAAAATGTCTCTCACTAAAATGGAAGAAAATTATCTGTAAATGTCAAGTCAGAAAAAAAAAAAAAAAAATTGAAATGCTTGTCTCCCTGCAATTGCAAAATCTTAAAATGCATTTGAAATAATTACAAGATAAAAAGAACTATTTATATACAATGTTTTTAAATTTTCTGTTGAATCATATAAACTTGACAATTCTAAGTATTTAATAATACTTAAAAAAAAATTTTTTTTTGATGAATTTATTATCCCATCAACTTGAAAGAAAATGATCTAATGCGTAATAAAGAGAGTAATTATAAGAAATTTTCAAACATTTATTAATTGAATAAAAGTATTAAAAGAATGCATTGTCATCGTGTTCTGAGCTATTCAGAAAGTTTCAAATGTCTAGCTAGTTAGGAAGTTAGTTAAAAATCGATTGCAAAATTTGTACTGGACAAACAAACAAACAAGAAAGTTAATTAATAAAAACGTGGTGAAATAAATAATGCTATAAGACTGTGATATGTGTGAAAATGAAACTTATAATTGACATCACAATCAAATAAAGAGATATGTCACTAAATAAAAGATACATAAGTGTGAATATTGAGACCATTAACTGGGTTAATCTGTTACAGTGCTAAGCAAAATGCTTGCCTACTGTATTAATTTTCCAAAAGACAAGACTTTTGGTTTCATTTGCTGTTATTTTTTACACATTTTGGATAAAATGCTGCTTAAAGAGAAATCTGAACCACTGTAAACGTGTCTAAACCGAGATTCAAATCTATTAGCTATGAGCTGCAGATCAAAGCCTCATCATTTAGCCACCAGATGGACATTTTTTATTATAACATAGAGCATATGTGTAAATATTGTATACAGTGAACTCTCGTTAAAACGGACAGTCAAGGGCCGGCAGTTTTTGTCCATCATAACAGGAGCTCGTAAACTGAAGTTCTATATGAACTCTAAAACTGCTATTACGTACACATACACAGTATAATACGAATGAAAATTTGTTTCCTCAAACCCTTTTATTCACTAAAAATATAAACGCAGAAAAAACGATACTTACTTACAAAACTTCTTTTCTTCATATAGTACAATATTGATGTTGCGACAGTTCTACTTGATGCTGTACATAAAGAAAAAAGGGTGATAGTACATAATAGTTAGTTAGTCTATCTCAAAAAAAGAAGTTATCTTGTTTTTTTTTTTGTTTTTTTTTTAAGGGTAAACAAACTGCTTTCAGTGTCATTTTCAATTTTAGCCAATTGTTCAAAAATATTATCTGGAACATTTTAAGTCGATAGAAGTGGAGGCAGGTGCAAATTGTTGTCATCAACTGTAATTGTCAATCAATACTATTTATCTCTCACGATATAGCGCAGAGTGAAAGAGATTAACTTTTTTATAATTGCAACTTTTCATGTTAAAAAAAAAAAAAAAAATGAATTTGAAAAGATTTTGGAAACTGGCTCTTTTTCGAACAAAGTAAGCTTTGAGGGAGAAAAAATGTCCATCTTCACGAATGAATTGTACATATAAAGCGATGTTTATTACATGCAATTTCTATAGACCTTAGCCTGGGATTCTGTTTTTGTACTTAATAACGAGAAATCCATCTTAAACGGGGCTGTCTTAACGAGAGTTCACTGTATTTGATTTTAAAAGCTTCTGCTTGTTTGATTTCTGATTAATCAGTTCATTTTTGTGCTTGAATATTGTACAAACAATAATAATAAATTTCTTAAAAATATTTTTTTTTATAAGTTCTATTATCAATATGATAATTTAAGATACACAATAGTTCAAAAGAGTTTTAATTTTGTGAGTGAAAACAATAAGCTCTAGTGATTTATGCTTAAAGCAGTGGCCCTATTTTTCCTTAGGTTATTCTTCACTTTAGAATTTAAGAAGTTTATACTAAAACAGTATTAATGTGATAAAAGTAACTAAATGAGTAAATAAAATTGATCAAAAAATATATGAATAACAGGATGTGAAAAATAACTGTTATTTATTAAATAAGTAAATAATATTTAAGTAAAATCTGGCAACTTTGGAATGATTCAAAATTCAAAGTAAATGTTTAAATAAAAAATAAATTCATTAAAATCTAAATTGTTCAGACACAAAAGCTAGATTTTTATAAATTGAAATCACATGTTGAACAACTTTAAATCCAAACCAAAACCCAAAGAGTTTAAATTTGAATTAATTTAGCCATTTTTAGTATTAAACTGTCTAGAGTGATAGCGGTTAAGTACAAAAATTATATCGACTAACCAATAAAGTGATTGTGGGTATAGTTTTTACCCTCTAGTGGTAATTTCAATCATTAACAATATAAAATGGACAAATTTCAGCTATAAAGTAAACTGCTTTTGGAATTTGAGGCTATTCCAGAATTATCAATGTGTCTTGGTCTTTGGACCTTGCATTAACCATTAGTGTTCTCACAACATCTACAGGCCAGAAACTGCACTGTAAATGTGTCAATAAAAAACTTTAGTTCCACATAACAACTCCTTTCACTGCAGGGTTCATATTCAAATATGGGGAAAAAATTCCCTGAGTTTTCCAGACAATTTTCAAGAAAATATTAGCAACATATTACAAGAAATGCTCCTCGAGAGGAGAAAATACATCTACTGTATGATGTCATGTTATTGCCGATCATGATAGAAATTCAGGTAGAAATCATTGTTTACATGAGTATTGTCATGATACTTAATCATTTAAATTTTGATATGAAGCTAAATAAGAAAATTATTTGAGAGAAAAGAAATATTTGTTTTTCCAGGTTTTATAATCGATTTTCCCCTGACTTTTAACAAAATCCAAATTCCCTGGTGAGTATGAACAGCACTTGGCCTGTGACTGCTTTAAAACCTTTAGTATTACTTGAAATAATACCCCATCACACTACAAAAATATTCATAATGATAAACAATGTATCAGAAAATAAAAATGTGTCTTCAAGACTAAATACTAAACTTTGTAGTACTTTATTTTTCATTAGAAAAGAAAAGGGGAGGGGGATATTATGCAATTGAATATCTATTGAAACATTCTATATTTTTTACAAAAACTACGTTGATTAAGGTTGGCTATAAAAATTTAGGGACAATGAAAATTGAGTGTTTCTGAAAGACCACCTAAGTTTATTATACATTGGTTCAAAAATGTAAAATGACTGCACTGTTAAAAAAATGCAACTTTGCTACCAGAAATTCTCTGTAATTACAGAAAATTATGTTTTGTCAACATAATTTTTCCGTAATTTAAGCCTTTTTTCTCAAATTACGGAGAATTTCTGGCAGCAAAGTTGCATTTTTTTAACAGTGTGACAATCATGTATAAGTGTGTACTTTTTATAAAATCTTTTACTGGTTATATCAATGTTTTTATGTGAAAACAGCACAAAGTCTTATGAGATACACTCAGTACAAACTATTTTTTCTTTTTAAAATACTAATTTCTGAAAAGGTAGAAAGGTTAAGTTACGTTATTAATTTAAATTTATGAATTATTAAAGACAGTTTTTTAGTAACTTGGAACAAAATGCAATGAAAACGGGTGTAAGTGTAAACACCCTAAAAATTAAAAAAACATACATTAGTTGTTTTAGGCCAAAATAGCTAAGCTCAATGCTTCATCCTTAAAAAAAAAAAAAAGATAAATATAAATACAATTGAAAAAGCAACACAATATAGCAGAATAAATGTGGTACAAAACAAAAATGAAAATTAGAGTTATCTTGTTTTAAATGTGTGAATTTCAGTTTCAAAAAGGATTTTTTTTTTTTTTTATATATATATTTTGTAAATATCAAAAAAATATTTGTTACCTTTTTTTTTAAATATATGTAGAAGAAACAAATAATCTTTATAAAATATATTTTAAGCAACAAGTTTATTGTCCATGTTTGAAATTTTGGCAACACTTGTTGATTATTTGAGGATAATTGTCGCATTGTCACCATTCTGATGTAAATTTTTATTCAATAAACACATTTCTTTTGAATATACAGGATGTTTCAGAAAGGATTCCTCAATTTTGAAATGACATAACTACGAAACAATGAGAGACAGGAAGGTGAAACAAATGGTATGTTAGACAGACAGGTCTGCAATTTTCTATCTGAGTAAATTACAAATTGTTTTCTGGTCTGGACTTTTTTTTAACTTTAATTTTTTTTTTTTTTTTTTTTCAAAGCTTCTCATTCTCCTCGTCGGATTTCAACCTAATCGATGGTATTCCAGTACAATTGTTATGTTGCAACATATTTTGTTTTTCCATCTAAAAATATCTTTTGAATATAGTTAATTTAAGTTTTTAATTATAATCAAATTTCTTAGATTTCTCTTTTACAATTTAAAGTTTGTTTTCATAATATTATTATGCATAAAAATTTCAGAATTGTATTTTACTTAAACATTCATAACAGCCATTGTACTTTTAGTATTTCATCTCCCCCCCCCCCCCCCCCACTAATTTTCTGCTTTGTTTACATTTAACTTTTCATTTCACTTTGTTTTTGAAGTATTACTTCAGTTAACTTTTTAAATACTCACATATTTTCACAAGAATTCGGACACTCCACTTCAGAGCAGAGGGAAAACTGAATATTAATTTTCACCTGTGGTTGACGTCATCAGGAGGTATTGTTTTGTTCTGCCCATTTGGGATTAGGTGTTCTCTCCTGATGGTCCGAACTGCTCAGGTTTGCAGCAGAGATCATGGGATTTCAGTCTTGTAGTAGTGATTGGTACAGCAGGTCACTTTTCCAGTGGCTTGTTTTTCCCTTGGAACAGGAGCGGGTTGATAGAGAAAACACCTCTGCATGCAGTTAGAGACATGGTTGAAAAATGAATGCCTTTCTTCAATAATTCTGAACTCCATGTCCATGATGATTGAGTTGTCCCTTGTTGATACAGAATGAAAGATGATGTGTGCAACTTACAAGAGTCCATTCTCTTTTCATAAAAACCAGCGCTTTGTTACAAGTATTTATGCACCTAGTTTATTCTGCTCATTAATTTGCTATTAACGAAATTCGAGCGAGAATTAAGAGCCTTTTTATTTTCATATATGATCACTTAAATTTATAATCATGCAATAGCTCTATTAATGAGAAAGCACCACAGAATTGGCATTTTAAAGTAATAAGTACAAAACTTTGAATAAACACTATAAAATGCAATAAACTCACAACAATTGTTTTGGGTCGAAAAAAACACACAACCTTTTGTCAGGCAAACAAAGTAGGCACGAGTGCTGTAATCAAACATGTGTTGCTGCTTTGATTGCAGCACTCTTACCTACTTTGTTTGCCTGGCGAAGGATCATGTATTTTTTCAACCCGAAACAATTCTTGTGAGTTATGGTGTTTATTCATTTTATGGTGTTTATTCAAAGTTTTGTACTTTTTTATAGTTCTACTACTTAACTTAATAATCTGCATCCTTTTTATAACAACCATAAAAAAAAAAGTTGCTTCAAGGAATATGATATGACGTTCTTTAATTTCCTATAACTTGTTTGATACAACTCCATTACACATGTGAGCCATGAAACAGACTGACGAATGAACTTTCTGTACTTTTGAATACTATTTAAAGCTTCTCTTGTTTGTGGTGACACCTATTAGTCAATCTTGGAACTATTTCTGCAAACTGATGTATAACAAATTCCAGACCTGCCCATCCAACATACCACTTGTTTCACCTTCACGTTTCTCACTGTTTCACAGTTATGTCATTTCAAAGTCAGTGAGTCTTTTCTGAAATACCCTGTAATAATAAGTTTAAAAAAGCATTTTTTTTTTTTTTTTTTGTCACATTTATTTATTATTTTTTTTCATTATTATCTAGGTACTCTCTTTGATAGAACATAAAGAGCAGTATCAACAGGAGTTCATTAATGCTGCTGTTGAACTGATTCACAAAAATTCCATTGAAGCTGCCTATAAGCTAGTAAATGCATCATCCACCCCTAATTATAATGAAGGTTACAACATATTTGTGAAACAGCTTATTAAAGTTGGAAGAGTAAGTATACAGGGTTGATAAAGTACATACCGTAAAATCCCGAAAGTAACCCCCACCCCCCTTTAGAAAAGCAAAATGGATAAATTTTAGGTGGGGGGGGGATTATAATCAAGATTCTTTAAAAAAATTATCAAAAAAAAAAAAAAAATGAAGAAAAGGGAGGGGAGGTTATATTCGATGGAGGGGATACTTTCGGGATTTTACGGTACTTACTTAAAAGGAAATATTAAAGTCTATCATTTCTTACATTAAAGGTAAAAATTCCATTGATAACGTGCATCCGACACTTTATGAAAAATTAGTTAAATTAGAAATAATATATAAATATTAAAACTTAATTCAAAGTTATGCCGACGTATCATAAGTGTGCCCAAAGATTGGATGTAGCTTTGTTGGATGGAGAAAAAATAAAGGGGGGGGGGTTACTTTCAAGATAACGGAGATATTTCACTTTCAGTGAAAAAAGGGGGGAGGGGTTATATTCGATGGGGGGTTGCTTTCGGGGTTTTACAGTAATTCAAAGAAAACCTGGAAAACTCAGGGAAATTTGATAGATCTGTTAAAAAAAACAGGAAAACTCTGGGAATTAAAATTTTTTTTTAGGAAAACATAGAAAAGAAATTTACAATAAAGTTTTAATTTTAAATTGTCTAGTTCTACAATTTGGAGTTTTTATTATTTATTATTTCAGTGCCTGAAATAAAAAATCTCATATGAATTTTACCAGCTGTCATAAATTAATAAAATTAGTGTACCGTAGATATGTTCAGTTGACTTGTAAACATGTTAAATTCTAATATTGCGTGATTGTAAGTCATCTATTTAAAAATAGGGGGGGGGGACCCTCTGAGAATTTTATTTATTAGTATTATTATTATTGGTTTATCTAGTAACCCTGGTATAATTTAAAAAAGAATACATGTATTCAGCTCATATTACTATTTTCTGTATTTTAGTTCATCTATTTCATTATATGTCTTTGTGATTTTTTTTTTTTTTTTTTTTTTTTTTTTTTGTTCTTGTTGTTAGTTGAAATTGATTTTAAGTGTACATGGTTTTTTAATGTTTTGTTAAATATTTAACCTTACAGCGGTCGGTCCCAATAAACAATGGACCCATTAGTTGTCCCTTCACAAAATTCCACTTCATAAAATTGGACCCCTTCCCAAATTCAAATTCTAAAATATACCCTTTCACAAAAGTTTTTTTTTTTCTTTTTTAATTAAAAGGTTACTTTTATTTTTTGTCATATTTTCAGTATTATTTCCAATGATTGTCTTTACTTGATTTATTATTAACTTGATATCAAACTTTATATAGAGTGACTGCTAAAAATAGAAAATTTTACACTGCCTTTACTTTTTTTTTTTTTTTTCTTTTCCAAAAAAATAAATAAAACATTCACAAAAAAAAACATTTTGGTTTTCAGAAAAATAGGCACCAAAAATTAAAACCTGAAAGCATAATAATAATTAATTAATAATGTCTTATTTAAAATGAAACAAAGGATATAAAGGTTAATATCAGGTTTAACTAATTTTATATTTTAAGGGCTGCAGAACCTATCTGGTTATGTAATGTTTTATTGGTTATATAATATTTTACTAATATTTTTTTCAAAATGATTTGGTAAAATCGGAGGAATTTTTAAAAGCATTTTAATGTGAATCCTAAACTCTGTTATCTGAGGTTAATTCAGAACAAATTTAGTGCCGCATTGAGGCACTTTCACAAAGTCAATTGTTAGCAATGAGGTACCTTCACAAATTCAACTTTCAGCAAAGAGGTACCTTCACAAATTTAACTTTCAGCAAAGAGGTACCCAGACTCAGATAAAATGAAAAACTTTCCGCAAACACAAAATCTAAAGCAAAAATTTTCTGCAAGAAAAAAAAAAAAAAATTCTCTTTTGACAGTTGAGAACCGAGTTGCCTGTGATACATAAATCTTTTAGATTTCAGAGTCTACTGTAAAACCAAAATAGGAAAAAAAAAAAAGGGGGGGGGGGAAAGAAAAAAAATATATATATATATATACAGTCGAGCGCGGAAAATCCGCCGATCTAAAATCCGCCAACGTCTGAAATCCGCGCAAGTCGGCAGAGATAAACAAAGAAATTTGAAATTCATAAACTATCAAAAAACGAACGCAGGAGAAACTATGACGTCATCGCAAACGTAAAATCAGTCGACAGTTTTATTTTTTTAAACTGTACTTCAATTAATAGCTTTTTATTTTTTTAAACTTTACTTCAATTAATAGCTAAAATCTAAACTTTTATATTCAAAATTAATTCGTAAGAACTGTTTTCCAAATTCAATTAAAAGTGAAATTATTTTGTTTAAATTCAACATGATATCCGGCAATTCCTTTTTTGGACTAATTAATCAAATAGAATAAGTTTCAGAACAATCCGTTTTTGTTTTTCGTAGGATTGCGCAGTACCTCAGATTGATGGTCAGCGTGCGTTATTTCTCCCGGTCTTCCTTCTCTCTCTGCCGGCTTCCTGTGCGCTCCTTTCACGGTGCCGTCGTTCGCCGCGGACCGGTGACGTCACGGACTCTGTTGGTGTGCCGGTCTGGAGGTTCGCGCGCGAGGACTTTTTAAAAGTAGACACACGCAGATTGTGATGTAAAAGCCAAAAAAAGTATGTGGTGTGATAAGTTTCAACCGCAAGACCAGTACGTAGCCATACAATTTTTCCACGATAACTGTTTGCAGAAAATTTTCCGTAAAATCAGCACATTTTTTTCGGTTACCATCCACGGAAAATTTTCCGCAAGTTCAGAAAATTTTCCGCGAACACCGTTCGCGCGTTCGTGTATATTATGTGGGTCTGGAGGTACCTTCACAAGGTCAATCCTCAGCAATATAACTTCACACTAAAATATTTTATAAGCTTCACAGCATCGAACACAGAAAAATACCCTCAATTTGAATATTTACTGGAGACAATGATAAATATCTAAGTAAGCACCTACTTATCTTACACATAAGAAACAACTTAACTCGCCCATATACATATATATATATTTATTTTTACAAATGTTTCATTTTATTTTTTAAATGTATTTTAAAATTAAAAAAAAAAAAAAAAAAAAAAAAACTGCTTTACGTATTTTAGATAATTGTTCTGAAGTATCATTAATTTTCATAAATTTGCTCGATGTTTTCACAAATTATTTTATGAATTCACAAATGGGGTATCATTTTTAAAAAGCTGGATTAATCCCTAGTTATGTAAATGAAATCTTTAGGTTTTACTTATTTTTGAAAGCTTATGCTTTTAAATCATAAATTAGAAAAGATTAAAAGGTATAAATCATCGCAGAATTAAAATTAGAAAACTGCAATGAATGGTCTATATTTTTCAATAACAATTCTTTCAGGGGCAATTCTGTTCAGAAATTTCTAAAAATTCAGAAAAATTTAGACTGTCTATTTAGGAAGAAAAAAAACCCCTCTTTAATATATTTGATATTTTATTGAAAATAGTTTGCCTCTAATGTCTAATAACAAGTTTTATAGCAATAAGCTTATATTCCAAATCTAGACAAATCATACACAATTGTGTATTTGTGTATATACATATAACTTAAATATATATATATATATATATATATATAATGCTGTTTCAAAAAAATTGATGTGCAGTTTGAAAAATTTTGTTCTATTTAGAATTGCCCCTAAATTATTTGACTGTTATCTGAAAGAAATAACATTATCTGAAAGAAATAACATTCTGCTTCAAAACTAAAATATAATAAAATATTGTGAGTCAAGTAATTTTTTCTTTTTTCTTAAAAATAAATTAATGTTGGGACAGGGTGGCTAGCAGTCAGGGAAAGTCAAAGAATCAGGGAAAAGTCAGGGAATTTAGAAAATCCGGAAAAGTCAGGGAATAGTCAGGGAATTTCCTTTAAAGTCAGGGAATTATAACAAATTTTGTGAAAATAAGCTATATTAATCATTAAATTTTTAATGATATTTTAAATCACTACATTTTTTGCTAGTGTCGTGAAATTTTCATCGAAAATAAACGTGAGAGTCAGGGAAAAATAGAGGAAAATCTCGAAAAATAGTCAGGGAAAAGTCAGAGAATTTGAAAAGGTTTAAATGCTAGCCACCCTGTGGGACATATGATAATTGCCTTCATCTAAAAATTTCCATGAAACATCTTTTAAAGATGAAGTTATGCTGAGCCATTTAAGTATTTTTAAGCCAGGGCATGGAATTTCCTTTCACCAGCTCACCATTGGGGAGCAGAGTTTTTACTGTAGTGAGTAAAAAATAAGTCTAGTTATAGATAAAATTCTTACGCTATACAGTGGCACCAGAAAAACTTTTTATCAATTTAACCTGGCAGTACACGGGTTGGGTCTGTGAGACCCATTTTATTTACTAGAATGCAATGTAAGAGATTTATATATTCTGTGAAAAAAAAAAAAAAAAAATTACAAGAAACGTAAAATTTTATACTTTGTATTTTTATTGTTTTTTTTTTTTTTTTTTTGTGGGCGTTATATTGTAACCATTTAAGTATTGAAAGAAAATTGTGTCTTTTCTCCACCCGCGTACTGGCAGGTTAAAAACAGCAGAATCTTGCTGATCGTAGACAATAATCTTTCCTTTTTTGTTCCTTGGAGTGCCTAGTCTCAATGTGCACTGCCTGGCGATTGCTCCAGCCTCTTTGTCTGTCTCACAACACAGGCAGAGGAGAAATGTTTAGCGCATGCATAAAACCTCATCAACAGTTTCATATCCTCCAAGCAAGGAGAGAACAGAAGAACAGAGAGCCTCTTTGCCTTTTGCATGCCACTCTACTTACGCTGTTCCCACCATCTGAGAGAAGAGAAATGCGAAAATTTTTGCTTGTGTTATTGGTGCATGGTTCAAGCGAGCATGCGATGGAACATGAATGAGCCTGAGCACTTTTTCATATATTATGTATGTTTATTTTTTTGAATAATGATCAAAAAACAGTCAACACTCTCTTACTTTTTTATTAAAATGCCAAATATTTATGCTTCCAATGAAGTAGTAAACAAGGATCTTATCAAGAAAAGTTATTCGGAAATATCCATTTCGAATTACAACAATGAAAAAGTTATACACGTCTGCAATACATCAAAATGGAAAACAAATTGGATGAAAAATTTTCAGTGTAAAAAATTAACTTAAAATAGAAGTTTAATTTCTTATGGGAAAAAGATTTTATACGGATATTGTTTGACAAAAGTGTTTCTTTGAATGACTCTTCCTATTCATGCTTTTAGGTATTTTATCATTTTGAAATCTCAAATGCAATACATTAAAAGGATTTTAAATTATAGAAGAATATAAAATAGGGTGATATATAAAACCATTTTATTACAAAAACACTTATGCATATTTAAAAAAGCATTTCAACTAATTGCAGGGGTGGGTGGGTGTGATTCTCAAAATACATAAAAAATAGGAAATGTCAAATCTATTTTCTGGCTAGTTTTTTTTTTTGGACAAATGTAATCTAAGATGAAATTTTGGGCCTTGAGCTAATTGAAATTTTGAGCTATCCAAAATTTATTGTAATGTGAAAAAAAAAAAAAAAAAAAAAAAAAATTAAATAAATAATAATAATAATAATTTAAAATCTTTTTTCAGGAACCATCAGAAATATTACATTATATTGAAAAAATTCAAAATGAGGGGCAGAATCAAAATATTCATTTAATTGCTGCAAAGGCTCTTGCTGAAAATGACAATCTAAGTAAGTAATTTTATTTTATTTTTGTTGTATCTTTTTCATTGGCAACTACCGTAATTCCGTGTATTATCCGCGGCAGAAGATAACCCGCAGCATTAAAAAATTATCTAAAAATAATTATAACCGAAAGAAACCCCACACTAGAAGATACTCCGCACTTCTAAAATCACATATGGTCGGCAATCACCATTTGTAATTTCAATACTAATTGCTATTATTTTAATAATAAGTAGCAAAAGTTACAAATAATAAACAAATATACAACTAAATGTAAATAATAAATGAATAAATTTACTTACCTATAATGAAAGAGTAAATAATCATAACTTATAATTAATCTTTCTCTCCATATAAATAGCTATAAACTGGAGTAACTTCTAATGATTAACACCTTTATTAAATTTACAAGAAAATTATAGATTATAATGAATTTATTTACAAAATTCATTCAGATTCATCGAATTTGGTTTCTTCCGTATCAGAATTAAAATGTTGCAATATTGTTAGGGACAGTTCGTCTTCATCATCCTTATTATCCTCCTCTTCAAGTTCCTTTTGAATGTCCTCAGTTTCATCGGCATTATACGTTAACACAATCGCAACTTCTGACGTGATTTCACGTCATTTTAAATTCTATAGCTAGTTGCCGCTGACGTAAATTCACGTCTTTTCAGATCCTGTTCCTATTACTTCGACAGTATTATTACGGTATTAATTCTTCGATAGTATTATAGGTTCATTCTAATATTATATGACTGATCTTCATTTCAAACTTCAGATAATTACAAGAGTAACATTTTAAAACATTATATTTAATTTTTATGCACGTTTAAATAGAAAAAGTTTGTGGCAACTAGCTTGAGTTTACTTCAATATTCAACGGCAATCAGTTTTAGAAAAGTGAAAAGTATGCCGCTCACGAAAGTGTTAATAATCCAGACTTTTTTAATCCAGATTTTATCGTTTTGATAGTAATAAAGTCCCAAGTTTTTATTACCCATTCAGCTATCTTCACTAGAAATGGTTTGATTTTCTCCTTGTTCGCAACAGATACCCCGCACCAGATGATAGCCCGCAGGACACACAAAATCAGGTCTTTTTTAATAGATTACCCGCGGGTTATATACGCGAAATTACAGTACTTTTGTTTGTTTAAAATTGGGTTCTTACAGTTTAGAGAAAAGTGTGAAAGTAAGTCAACTCCTTCTAATCCTCAAAAGTTTTGTCTGGAGGTTGTGTGGATTATAGAAATTTGCAAATTAGAGGTCATTGTCTTTGTTTACATTTTCTTTTGCAGATACAAAGTTGCTCATTATTATTAATTCGGAAATAGACATCAAAATGGAAAAACAATTTCTAATAAATTTTAGAATAAAATATTTCTCCACTATTAATAAAACTAATTAATCATATTCATATATGATGGTAAATAATTTAAGCAAATTCAAATGATACATACCAATGAAATGTAAATATACATTTTACTTAAGAAATACAAAATAAAATATTTTTCAAATACAGAAATAATATTCATAACAGATTATTTTTAATTTTGTTGAACATTAATGTAAAAGTAGTTTGTTTTAAATTTTTATATGCTTTCCTGAGATTCTTTGGCTTGACTTAGCACTAGTCCGTATGAATTGCAGGATAATAAATACAAGAATCTTGCTACTTTATTCCCCAATTGTGTTTGAAAGCAAGGATTAAGCTAAAAATTTTATTTAAAAAAAAAAAAAAAAAAAAATGTGAGAAATGTTGTGAATTTTTTTTTTTTTTTTTTTTTTTTTTTAATATCAGTTGTTTTGTTTACATTAAAAAATCAATTGTGGGGTTAGAGGAATTTGTGGATTATAGGTCTACGGATTAGAGGGAGTTGACTGTAATTATTTTTACTCTCTTCTTCTGTAGAAGAAAGTATTGATTCGTAAAGATTTTCGACTTCCCATTTAGCTGATTCATATGTTTTGAGAAGTCAAGAAAACAATTTCATCATTTTAAAAAAATGTTTGTCTGTGTGTGTAAAAAAATATTTTATGACAGCTCTAAATCAAAAACTAATGCAGATAAATTCATACAAATTTATATTTAGTTGCACCTTGATATTAAATGGTATCTATCAACTTTTGATATGCGTCACCCAACTTCTATGCCACAATTTCCCCCATTTATAAGAAGGCTATATCATAACTTCTGAAGTATATAATTGCACAAAATTTGATATGTGAGGGGACTATTGTAAAGAATTATGCTAATTCAATTTGTGGATGTATATTAGCTGATAGGTGGCACTTCTATGCTGCAATTTTCTCCGTGTACAGGAAAGCCATATATCAGCTTCTATAGCATTTACATGCACCAAACTTGATATTTAAGATGGTCATTATGAAGAGAAATGCTTACTTAATTTGAGTACATATAAGACAATAAGTAGCCTTTACTACTTACCTTCTCCAATTTTTAATATAGCAACATCTCAGCGTCGATTTGTTAAAATTGCACCAAATCCGTGTATCTAAAATTTATATTGTCAGAAGCTTAATTCAAATTTTGTGCATGTTAACTGGTAGGGCACTGTTGTATAATATGGAAGAATGTTTTGTGATGACCACAATATACTAGTTTTATGTGCTATCACTTTCCAAATCAGTTTTACGTATCCATATACAGATATTACTGTTAATAAAGTAAATAATCCATATTATAAAATTTAACTTATTAAGTAAATACATGTTTTATCTCTTACAACAATGGTCTATATATGTCCCCACATAAAAATAAATCTTAAGGATGTTGAACCAAAGTTCACACTTGAAAAAAATACTGAGTGGGATTATCCCAATCTAAAAATAAATAAATAAATAAATAAAAATAAATAAATAAATAAAAATAAACAGGAGAGAGATTTCTTAAATTTAAGTGAGAAATTAGAAAATTTACATTTTACAGATCTTTCTTTATCAAAAATGTATGCAAATCAGACAATTCTAAAAAAAAAAAAAAAAAGTTAAAAATGTAAGTTTAATAATTTTTTCTTTTTCAATACTCTTTTATTAGCTTCACCTGTATGTATGTTTGTAACCGCTCTGGGAGCAAACAAAAAATCTATATTGTAAAAAAAGACTTTCCCTACGTGAACGCTGTGGCTATGAGGTAAAGCTCCGTGCTACAACCTAAAGGTCTAACGTTCGAGCCCAGTCTGGGGAGATTTTTTAAAAATGGTTTTTGTTTAATTCTAAATTATTTTAATGAAAGATTTAAATGTATGTAAATATTATGGTGTGTCACTCACCCGATTTTCTCTTACCCTGCATTTTAATACTGAGATAGATATTTTGTGCTTTTTAGTTCACATTTCTATAAAAGCGTGTTCTTTAATTTTTTAAAACTATAATATTTTTCCTTTTGTGGTAAAGTACCAATGGTGCTTCAATATTATTCAGAATCTTATTTTTCACCAGAAGTGTAGAAGAATACTCAAGTTCTTATAACTTTGTTTCAAAATTTTTAATTTAATATTTTGAATGCTCAAAGCGTGTTTGACAGAAGTGCAGTGACTGGAATAACCAAAATTATTTCATATATAATTGCTGTCTTTAGCTGTCACATTTTGTAGCTTACTTCATATAACACTTCTTACTTCTGTTAACAAATCTTTAAAACTAAGAAGCATTTCAAAATTGTTACTCAAATTTTATTACTCAAATTTAGAATTTTTAAGTAAAAAAAATTCTAGAGAAGCTGAAAACAAAGGTTGGTTGGTTGGGTTTTACGTCGCACTAGTGCTGCGCAGATGGGCAATTGGCGATGGTCTGGGACACACCCCTAGAGGTGGTCCAGAGACATGTCATCACAATTTTGATCCTCCATGGAAGGGATGGCTCTCCCGCTTTTGTGACCCCCCAGAGGTATAATTTTTTATGGGAACATGGAAGACATTGTGGCCATGACAGATTTTACGTGCACCAGCCACCGTTAGTGTACACGATGGTCTTCGGCTGGCTCGAGTACCGAACCTGCAATCTTCCAATTACGAGGTCAGCGCTCTACCAACTAGGCTACTGCGGCCCACTACTTAAAAAAAAAAAAAAAAAAAAAAAGAATCACAGGTTTAAAGCAATTAATATCTTACCCAGGCAATGCAACTAAAAAATGGATGAAATACCAATGAACAATGTGAAAAAATTGAGAAACCCTTTTATGATGGGTATTAAATTTCCACTTAATTTTAATTCTCAATTGCTAGAATTCATCCTTATTTTTTCAACAGAATTTTATTTTTAAAACTTATTGTATAAAAATCATTTAACTTTTTTTCTAATTTTGCTAGTTGAATTCTGAAGGCTTTTGATATTAAACTACCAGTGAAAGGGTTAAACTTATATTTAAGTATCTAGTTGAATTTTAAATATTAAATCATTTAGTAAAGAAGTTACTTAGGAATTACAGCAAGTAATACACATAAGGATCTTTTGTAGTGAGATATCCTCCTTTCTCCTTCCCCATGTAATCCAATTAGGAACCTGAAAATATAAAAAATAAATTTTTGGAAAACGAGAAGCATTTTAACTACTGTGAATTTTCAAAATAGGAAAATGGAATTAAAAAAAATATATTAGGTAAGGAATAATTTAAAAAAGCAAATTTCTCTAAAGAATAACATGGGGTTAGACTGCCGGATCATGTTGATTTATTTTATAGAATATTTTTTCAGACAACTTGTTAATTGCTATTGAATCCTCCATAGTTTTAATTACATTTAAATACTTCATACCTTTTTCAATTTAACTTTAATCTCTATTTAATTTTTCTAGTTTATGCACATACTGCAATTGTAAGCTTATGTTTGTAATGTAATCTTAGAAACATGTTTTGTTTACTTTTTAACCATCTCTTTATTTTTATTATGGCTCCAGTTGTTATGTGCATGTGTCTCTCACAGTTCTTGAGGTACTTGGATTTTTCTTCCATGTTTATTTTGTTTTGAAATCTGTAGGTGTCATCAGTTTGGTGGCACTGTGCCGTTTTTTATAAACTTTGTGTGGTTATTTTAACAGGCATCAGTTAATAGCTACTCTAGTAGTTTCATCGAGGGTTTGCTTTTTCTCGCACATGCCAGCTGGGAGGTATAGAGTGCGTTGAAATGGAAGGCAGTTCATCATGGCCGGTTCAAGATGAAATGACAGAAGATAATAAATCTATCTGCTTCCTCATCATTTAAGAGATCCTAATAATTTTTATTTTACAGTGATTGATAGATCATTTGTTTCTCGACAAGCAGGTCATATTATTTTTTAGTTATCTCTTCTTGAGGTGTTTGGGTTATTTGCATACTCTAAATTTAACGCAAGGTACATTTTCTTGTACATGCCACTGTTGTTTTTTTTTTGCATTCAAGTATAATAATCAATATTGATAAAACTTAACCTCCACAAGTATCTCCTTAAGGGTCCTTGGTAGGTAGATACCTTCCTTTCTCCTTCCAATAGAATTTTTGTTGCTTTATGTTATCAGTATGTTTGTTCAAAAATAAGTCTTTTGTATTTTGTTTTTTGAATTCCGCTCTTTGAACATGTCATCTTTTATCTTAAGAAACAATAAAAATAAATGAATAAATATTTCTTTTCAAAATTGAAAATTAGACCCTTAAGTTTGCTTTATGAAATAAAATATTTATTTATGTATTTATTTTTTGTTTAATTGCTCCATAAGAAAAAAAAAAAAAAAAAAAGACATGTTCAAAAAGTGCAATTCAAAAACTAGAATCTGAAAAACTTTATTTTTGAATGAGATATTTTGATGATACAAAGCAACAAAAATCCTATTGGATTATATGGGGAAGGAGAAAGGAGGGTATCTGCCTAACAAGGACCCTAAAGAGGATACTTCACCTAATTTGACCAGCAGTTTAATCTCATGTTATTCTATAGAGAGATTTGTTTTGTATATTATTTATTACCTAATGTATTTTTTAAAATTTAGAGAATTCACAACTGTTAAAATGTTTCTTACTTTCTAAAAACTGATTTAAAATTTTTTTAATATTTCATTTTGAAATTATAAAGCAGTTACGAAATTTCTAAATTTGAAAATGGAATTTAAAAATTCCATTAGGTTAATTAAATTTTAGACAGTCTTGGGACTTATGACTTTAATTTGCAGAAGCCAAAAGGGGAGGACAAAAAAAAAATTAAAAGAATTATTTTTTCTCACTTAACTCACAAGTTATGTTTTGTAATTTTTATGTATTTATGCCTAATTAACAGTGCATACTTTTTCTTTTCTTTTGCACTGTATTTAATGTTTATTGTCTTTTGGATTTTAGATTATATAGTTCAGTTATTCAAAAGGATTGAAGAGTTGGTAAGGATTTTTTTTAAATATTTAATAATTAGAATTAATTTACTATTAATGCTTTATTTTTAAATTATGTATATGTTATGTATATGTAGGATATATGTATATTAGTAGAGTCAAAGCCTTAGCCAGAAAAAAATTTTGGAGGAGGTTCAAACTATGGCCTTGTGTAGAGTTCACACCAGCAGTGCCCGCAGCGGTCCTATATTTTCACGTTTGTTTTATTATTTTAATACCACTATTTTTTTAATACAATTTTTGTCAAGATTTTAAAGCTAAAGCAATATGTTAGAGTGGTGGCAAAATAATAAAATTCATGTAAAAATATAGGACTGCTTTGGGCACTGCATCAGCCAAAATAAAAATTTAGTAATCCAAATAGGACTACTGAAATTATGATTTAGTGATCCAAAAGTATAAAGTGGGGGGGGGGGGGGAGAAATCACAATGACACTTATAAGTACATACTTTTTACGCTTTGTATTTTTACTACATAGTATCAGTGAAGTTGACTGCTGAATTACTAATAATGTTTACCAAAGGAACAATGAAAATTAGAGTTAAAATTTCGCTTAAAATGCTTGGATTTCAAAATATAGTTTCCAAAATTATTTTTACTGACATTTTGTAAATATGTATCAATATCTATTTGTTTTTATTTTATAAAAAATTAAATACAAGAAATAGGTTCATAAAAATGTTCTAGATGGCAAATTTGTTGTCATTATTGTGATCTTGGTGACATTTGCTATTGTTTGGAGCTGCAATTATTGTTTTGTCGCCCTGCTGGTGTGGGCTCTTCCTATTAGTATATTGAATAACATTGCATAGTTTTTATGCATTGGTAATAATTTTCTGTCTAGTAATAAATTTCTGATTTTTATTTTTCTATTTCCATCTGAATGCTGCTTTCCCCTCAAAAATTTGTTTTTCTTGTTATATTTCAGTA
This sequence comes from Salticus scenicus, assembly GCA_963930645.1. Classification (NCBI taxonomy): domain Eukaryota; kingdom Metazoa; phylum Arthropoda; class Arachnida; order Araneae; family Salticidae; genus Salticus; species Salticus scenicus. Next base: position 9,225,783 of record OZ005662.1, on the reverse strand, counting down.
CATAAGTCTTAATTTTTAAAAAACTCCCAGTTTCTTTCTTCATCTTCCTTTTTAAAAATAAATTTTGTATAATAAATACATATCTAAATTATTCTTTTAACTTAAAATTTTTGTTTTCCCTCTGTGCTGTGCCTTGTCATACAAAATACAGTCCTTAAAACTGTTTAATTAATTGAATAAATAAATAAGCAAAGCAATAATAATAAATAAATAAAAATTGTAATTACAATAAATCTATAATCATCATTTAAGCTACACCTGCAAAATTTTTTGCTTTTTTTCTTTGCTGTTTTTTTTCTTTGCTGTTTTTTTTTTTTTTTTTTTTTTTTTTCATGTTCACACAAAAGTTAGATATTTCTATATTCTGATTTTCATATATATATATATATATTTTAATTTTCATCCTTTACACTCTTATTATTTGTCAGTATGTAGTGCCAGATAAAAAATGCAAATAAAATATTTTCTCTTTTTTTTGCTACTTGGTTGTTATCACAATAAATAATATTTTGTTACTAGATTTTTTTTTTTTTTTTTTTTTTAATAAAAAGTACTTTTCATAAAAAATTTAATTGGACCTCTGCTTATTTAAAAAAAAAAAAAAAGTAAGAAAAAAAGAAAAAGAAAGTTTTTAAGTAAAAATTAGAGATAGTGTAAAATAGCTCATAAAGTCTAATATGTTAAGAAAACAAGCTACAAGTGTTTTGCATAGTAATGAATTGAATTTTGTCGGCTAATTAAATAAATAAATAAATATATGAAAGGATAAAATAATAAATCTTAATTTTAAGAACAACTTTATGAAAATTCTATTTTAGAGCCCAGGTAAAGTTAGTTTTCCAACAGAACTTCATAGCACAGGAATCTGATTTAAGCATTAGTTTTAGAATCAAAATTATGCAATCGTCTAAAGTAAGCGGCAAAACATTGCAAAATACTTAATCCCAGATGTCTGGATCAACCAATGATAAAAGGTAGACGGGATTTCGCTTAGCTAATTACCCAATAAGAATTCATAAGAATAGTTTTGGTTCCCGCCGAAATATGCAGTATTTAAGCTGGAGCATAAAAGAAATCATGGCTTTTACGATAATCACTTGCCTAATAAATCCACATTTAATTAAGACTCCATCATGTAAAATCTTACTAGCTAAACTTGTGGCGTCCTTCGGGGTTCGCCGCTACGACGAAGTGCCGGCCATCGGCATCGTAGCTTCTGGGTTGCCAGAACTAAGAGTGCATATACCACTCCGGATGTCTTCATACTCGGTCTAGGACTGTATCTTCACGACTGCATACCTTTGGATTTAATAAAGGATATTAGTTTAACTAATGGACTCCTCATTTCCTTTTATAAGGTGCATGGACACTAGCTACATTTATTACATATATATATATATATATATATATGTGACGAATTCCCGTACTTGAGTCACATAATAGCTATGAAGGAAAGAGGCTGGCACTCAGTAATCACTCCAAATTTGCAGCACATGTTTTTATTTATCCATCTGGAACATATAAGGTACAGTCCATGATTGTGAGTTGAGCAAATGGATGCAGTGCAGTGCAGCCGAATGTGATCACGTGACCCCTCTCGGGCAGTTATTTGACGTAAGTTTACTAAGCAAGAGCACACCAGAAGAGAAGAGCTTCTCTGCCCGTGTTTTCACTTAAATACTGGCATTTTAGGCGGGAAATCACACCACTCCTTCCTATGCTTATTGGATATTAACTTAATGATTGACAGATTAGCTGAGGTCCAGATAACTGGGATTAATTACTATGCAGCTCCAAACCACAAAAAGCTGCAGATTGCACTTATTCATCACTTTCTTGACTTAAAGTTGGTTCTCTTTTATGACTTTTGCGTTATGCTCACGCATTGTACTAAAACTTACTTTACAGGGGAAACTTTAGAATTAATTTTAAGTTAAGACTTTCTAATGGGATTTTCTTTAAATTATTGCTCACTATTAATTTAAAATAATAAAATAATAATTTAAAAACTTACCTCTCTTTATCCTTTCATATCCCCCCCCTCCAAGACAACGTTCCCCTGGGCTTGCCTGCAAGTCCATGGGAACTCATTCCGAGGTGGCAGATAGTCCAGGAAAAGATGGTCTGTCTTATTTGGTAGAAGGAGAAGTGCGTATATTTTCCCTTTAATTATTAATTTAGTCCCGTTTATCGATTTTTTTTTTTTTTTTTTTTTTTTTTCTGTAGAACTGCACATTCCACATGCTCAACCCTATACATACAATAGTGTCCTAGGAGTAATATAAAAATATAAAATAAAACATAATGTAGCACTCTTATACAATATTATCTTAAAGCCGAAATTTCTTGTTCCCAACTAGTTGGTAAAGCTTATAGTCTTATTGTTTTTTGTTCATTTGTAATGAACTATGATAACAAGGTCCTGTAAATATGTTTTTTAATTGCTCAGTAAGAAAAATAGTTCATTTCTTTGGCACAAAAGTCTTTTTGGTTTTGCACAGAGTCTTTAACATTACATAAAAATATAATGACGTTAAACAAGATATTACGCATCTGCAAGGAATCTATTTTTTAAAAGAAATATACGGAACTTGCAGTTTTCTCTACTGTCCATATATTTGAAAAAAATGGTACCATAAATACATTTTCAAACAATTATATAAAAATACTTACTAAAGATACAAACAATAATAATATTAATAATAGCAAAAAATTTTTACAAATTATTTACACCTAAAACCAAGTTAATTACTTTGTCTGAGTAACTATTTGTTTTCAAAGTATTACAGACTGCTATAAACTTAGAGTTTGGCAATCCAAAAAAATTATATGGTGGGTACATTAACCCTTGAAACTCTGAGAATGTCAAGTCTTTCCAAAAGTAATTTGGGATAAAGGTGGAAACTGGCTAGCTTCTACAGAGAGGGAAAACAAATCAGTTTTCCCGTGTTCTCCGAACACATCACAATGGTGAAGATCAGGAGACCATGAGAAAACAGACTGCTTATAGAAAGGGGGCTTAGGAGCGGAGGATCCTCATTTCACAAAACCATCTACATGATATTTAAGAAAAAATTTAAATAAACCAAAAAGGTATATTTGTAAAAAAAAAAGTTAAGGGCACGCTAGTGCCACTGAGTCAAAGAAAGGAAGATATGTCTCCCGACATCCCTCCGATTTCTTTAACTCAGCTAGGATCCTCATCCAACGTGTATGGGGAAATAGGAAAGCAAAAAAAAAAAAAAAAAAAAACTTGGGACTGGAAGCTGATACCTAACTAATTTATTCATGACTTAATTTGAAATTTTTAGGATTATTATAGTATCTTAACTTAGATGAATGGACAATTTCTGAATTTCTCTTAAAATGAGGACTGGGTTTGTCTATCTCAAAATTAACGTTAGATAATTGTCTTAAGATTTTATATGGGCCTGAATAAGGTGAACTCAATTTACGCGTGTTTGGATATTGAAATTCCTCATAAATCACTTCATCTCCAACTTTAAATTCCACAGGGAGAAATCGAGCATCGTATCTGACTTTGTTTTTATTATGATATTGTATTGTTTTTTCTTTTGCTATTTTTCTAGCTTCATCAACTGAAGGGTAGTAATTATTATTTGCCAATAAGGGGTCATATGGTAATTCTCCTAATAATAAATATTTAGGTGGAAACTGAGTTACTGAATGAGGTGTTGAGTTATATTGATTTAAAACTTCTTCAAGTAATTTAGTCCAGGGAATTTTGTTTGAAGAAGAATTAACTTTACACTTTAAACGCGTAACAATAGTCTGATTGAGCCGCTCGACTTTCCCGTTGCACTCGGGATGATGGCTACTTGTTAATAGGTGTTTAACATAATAATTTCGAAGAAATTTTTTAAAACGGGATGAAGTGAATGCTGCATTTCTGTCAGTTAACAATTTTTTAGGCACTTGAATTTGAAATAATTGTTTTAAAAAGTTTGTATAAGTTTCAGTGGTAACGCTTTTTGATGGAAATCCCCACACATAACGGGTTGCATGGTCCACGACCAAATGCAAATACTTTTTTGTAGAATTATAATAATTAAGTCCACCAACAGTGTCCAAAGACAAACATTCAAAAGGTTTATCTGTTGGTGGTACTTCTTGTAACGAGCCAAATCTTTTTTGTTTACATTTTTTGTTTAATTGACAAATATGACAATGTTTCACAAAACTTTCAATGTCTTTATTAATATTAGGCCAATAATACTGGGGTGTAATTAAATTTACCATTTTATAAATTCCAGGATGTCCAAATTGAGTGTGGGTTTTCTCTAGTAGGGATAATCTTAATGACATAGGGACTATTATCTTATACAAACCTTTCTTTTTAATTACATTTACATCATCAATTTCAATAATTTTCTTACCATTAATAATTATATTTTCTTTTTTCTGATTGTCTTTAATTTCATTTAAGTCAAGGAGGTGTACATGGTGTGACACATTTTCTACAACAGGCAATCGGGATAACATATCAGCTTCAATATTAGTTGAACCTTTTTGATATTGAATTTGATAGTCAAACATACTAAGTTTAAGGGACCAGCGGAATAATCTTCCTCTTAAATTTTTAACATTTTTTAGCCAAGTGAGAGCCGCATGATCTGTATGTATGACAAATTTTTGACCGTGCAAATAATAATAAAATTTATCTAAAGCATCAATGATTGCTAAACATTCTAATTCAGTAATGGCATAATTTTTTTCATAATTACGTAAGTTTCTAGAATGATATGCTACTGGATGTAAATTGCCATTCTCATCTGCCTGCTTAACAACACATCCCACACCATGACTCGAGGCATCAACAAATAAATGACAGGGACTTTTGGGATCATAGAGTCTTAAAATGGGTTTACTTATTAGAGCATTTTTTAATTTTTGGAAGGAATTTTCGCATTTTTGGTCCCAAACATAGGGGACATTTTTCTTTAGCAAATTATTTAATGGAGCTCTAGTTTTTGCATATTGTGGAATAAATCTAGCATAAACATTTACGGATCCCAAAACTCTCTGTAATTCCTTGACATTTTTTGGCGGTTTCAAATTTTTTATGACCTCAATATTGGGATTATCAGGCGTAATAAGTCCATTAGTAATTTCATATCCTAGAAAATTAATTTTTGTTTTGACAAAATTACATTTTGATAATTTTAATTTTAAGTTTTCTTTAATACAGATTTCAAAAAGTTGCTCTAAGTGCTTGAAATGTTCTTCTTCTGACTGTGAAAATACAATAATATCATCAAAATAATTACATGCAAAATCTATTTTGTATTTATTTAAGATTCTTCTAATTGTTCGATTGAAGATAGCGGGGGCATTCTTGAGGCCAAAGGGCAGGTATTTCCATTCATATAATCCAAAAGTTGTAGCAAAGGCCAATTTTTCAGTATCTCTTGGGTGGATAGGAATGTGCCAATATCCACTTGCCAAGTCGAGGGTGGAAAAGAATTTTGCTTTAGCTAATTTATCTAATAAAGTATCTATTCGGGGAAGTGGTTCAGCATCGGTTTTTGTTATCGAATTAAGTTTACGGAAGTCAACACATAAACGACTCTTTTTTCCTTCTTCCTTCTTATACACCAGGGTTACAGGTGCCGAATAAGGGGAACAACTTTCTTTTATTATACCTGCCTGTAATAAATTTTGAATTTGGGTTTTAATTTCTTCTTCTTCCTTAGGGGAAGTTCTATATGCTCTGAGTGAAATAGGTAAATCAGAAGTTAAATAAATTCTCTGGGGTTCCATACGAATTCTTCCAACGTCATATTTTGATTTAGCAAAAATTTTGACATATTTTGATAATAAAGTAGGAAGTTTTCCTTCTCTAGCAGACTGAGGAGTTACGTGATTTTCTTCAGTGGCAGGAGTGTACTTCATCTTCTCTACCCTATTATTTGATTGAACATTAACATTTTCACTTCTAATTGTATTTTCACTTTCAGGAATTAAATGTAAGGTTTGAGAGCAACTTGGTATATTTTTTAACAATGGTAGAATATTGTTATTTTGTGTTACACATTTTTTAGCACAATCAAAAGTTAATTCAAATAGTCCACAATGATCTAAGCTAAGGAGAGCATATGGTAAGTTATTATTCAAAATAAACATATCAATATTTTTTCTAATATTACCTATTTGTAATAACAGGGAACATTTTTTGGTAATCTTCAACATTCCTTGTGTTTGTACAACATTTATTGGCGAGATATTTTGTGTGGGAAGTCGATATTTCTGAACAAAATGTTGAGGAAGAATACTTAAACTGCTGCCTGTGTCGAAAATTAAAGGAATAGGATTAGAGTACGAATTTGGTTTTTTAACACTTTGACTTGTTTGCTGATTCTTTCTTTGGGTACCCTTCTTTTGAATTATGCGACCGGTCGCGGCAAACTGTCAATATGTGTTATTTATACCTTCTGTCGTACTGTTTCCTACTGTGGACTCTTCTGTGGTATGAGTCGGTTGTTCCTGCTTGAAAGGGCATTCTCTATGCCAATGAAACGCGTTAGGGATGTTAATTTTAGTACAATATTTACATGGAAAAGGAGGTAAAGATCCTTGAAAATGTAGTCGTGCATTTGCGTTTGACTGCTGGGGTCTAGGCCCTCGTAAATTGGGTCGGTTATCATGAGTCCTAGTGGGTTGATTTTGATTAGAGTATCCCATATGGGGTCTATTTACATTAGGAAATCGATAACTCCAAGGTTGTGGACGGGGATTGTATTGCACAGGGGCCCTATTGAAGACTTGAGAGTAGTTATATTTTGGATACTGATCCGACTTAGGTGGGAGGGTGTCAGCTGATTTTCCTGATAGTTGCAATTTATCTAATCGATGAACCAAATCCCTCCATTCATTTAAGCCTTTCGGGGAATTAACCACCACAAGTTGTTTTAACGTTAAAGGCAATCCGTCAGTTAACCCGTCCAACAGGAATTTAGGTTCTAAACCTAAAGCTCGTCCCACTTGAAGTTTCTTGTGGTAGTAATCTATAACATTGTCACCCTGTTTGAATACAATACTTGAAAAATCATTTAAAGAGGTCTCTCCAGGTGTAGTAAATTGCTCATTAAAAATTTCTACTACTTCTTCCCAGTGCATCATATTTAAGCTATTATTAACATAAACTGTTAGGGCTCTCCCTTTTAAAAACCTTTGTATGTTCCTAACCTTCCAAATTGCATCTTTTCCATTTTCCTGACACCACGCGTCAAAATACGGTAACCACGCCGTCCATAACATTCCATTTTCAGGGCAAAATTCAATAAGCACATTTTCCTCTTTTACCGGTGTGTTTGTAGAAGAGGAAGAGTTATTTAATTCACTTAAATTACCCTGCTCCGTCTCTGAAATGGCACCTAAATTATCTCCACCTGTATTCTCAGGGACCACTGGATCTTCGGGTGGGTCCTTGGCCATCTTAACTTCTATTTTTTAACTTCAAATTTAGAAAATTCTATTTTTTTTTTTTTTTTTTTTTTTTTTTTTCCCCAAAGAAATTCAACCTTTATAAAATATATTCAAGTTTCAAATAAAAATAAAAATTTAGAAAATACCAACTTTGTGAAAATAACAATTTTTAAAAATAATTATGCCGACCTTAAAAGCCAACACTAATTTAGATAACTCTTAAACATAATAATATGCAAATTTCAAATAAAAATAAAACTTCAGAAAATAATACCCTTTAACCTTGAAATTATCAAAAAATTTTTTAAATACTTAGGCAGAAAATAACCAATAAAAATAATTTATATACACCTTAAATATAATAAATATTCATTATTAAATATGGGAGACTGCAAAAATACTCCTTTTTAATTTTGCAAGTAATACACATTAAAAAATACTTATTGTATTATTAATATTATTATTATTACTTTTTTTTTTTTTTTTTTTTTTTTTTTTTTTTAAATAGTTATGCAGAACATTAAAAACAAAAACTAATTAAAGTAACCCTTAAAAACAATAATATTCAAATTTCAAATAAAAATTCAGAAAATAATATACTTTAACCTTGAAAATATCAAAAAAAATTTTTAGCAGAAAATGAACAATTATATTATTATTATTATTATTATTTTTTTTTTTTTCTAGATCATAACAATTCAACTTAATATATAAATTAAATATCTATCATTTTCCCAAAATCTATTACTTTATTATAATCTTATATCTACTATATCAATTATTATAATCTAATTAATTCTCCCTCCTCTTTCAGACTTTGCAAATGCCGGTTTTGAAGATTACTAAGAAATAAAATACTTTTTCGGTTTTTTATTTAGATATAATTATATTTAAAAAAAAAAAAAAAAAAAAAAAAGCTGTTGATGATGATAATTAATGCCACCGAAATTGTCCGGGTTTTTGGAGTCTGGATTTTCGGCTTCATACTGTATATATGTATTTTAAACTTACCTTCTGTGTTCATTCAAATGATTTTATTTTTCAAAATATTTGTATAAAAGTGATATATTTTAAACTTATCTTCTGTGTTCAAAAAGTACCTGGAATAGGGACACAAAAAAAGAAACATTAATTTATTGATCAAAAATTAATTTCCTTCAAAATTATGTCCTCTGATGGTAATGCCCTTCTGCGAATGTTTCTTACGATCATCAAAATAATTTCTTTCACCAAAACATCATCTTTAAATAATTTAAATCCCTTCAGAGTCTGTAATGAAATTTTTACTTTTTTCTACATTCAATAAAAGAAGGAATTGAATTTGTAAGAATTTTCTACCTCAGGTTTTCATGTTTTGGGAGGTCTAGAATATGATTTGACCATTTTTAGAACATATCTGTCTGTGTGTGTGTGTGTGTGACAAAATTTTGTGGTAACTGTATCTCAGAAACTACTGCACAGAATTTCATAAAATTTGATATGTAGTGGCACTTTGATATAAATTAGTGCCTATCAACTTTTGATGGAAATTATTCAACAGGTGGCATTGCCATCCTTCCTTTTCTAAATTTTTAACATTGCGGTATAGGACAAGATTTTGCATAAATATGCATAAAAGAATTATTTTTTAATAATCATTATGAAATTAAGAAGAATTATTTATAATAGTAGTAGTCAACTGAAAAAAAATTTGTATATGTTTGAGCATTGCTTTCCCCTTTAGGAGGGAAGTCATGTCCTAAGGGGAACAAATACTTGTTATGGGTATCTTTCAAAATAGCTCGTCAAAACTGTTAAGGAATATTTTTAAAATGTCATAATAGGGAATAAATTTGACTTTCTTTGGATATTCTTATGTTATACTTCTTCTCAAGAAGGGAAATCGTCTGCATTCATCATGAAAGATAATTTCAATGAATAACAATTTTAGTAATATATTTTATTGAGTGACTTTGTATAGAAAAATGTAGAAGAAAGTCATGTGGTGGTCACAACATACTAGTTTTTAATGGAAGAATTAATGGACTCAAAATGGTAACCATGAAGAAGCAAATTCAAGTTGAAGTCACACAGTGAATACGGAGCTTTTAGATGCTTGATTAAAAACTCACAAATGCTAATTATATTATACTAGTATATAACCCCGTCAAAAATGACGGAATGTGAAATCAGTAAAGGTAGTGAATCAGTGAATGCTTTGCCAGCTTCGCTGGACACTTTATTTAAAGGGGACTAATGTGCAAGTTGCACCTGACAGGATTAATATACAAGTTGTACCTGACGGGACTAATGTGCAAGTTGCAGCGAACGAACAAACTATTTTTTTTAAACGAAAATACCTAATAACCCTGGACGATAGGTCTAATATAACGTATCATATTATATATCGTATTTATCGTAATATAACACAGTACTAATTTCGCTTCCTTCTTTGATTAGTTTTAATAAGTATTTTTTATATGCATAGGCAAATTTGGTATTTTTTAACTTTAAATTTTTCGCATGAAAACATTATTTCATCTTATGCCCCCTCCCCCCTCCCTCGAAAAAAAAAAAAAAAAATATATATATATATATATAACAATAACTGATAAATTTTTTTGGCAACAATCATAAATTTAAATGTCGAATTTTGAAATTATTTTCATATTTTAATTAATTCTAAAATATCTAATCAAAACTTCGTTACAAATATGGTACCAAATGAAAGGTACCAAATTTGTAACGAAGTAACCTTAGGTACCTTATTTGTAACCTTATTTATTTTAACTAATTTGATAAATATAACGTCACAATCAACTGCTTGTTTATATCAGATAAGTACATTATCATGATTGCAAGAAAATGATGTAATAACTATTAGCCCATAATTTTTATGATTGAATTTTATGTAACATTTTAATTTTATCCTCCATGGGTATTTTAGAATTGCAATGGTAGTTATAAACTTTCGTTGAAATCTTTTTACATATTGAGATTAAGGGAAAAGTGTAAGCACAAAAAATGTTCAGTTTTGAAAGATCTTTCTAATGATGTAACATTTATGCAGATTAATTAAAAAAATAAAAAAACATAGCATTTTAAAAAAGGGCTACCAAACGTCTCTGTTTTGAAGTGGTCTAAATGGAATTGATCCTGACCGAAGATGGTCATTATTATTATTAATGAGAACACACATTATCAGGATTCAAAATTGATGACAAAATGGATTATGTAGCAAGAAAATTAGCAGTAGAAGTGTAGTTCCTTAACTCTAATAACTGTTCATGATGAAGTAGTAATTATGTGTCACTCATTGGAGATAAAAATTTATTTGAACAAATAAAGTTTATTAAACTTGAAATAACATATTAGTAAGTAACAATAAGAAAGACATAAATGAAGAATAATTGATGACATTGCTGACAAAAGTTAAAGATTCTTAATATACTGCCATGAGAGTTAAGTCACTTGAGAAACTTGATAATATATGATAACGTCTACTTGACTTCACTACCAGCCAGACATTAAAACATATCTACATAGTACTTCAAGCCAAAATATAAGTGTAAACATTTTAAAATAAATCAAAGCTTCATTTAACTAAAGAAAAATAATCTGGTGTGTCACTCACACGACTTTCTCTTACCCTGAAATTTAATACTATAAATACCAGGTTGCAGATTAAGAGGTAAGATAACGAGTACTGATATGTAAACCTGTGTTAAAACAATTCAAATAATGCTTCGGAAGAGTTTTATATGATAATTAGTTCTGTGTGAGGGGGTCTACCGCCCTCCCTCAACCCCCCGTTTCATTAATGGACCCACATTTATATAGAATTTAATTCAGCTATTAAAAAAATAATTCTGTTTTTAAAAAATAATTTATTAAAATTATTATTTAAAAAAAATTATCTTTTATGATAATGCAGACGATTTCCATATTAGAGAAGTAGTATAACACCAAATATCCAAAAAAAGTCCATTTTATTCTCAATATTTAAAAAAAATAAAAAAAAAAATTCTAAGTTTTTTTTTTTGTTGAAAGTAAAAAAAAAATCTATAACTTTGTTTTAAATTATCACAGATCGATGGTTCAACCATTCGTTTTAAAGGTACTGGCAAGCTCTTTTGAAAGATACCCATCATGAAAATTTACTCCCTTCGAGGGGGGGTGGGGAGGCGAGGCTCCTACATACACAAAAAAAATTTTCCCAGTTGACTATCTTTATTACAAAAAATATATATTTGTTTCATTTCGTTTAGTGCTGTCTATAGACGTTAAACTCTACTTACCTGCAATTTCCCCCATAGACGTAATATATTAGAATTCTCTTGATTGTCCCTGTACACAAACCATTTGCTTGATCTTAATGAAAAGCGTACTGTAGCATCCCTGTATGATACACAGACATACACACAGACCATTTGCTAAAAACATTTCGTATTCAGGGGACCTCAGAACATGTAAATATAACAAAAACTCGCGTTTGAAAATTTGACCCAAAAACAATACTTTCTCTACCTTATGGGTAAGAGAAAGTAATAAAGACTCATATCTTTGAGTCAAACTGAAGCAACTTAAAATGAAATGGCTGGCTAATGCAAGCCAAGGCAACTATAATCAGAATAAAATCATACAAGACTGAATGTCGATTTCTTACCTCTTTATAGTAGAAAATGGATTCGAGAAACAGCCACTCTGGTTTAACCAATGGAGTCAATGCTATTCATTCGGCAATGTCTACCACATGTGACTAGTTTCCGTAGTTACGATAATGCTACGAGCCTACTACCATCTATGGGCAGTGCAAAAAGCCTCTTCAGTTTTAAAATAGTACGTCAATGTGTTCAGTAGCGAAGTCAACTATAAACAATCTGTAAATTAATTGTAGTAAACTTTCTTTTAAATTAATTTTAATAAAACATTCTTTTTAACTAGAGGTAAGTTATTTCAAAGATTTAAATAAAGTTATATTATTTTTTTTTATTAAAATCACACAATCAACTGATTGGAAGAACTATATTTATTGAAATTTTATTTTTCCGACTGAGTGAAAATAATGCCTGGACCGGGAGTCGAACCCTGGATCTTTGACTTACAAGGTCAAGGCTCTACCAATTGAGCTATCCAGGCCAACAATTGGTAGAGCCGATGCTGACCGGTTGTCGGCTTGGATAGCTCAATTGGTAGAGCCTTTACCTTGTAAGTCAAAGATCCGGGGTTCGACTCCTGGTCCAGGCATTATTTTCACTCAGTCGGAAAAATAAAATTTCAATAAAGTTATATTAATTTGAAACAGGATTTTTGAACTAAAATATATATCAATTAATTTAAACTTAAAACCTTACTGTTTGCTTTATTACTTGCAAAAGCTGCAAATGAAGCAAACAGTAAGGTTTTATGTTTAAATTAATTGAAGTTAGTAATGCTTCACTTTAACAAGTTTAAATTAATCGTAAAATAAATATATTTAAGCCTTTTGTTTATTTTTATTATACATCGTTATATTAATGGCAGCATCATTTTAACTATAGCACTAAATGCTATATTTCATTTGATTGATAATTTAAACATGAGAGATTATGAATTTAAATCACTTAAATTATATTTTAAAGATAAATTTATCAAGTGCATGGTGCTTGAAAGGTGAAGCAAGACGAGAAAGATATCAAAATCTCAAAAATCAAGATAATGTTGATTGTTTTCTTTGATTAAATTGAATTGAATCCAACTAACTGATCAGACAACCAATAAAGATTAATATCTGAGTGTTTAGTGCCATTTGCATGAAGCAGTTCATCTATTTAAACAACCTGGAATTTGGAAAAAATAGGCTTATGGATTTTTATTGTAAAATTTTTACCCTTTTCACGTTGTTTCTTAAATTTAAATTTAAGAAACAACGTGAAAAGAAAAGGGTAATTTTGAAATTTTACCCGAATTTTGAAATTTTACAAAATTTTCAGAAAACTATCAGCTATCAAATGTTTTACGATAGCTCCTGATTCCCAATCTTTATCCATCCACATTATAAATGTCAATATTCATTTCAAACTTGCTTTATATTATTCTAGAACATGTAAAGGAAAAGAATTGTTAAATATTTCTTGCTCATGTAATTATTTTATGCCTCCCCCCTCCCCCTTTATTTATCTCTAATTAGCGATCAGCAATCAAATGTTCTGCAGAAGTCTTTTATTTCCCAATCTTTAACCATCTGCAACATAAATGATGATGTTCATTTTATACTTGCTTTATTAGATTCTAGAAATAGAATTGGAAGAGTTTAATATTTCTTACTGTGTAATTATTTTTTTATTCCCCCCTCCCCCCTTTCTCCATCTCCAGGTAGTGATCAATGATCAAGTCTAGAAACCGTAAAGCAATAGATGTGTTCAATATTTCTCACATATGTAATTAATTTTAGACCTTATTGCTGAAATTAATGAATCTATTTTTTCTCAATTAAATTAAGTATGTATGTGTCATATCTATACCAAATGTGTAAACATTGGGGGGGGGGGGGGGGATGGAGTTGGATTTTTCAGGTAGGAAAAATTTTCCCAAATCAATGTATGTGTGTATATGTATAATTAGAGTATGGTTAGAATTTACTGCAATCTAGTAGCATTTTAAATTCATTGTTTTATTTATTTATCTCATTATTTGCAATAAGGAGAAAGCCTCTAGATACTGCAAAAATTTCCTTTTATTTGCTCCTTCTCTTTCCAACAATTACTATACTATTCTATTAATGTCAGAAATTATGTTGTATGTGAAATCTCCCTAATTTTGATTCTCGAAGGTTGGCAACTATGCCTTGAGAAAATATTTCTTTGGGCATTTGTGAACATGTTGATGTTTCTGAAACGAATTCAAAGCTCTTGGTGCAACTCAAGAAGTGATGAGTTACAATTCTAAATGATCTTTTAAAATTCCTTGACAGGAACCAAATGATATCGGAACTTGTTCAATAATGTCTCTTTTATTTTTATTTATTTATTTATTTATTTTTTAACAACAATCACTAAGCACTAATTCTTATTGATAGATTGATCATTTATCAAAGTGGATGGTGTACCAGATTATGTATAACTCATCTATGATGGATTTTCTTAAATTTTTTATACCGATCATCTTGTTTTTGATAAGCAGTCATCTAAGCTTTTTGCAACATTTTAAATGCTTCTGTAGCAGCAATTTCATTGTTTAAATAAAACTTAATGTATGTTCATTGTTCAATAACATTCATTATTTTGTAAAACCAACAGAAAGAAAATTCTTCTGATTAAAAATAAATTTATTTTCAGATGATAAAATAAATTCCCAATTGTTGCCAGGTTTATAGAATTCATGAAAATGTTTGATACAGTTGGCAGATGATATCTACTATAGATGTATTTTAAACAAAGCATTCTCAATACTTTTTGATCACAGTAGTATATGTAATATTAGTATATGTACTTGCAGTATTATGTGTAATGAAACACAGTAGTATGTGTTTATTTGTTTGAATTTGTTTGCTTGTTTATTTTTAAAACATGGATCTTTGTATTGTTCCTAGGGCTATCATATTAGGCCTAATTCTTTTTGGCCATTATTCTCATCACTAAAAGAACGTAATAATTATGAAGGTAAATAAATTTTTTTTTTTTTTAGTTATTTATATTTTAGAAATTATATTCAATAATACATCAACCATGAAAATTCATGTAGAAAGATTGCAGTGTAAGGCTGATTTTTTATACCAACTATGTGAAAAATACCAGAGCCAGGAATCGAACCCGGGTTCGATTCCCGGCTCTGGTATTTTTCACATAGTTGGTATAAAAAATCAGCCTTGCACTCCAATCTTTTTAAATGTATTTATATTTTGTTTGTTATCATAAGTGGCTTTTAAAACTCTAAAAAATAATAAGTTTTTCTTTTTACCATCTACCAATATAATTTAAAGAATTATAAAAGTTCCATGAAATAAAAAAATAATTATATAAAAGTCAAAATGAGGAAATTTTTATCAATAACAAAATATGTATTTTAATGAAAAAATTAATTTCTTTCTCAGATGCAAAAAGTATTTTGTTTCAAAGCATTAGTAAATATAAATGAATTTGAACTACTCATTAGAAATTCAAAATTGTAATACTTTGTAACAAGGAAAGCTGATTTAATTTAGCTTAATTAAAATCATTTGAATTTGAATTTTAGTTAACCAAAATTGTAATTTTATTGTGTAGCTCTAATCCTCTCCACCCCTCCACCCCCCCCCAAAAATAAATAAAAAATAAATAAATAAATAAAATGATAAATCAAGGTTACTACAGTACCTGGAATTCAGGGAAAACTTTGAAAACTCAGGGAATTTGAAAAAATTAAGAAACAGAGAAAATTCAGGGAATTTCCAAATGTATTGCAAAAACTGGGGAAATTCAGAGAATTCTGAAAATTTTTTCATAGTCAAAGCTTTTTTAAATTTTAGTACTTTATAATGAAGCACTAGAAAGAAGAAAGTAAATTATATGTTTTTTACCAACTATAGTAAATTAATAAAATTAATATACCCTAGATATGTTCATTTGACTTGAAAACATGTTAAATTGCAATGCTGCATGATTGCATGTCATCCATTTTATTTTTTAAAAGAGACAGGGAAAACTAAGAGAATTTTTTTTTCTGATTTGTGTAGCAACCCTGTAAATCCTATTTTGCTTTAAGAATGACCCTTTCATATTCCCACTGGGAAATACCGTTCACGTTCATTATAACTACCCTCTATATGCTCTGCAGCAAAAAATCTTTATAGCAGGTGGTCTGCATAGTGGATATAATTAAAAAATTTGCACATGCACACTCAACAGCTGTATAAAAATAGACAATTTTTAAGTATTCCAAATAACTATTCAAATTACTTCACTGGTGTTAGAAATGAAATTTTATCACTTAAAAATATAATTTCTAACACAGAATTTAAATTAGAAAATAAATTTAAAAAGGTTTTATATAATAGCAAAACATTTATTTTCTTAAAAAGAAAAAAATTGTAAAAAACGTTTCTTTTTCTTTTCTGAATCAGTGATTTTTGCAAAACGCAATTTTCCATTACACTGTAAACTCTATATCTACAAATCTTGGCAATACAATAATCAAGGTCCCTCCAAGTTACATGTAACATGTTCTATTTGGAAAAATACCGGGAAAATTTCCTGCTCATTTTGTACGTAGGACTAGAGGATACTGAAAGGTCCTTATACTGGAAGTAAAATAGCCCAGAGTGCATAGGGAAACAGCTGGAGATTTTACCACTGCTTGTTATAATGGAATGGTCCTTATAATGTGTGGTCATTATTACAAGCATCAATTGTAACTAATGCTGCCTTTTTTGGAGGGGGAGGGGTTGCATTCACTCAAGAATATTCATTATAGGATAATATAATTATTCCCCATAGCATGTCATGGGAACATCAGCTGTAGTGCTGACTCTAAGCTAATTTAGCAGGATGCTTCACCCAGCAGCCCTTTTGAATGCATCATAGTACCCGTTGGCTCTTTTTTAACACATTTTAGCACTCAACAACCCTTTTAAAAATATTTTAGCACCAGGTGGTCTTTTCTAACATTTCAAATGTCCATATGTCTTTAAATACTTTTCTTTCTGCCATGTAGCCTTCTAGGAATAGCTTTACAGCATTCTTGCAAGAACAAATGCCTACATATATGTTCACACAAAATTAGTAATTTACTTTTTGTCATGTCTCTAGCTCATGCAGCTTTAGCTCAAGAGCTAATGCACATAATTTCATGCAAATTTATATGTAGTCGCATCTTAACACAAATTAGTGCCTGTACACTTTTGGTGCAATTCATCCAACAGGTGGCGTTATTCTTTTATTATTCATAATTTTTAATAAGTCAGTATAGGACAAATCTTGTATAAATAAACACAATAAGAATTATTTTTAACAAATCATTTTTGTGATTAAATGTATATATATTTATAATAGTAATAGTCAACTAGGAAAAAAAAAAATGTTATAAATGTAGGAGCATTGATTCACCCACTGGGGGGGAAGTAGCCCAACTTGAATGGAATGTGTAAATTTTTAATATGAGTATATTTTAAAAGAACTCATCAATATTTTTTTTAATGAGTGGTTAAACCATGAATATATGGTAATTTGAATTAATGTTATCGATTTTTTTCATAAAAAAAAAGAAAGTTTCTATGATGTTGTTTGTAGGGCACAACTTGTACTTTCTGGCTTGTACTTCTCTAAGTAAAAATTGTCTACATTCATGAAGGAAAATGATACGATTAAATAAAATGTAGAAGAAAATATAAGTGAAAGTTTTGTGATGATCACAACATAATACTAGTTTTTAAAATATATAGTTTTAATTAACTTTAAAACTTTTAAAAATATAAAGCCACGAATATAATTATTATAAAACAAAAACCTTACTTCAGCTTTATTGATGTAACCTTTTAGTGGCGAAGTACTTTCAAATCAGGGGGCCCCCCTCATCGTCAGCGCTGGTTACTCCATGCTGCGTATCTGTGAAGATTTCCTTCCGATGCTTGACTTCTCTCTTTCAGGAGATGGTGCCAGGTAGCATCTATACCTGTTGTTGATTGGTCTAGGTTGCATGCGTTGGGTTGGTCAATGATTTCTATTGTTTCGCAAAAGAGTGCATAATTGTAGTTGTTGTAGCGTAGCACAAACCTACAAAAAGGAAAATTTTAAAATAGATTTTGAAAACACCGAAAAAATTGCTAACTACAACAACTACAATTATGCACTCTTTCGCGAAACAATATAAATC
The DNA here is from genome assembly GCA_963930645.1 of Salticus scenicus. Lineage (NCBI taxonomy): Eukaryota > Metazoa > Arthropoda > Arachnida > Araneae > Salticidae > Salticus > Salticus scenicus. The sequence goes on along the minus strand of OZ005662.1, from coordinate 9,207,531 downwards.
ATTGACCAACCTAACACATTCAACCTAGACCAATCAACAATAGGTATAGATGCTACCTGGCGCCATCTCCTGAAAGAGAGAAGAGAAGTCGAGTATCGGAAGGAAACCTTCACAGATACGCAGCATGGAGTAACCAGCGCTGACGATGAGGGGGGGGGGGGCCTGATTTGAAAGTGTTTCACCGCTAAAAGGTTACATCAATAAAGCTGAAGTAAGGTTTTTGTTTTATATAGTTTTATTTATTCTGCTCTTATGCCAAACTCATGTTTCATATCCAGTTACATAATTTGATTTAAGGGGACCTGGCACCTTTGACTTGGAACTACTGTAGGTTTCATATGAAAGCTTATTTTTACATTTATTATTTATAAATTGAACTATATTGTTTTTTTCAATAAAATATAAATTCAGGTAATGCGTCATATACTTTTTGATAGATTATTTACAGATTTGTAATCTTTAAATTGCGTTTGCTCAGTTTGCATTTTTTCATGATCTTCAAAATGCTGAAACTTCTTCAGATATTTAAAAAATGACATATTTTAAACATTATGTTCTATTAAACATTATTTTTATATATAATGTTTAGTAGAACCTACTTAAAAGAATTTAGGATGGATTTTGAAATTTATTAATTAGTTTTTCAGAAAAAAATTAAAAAGTGCATTACCTATGTAAAAATTTGCAAACAATTTAAATTTTTGTTATATTTTAATATATTTTTCTTTTAAAGATATTGCTAAATTAATCCCTGATTTTTTTTAAAAATAAGTTCTATTAAACATCCCAAAATAATAATAATAATAAATCCTTTCTTAAATATCTGTAGAAGTTTCAGCATTTTGAAGATCATAAATTCATGGGAAAATAAAATCTGGAGTGAAACAATTACTTGATTTCCATTACCCACTATTGCATGTATTATATGCATTTTTTGGAGATAAAGATCAGAATACATAAAATTGAACTAACAAAGTAAAAACCTACGATTTTTCCAATAACAGAAAATTGATGCACGTGTAAAGACATATAAACCAGAGCTTACATAGTGAGTTAAAAAATAAGAAAAATTGGCAGAGTTATTTTTTGAAACACAAATTTCTGAGATTTAAAACTGACCTGCCTAAGCAGGATGACTGTTAATTTTCCTGTAATAACCACATAATGCTTAAGAAAACATATCTGAAATTGATTTATTTAACAATTTTAAAGAAAATTGTTAAAGCCGTTTTTGAGATACCAACTTTTACCAAAACTTGGCATACTCAATTATTCACCGAAAAACAATAATTATATACAAAAGGATATTTAAAAGGGAGTAAATAAGGCAAGTTTGAAAAAAATCCATACAGCCGTTTTAAAGGAACACACTTGCAAGACCTGAAATTGAACTATTTATTCAAGATGTATATCATTTTCCTAAATTAACCAACAATATCATATGAAAGGATATCAATAGAATGTGTATATAGCAATTTTGAAGAAAATCGTTAGAGCTGTTTTTGAGATATAGATTTACAATCCAGCTTCCAGTTTTCCTATTTTCACCAAAATTTAGGAAATTCATATGTACACCAGACTTGTCTCAAATCTGAAGTTTTGTCATTCTATCTTTATTAGTTTCAAAGATATGATAGCCAGAAGATTCCCTACATACACACATGCATACACATACACTGATCAATTGCCAAAAGCTACATTTTTGGACTCAGGGGACCTTAAAAAGTGTAAATCAGGTGAAAACTCAATATAGAATTTTTGGACCGAATACAATACTTCCATTATCTATGGTTGTCAGGTAATGGAAGTAAAAATGCAAACTGAGAAAACACAATTAAACGATTTCAGATCTGTAAAAAATATATCAAAACCCATAAGAATTGCTGCCTGAATATATATTTTACTGAACAAACCTAATATACTTCAATTTACCAATATGAAATGAAAATATAAGCTTTTATATGAAACCTGTGTCAGTGGTGCCAAGTCAAAGGTGCCAGGTCCCCTTAAGAAAGATTCATTTGGTTGACTGTCAAGAATATTAGAAATATGATTCAATTTTTTTCATTTTGTCAAAATGTTTGGAACCCATGCATCATGTTTCTAAGTGTATCCATGTTCTTTAAATGACAGAACATAAATTGAATTATTAATATTTAGTCTCTTAATAATCTTTTCAATATTAATCCACTGATTATAATTACCTAAATCATAAAAACCATCTATGAAATTGGGCATGATCTTTTGCAATGATCGAATATATGGTAAGAAAGAGGTATAGATTTTAGTTGATTGCATCAATGAGACAGTGTTTTTTTTTTTTATGTGTGTTTTTTATCATGTTATAATGTAATTATATAGACACTTTTTTTTTCTATTAGGTTGCCTATCTCTTTTAAAAAGCATGACTGAATTAGGTGTACCATGTGACTTCAAAACATATGTTGATTATGTATATCCTGCTCTGGGTGTTTTAAAACCCGATGAAATTTTAAATGGAATCAAACAGAGTGGTCAAGCAATAGAAATGGCAGCTGATGCTTTATTTGTACATTATTGCAATGTTGGAGAACTTGATTATGCTGTGGAATTGAGTAAGTATAATTTTAATAACTCTGTAAGATAATGAATATATTTTACGCAAATAATGATGTACAATATATCTTTTTTTTTTTTTTTTTTTTATGTTGCTTAATCTACAATAACATTGCAGAAAATGAATGTGTTATAATTTCAAGACACTTTTTTTTTTTTCCTTTTACAATGACTGTCGCATCGAAATTTTGTGTCGTTAGTATATAATCATTGCTTTTTATAAGGCCTTCTCTCATGCCTTGTAAAAATGACTTACTTTTTTCTTATAATGTCACCAGAGGTCAATCCAATTTTTGGGTCCCTTTTTGTGAAAAACAAAATATGTTTGTGAAAAATAAAAACTACATATTTTTGTGAAAAATAACAAATATATTGTGTAAAAACTTTCATTTTTATAGTCATTGTGTATAATGTTTAATATCAAGTTAATAGAATTTCATTGAGCCAAATTAAGGCATTGATTGAAAATAATACTGAAAACATGGAAACGTCTTTTAAAAGAATCGTTTTCATAAAATAAAATCTTGTAAAGGGGTTAATTTTATAAATTTGAAAATTTTGCTGTTGCACTAACTATAAGCATTTTGGTGAATATAGCATTTGTAGGTTTTTACAGGGACACAAATAAATATTTTTTATCATTATGATCTACGTATTCTGTAAAATAGTGTTAAATTAAACATCGTGTACTATATAAACAAAAATACTCAATCACCCTAATATAATTTTCTCTTTTGTTTATTTAACAACTCCTCTTACTTTACTTTATCTACAAAACCATTAATTACTCAATGTTCAGAAAGATGAATGGAGTCACTCCAGATTTTTTTTTTTTTTTTTTTTTTTTTTAGAGGAACTGAATAGCGGTTCTTCCTATTGTGTACAACTTTTTGAATTTAGACTATACTTTTTTGGTATTTTCATATAAGTATGTCACCATTGTATTGATACACAATAAAATTATACTGCTAGTATTAATAATAATAATAATCACTACTGTAAATTTTTTCTTTCTAGTTGAAAAATTTCCCATTACCTTAAGTAACAAATTTGATGTAGAGTATTTCATGAAACTGTATGATGTGATTAGTAATGAAAAAATTCCCAAATTTCATAAGGTAATGTAACTTTATTTCTCTACAGATTTTAATAATTTGTTTACATTTAGATCTATTTGTTGATTTTAGTTTGTATCTTCTTTGTTTAATGTTTTCGGAATTTATTTGAAGACTTTATTTGTTATGCAAGAATTACTGAAAATAAATTTAATAATAATGATAATAATAAACTTATTTAAGCCATCTAGTTCTCTGTATTATTGTTTGTTATTATATTATCTTTTAATCTTTATTTTATTTCCTTTCATATTTAGGTATGCCATTTTTTACATTAAAATTCCCAAAAATGAAAAAGAAAAAAAATGTTTTTTGCTTTGATAATATGATTTGCTAATGCTTGTAAAACTGGCTTGTAATTTGAGTTTTTTTTTTTTTTAAGGAGGAGGGGGGGGGGAGAGGTTACTCTAATGTTAGCAATGAATTAAATTAGTTACCATTTAGTGATAAAAATACACCAGTTAAATTAAAAACTTTGTATAAACACCTTAATAAGTAACTTTGAACAAAACATTCTAAAATAAAAATAACAAAATAAAATAAAAGCAACAATTGTTTGTTTCAGGTCAAAATAAAACACGACCCTTTGTTAGGCAAACAAAATAGGCACAAGTGCTGCAAACAAAGTGACATCTTGACTTACTATTTACCTTTTACTTAACCCATTAGTAGTCGCTATAGGCAGCGCCACCTATTACAGATTACGCACTTTTTATTTAACTGTCACCAATAATTTTAAGAAGTGATGTGATGGACGTTTCTTCAATTTTATTTGTGTTATATGTATATCAAATGCCACTTTAAAAAATTTTTGGTGGCTATTGAATAAAAAAATCTGGCAACACTGAAGGATGGGCGGCAAATCGACCAACTAGCGATTACTAACGGGTTAATGAATGCACTTTCAACTTTATGTTAAAATTAATGCCCACATAAAAGTTATATAATAAAGAACAAAATATAAATTTAGTCTAATTTACAGAAAATTTAAATGCATTTTTTTTTTTTTTTTTGGGGGGGGGGGGGACTGAAAATATTTTTTATATAAAAATGAAAATTCTAAAAAAAAAAAAAAAAAAAAAAAAGATGAACTAGGAAAATATGTAATGAACTGACAATATTTCTGCCCTCATAAATTAAAAGCTCCTAACTCCAACTTTCTTCTGAATGCTTTATTATAACATTTCTTAGGTCCATAACAAATGCCAATATCACTCATCACTGTATTGGATTAAGAGCTTTCTAATGTCATAAAAGGATGTATTTTTTATATATTTTTTAAACTCATTCAGAAACATTGCAAAAAAGCATAAAGTGAAAAAAAAAAGTATGGAGTTAGGGACTTAATTTATGATAGTTTGTTTTCATTTGAATATATAATATCATTATTTATGCTTATTTTCAAAATCAACAAAACTTTATTAAGAAAAATATTTTATATTTTACAGCTATTAAAGTATATATTTATGGAAGATAGTGAATTTGCTCAGAGATGTGGTATGTTTGAATTTTCATTTTAATTCTTTTTAGTTTGTCACCACTTATTTATTTATTATTATTTTTTTTTTTTAATTATCAATGATCACTTTGATATTGTTAAATCTTTCTTAATGATTCAAAATGTATGTGTGTGTAATATTTAAGTTTTTAATTTAAGAATTCTTAATCAGTTATTTTATTATTTATTTAGCAGGGCTTAATTAAAGTGTTCTGGTATTTTCTATTTTTTTAAATAAATTTTTCAAGATACAGTACAGCTTAAATATTCTGATAGTGTACAATTTTATGCATACATCTTTTTCAGAATTTTAATTGCTTTTTTTTGTTAAGGTATATATATATGTGTGACATAGCTTCTTACTTTGGGTCACATAATAGCTATGAAGGAGAGAGACTTGCATTCAGTAATGAATCCAAATTGAGAGACAGGCATTTATTGAACCATCTGGAACATATTACAGGGTACAATTCATAATTGAAGGCTGAGCATATGGAAAGCAGTGCAGTGCAGTGAAGCCAACGGTAGCCCACGATCAAACATTGTGCATCTCCCGTGATCCCCTCGGGGCCTTTATTTTGACGTGGATTTACTAGGCAAGAGAGCACAAGAAGAAGAGAGCTCCTCTATGCGTGTTTTCTCTTAAATACCGGTATTTTTGGTGGGAAATCACACCACTCCTTCGTCTCATTATTGGCTATTAACTTAATGATTGACAACTTAGCTGAGGTCCAGATTGCCGGGATTAATTATTATGCATTCTCTAACCACAAGAAACTGCAAGTTGCGTTTATTCAGCACTTTATTATCTTAAAATTTTTTCACTTTTATGACTTTTGCGTTATACTCAAGCATTGTACTAAAACTTACTTTACAGGGGAAACTTTAGAATTAATTTTAAGTTAAGACTTTCTAATGGGATTTTCTTTAAGCTATTACTCTATTACTCACTATTAATTTAAAATAATAATTTAAAAACTTACCTCTCTTTATCCTTTCATATATATATTTTTTTTCATGTCTTTGCCAAAAATAAATAAAAATAGAAGCTTCTGTGTATTATTTTTTATAATTACAAATATACAATACATTATATATATATGTAACATCGGGATGTACAATGGTGAGCTGTCCGTCAGGCACATAATAAATACTAGGAGATATTCAACAAAACTGCTTTATTTTCTTCAACATGGCAAAGTTGTGGTGACATGGCAAGACTTGGACTATCTCCGGAAACTTCTGTGATTGCCGTCCGGGATTTTAAGCCTCCCGGTGTACGTTGTTCGGCAAACTGTCACTCCTTTGTAATTTCGGAGGAGGACTGCAGCATGGAAGTGTTTAACAAGTCAAAATCGTGGCAAGAAGTGTCCCTTTGTTTAATGTTTGTGCTTTTATACCTAATTTTCTGAGCTGCTGATTGGTTATTTAGATCATCCAGGCTCTAAATGGAATTTCTGGGATTAATTAATATGCAGCTCAATGCCAATACAGTTGCAAATTGTATTAACGTCAGCGAATTTCGACTTATAATTTCGTTCCTTTTCTGATTTCTGAGTTATAAAGTCTTCTGCTGGAAAACAAACTTTAAAGGGACAGTTACGAATTATTCGCGATTATAATTTCGATTAGTGATTTTTACACTTTTCAGTTAGGTTTTTTAATAATTTAAAACTATTTATTTTTATTTCTTTCATATATATATCATTTTTCTTTATTTGTCAGATTTTTTTTTTTTTTTTTTTTTACTTTTTGTTTTAATTTTTCACTCATGTCATATATTTTGTGAAATAGATGTTCAAGGAAAACTCTTGGCTGAACTTATATTACAAAGAAGAAGACTTCTTGAAATTCTTCTAGATAAATTTGAGGTATATACATATCATTCCTTAGTTTGTTACGTCTTTTTAATTTTTCTTGACAATTAGGGTGAAATGTATGCACTAGTTAAATTAATCACTACAGACTTAAGAAGAGGTCTCTAAGCGTATATATATAACATTGTTTTTACACTAATATGAACTTACAAAATATTGTTATGAAAATATAAAGAATAGATAAACATAATTTCAAAGACAAACTAATTTTTTTAGTACAAAACAACTTGTAGCACAGTTGTACCAAGAGCTGCCCATAATGGGATTTTGTATTTATACAGTGAAGCATCTGTAATCCGCCATCGGTGGGAAATAAACATTGTTGGATTACGGATTTTTCCAGATTATAGGTGTTCCGAAAATGTATATCAAAATCATATTTCAGTCACATCATCTAAAGAAATATTTTTTTTAAATTAGTTTTAAAACATGTTTGCAAACTCTTATCAAAAATGAAAATAATTAAAATAACGATTGAAATAAATTAAAATTTTTAAAGTAACAATTATAAAACAGTAATACAGATCGTTTATTTTTGTACAAATAATAATAATAAAATGATTATAAAGCTGGCTTAATAACAAATAAGATCAGGAATTTGGCAATGCTACATTCTATTAAATATGTCAGTCAATTTTATTTGTTTCATTCTTTTTTGTTTTACAGTTTGCCGTATGAACATTCATTAGTTGGTTATCACTGATAAAATCATATTTTTCAAGTCCTTCTAAAAACTTTTGACCGAGATTTAGGGTGGTCGTATTTATTTTGACTTTCAGTATCAGGAATAGGAGCAATCTCTTTTTTATTAATAACTTTTGGATTTGCCATTGCGAGACAAAAATTTTGTTGTTTTTTCTTTTTCGGAATTTTTGCCATCATTCTGATTAATCTGTAAAAAATATGCTAGTCTGTAAATGAAAATCCGTAAACTTTACTAACGATCCATAAAAGTTGGCAAACATGCTGCGAATAACAAGTTGAGTACTACTATGATTTACGGGCAGAGGTTTAAAAAAAAAAAAAAAAGAAGTAGAGAAGGGAAAAAAAAAAAAAACAGAAAAGTCATTAGTGCTGGTAATTCCAGATTATGGATGCTTCACTGTACAACTTAAGAATGTTCCAGAATAATTTATCCAGAATACCAAAGAAAGCTCTTGAATCTCTTAGAGTATAAATAAACTCTTAATAATAATTAAGCTTTAATTTCCATTCTGTCGGTTGAAATATCGCAGCAAGATTTAAACCAGGAACCATCTTGTTCAGAGACCAGCCCCTTTCAGATTGACCCATGGTGACTGCTTATAACATTTCTTTGAACAACAGTATGCTTAATATAATATGCTTTATTTATTTGAAATTTGACTTTTCAAGATAATTCTTCAATCTTCAGTGAATTTTTCTTTCAATTAATTGCTCAAATAAATTTTTTCTACAACTTATTAGAAATTGAAGAATAATGTATGATATTCTCAATAATATTTTCATAGAATCATCATCTACTAAAGTTAATGAGCAGAAAAATTATAGAATGTGACTTTAGATTTTCAATGCATTTTTTCGTAATTATTTTATTTTAGAGTATTTATATTTTACTAGTAAGATTATGTAAATCTACATTTAGTAATGTTTTGTTGTCTTGTTATTTTAATATAAATAAATAATCTTACTAACATGTGAGGTTACCAAAATTATCTCTTATCACACTATTGACATTTTTCACAGTCTAATAAATTATATTAACACATTAAAAACTTGCCCCCCTCCCTGCCCCGTCGGGGAGTCTGTGACCCCCCCATCAGGGCATACTCCTAAAATCTCTCGAGGGAACAAATACAGAATTTTCAGTTTTTCTACTTTTAGCAGCATTTTTCTTTCCTTGTACAAATTTGGAGCATTCCAGTTTTCCCATTCTATATTCAATGGAAGAAAGTATTGGATTTGTAAAAATTTTCAGCTTCCAGTTTTCCATGAATATACACGTTTTGAGAGGTCCAAAACACGTTTTGACCATGATATTTTTAGAAAATGTCTGTCTGTGACACGATGATCTCCAAAACCATGAGGAGTACTAACGAATGGAATGGTACAAATATTAACAGTAATATTATTAACAGTATTGCAGTGTTTGATAAATGCTCATATAATAAACTCTCTTTATGTAGTGCCCCCCTGTAGGGAAAGTGGTGTCCCCCTGTCGGTGAATTCATATGTATGTGTATTCATATGTATGTGTGTGTAAAAATATATATTTTAATAAGTATTCTGTACTTTTCAAATACATTTTATAGGATTTGACTTTTTCTGATCGTACTCTTTATATTTGTGAGCAAGAATTAAATTCAAGAAGTCCTTCTAAACTCGTAAGTTTCTTTTCAAAATATTTATTGTTGTTATTATTATTATACCTATAACTTAAGCATGTAACTTTTGTAAATTTAATTGTTTATGCCAAGATGTGAACACTCCATTCATATTTAATGATCTGTTTATTTAATTTTAATATTTTAATAATATTATATTTTTTACAATATTTATTAATATTGTATTTGTGTTCAGATTTATACAGAATTGACAAAATCATAACAGATGACATCAATGTCATCAGTTAAACCTCGAAAATCCAGAATCGTCGCGGTTTCGCCGATTCTGGATTTTAGAGATTTGTAAAAAAAAAAAAAAAAAAAAAACTAATTTTTTATGCCATTATAATAACATCAAAATGCAATTTTTATGCTAATGAAAATAAATGACGATCAAATTGTCGAATTAATTAATAAAACAAGAATTAAAGGGAAAAAAAAAACACTTATGTTGAATTAAAATAATATAAAACACAATAAAGTAAAATCTAATAGACAATAGAACAGTAAATAATACCTTAAACTATTTATTCATAAAAAAAAATACTCAAATAAAACTATGGGAGCTGACAAATTGAAAGCTGTTCCACTCTAGTGAGAATTTTTTTTTTTTTTTTTTGTAATTCAATTTTTTTAACTGTCCTGTTTTTGTAAAGAATAAAATCTTTAATTAACAATCAGTCAGTATAAAAATGTCAGATTATGTCCATATTAGTGTATTTGGGGCTCATTTGAAAGGATTTTAAACTTCATTCCACAAGAAATGGGGAAATCAGGTGCAGCAAAGTCTTATTTTAAAAATAAAACTGAAATCGGAAAAATGTCTGGATTTTAATGATGTCCGGATTTTCAAAGTTCAACTGTATATATAATTTATAGTTTTAAAAGATCCTGTCATACAAGAAGATGTATATTGAAATAAAAACAGGGGAGAGGGATAAATAAATAAATAAATTTGATACATATTAGAAAACATATTAAGAAAGGTTTGTTTTTAGCATTCTCAGTAAAAACTCTTTTTTCCTCTTTATATTTTTATACTATAATTAAATTATAGGGTTTCAGATGTAGTTATAAAAAATCCAATCGGGCTATTTTCCAAAATTTGGCATATCTACCATTCAGCTTATGAAGAAATAAATTTGAAAAAAATTAGTTGGGTGAGGTATCTGAAATCACCAACAACAGTATAGTGAGTATAAGTAAATAGTGTGCCGTTCGACGCGGAGATTACGTTCGAAACTGGATGAAAATCAGCAGAGGGTGCAAACATCGTTTCTCCGGCAACGCCGACAACGAAAATGCTATGTAAACAAAGTTGTTTTTCATTACATTTTAATCAAATCAACCTTTTGGCTATAATTTAACTTCATATAAGTTAGCGATAACTAAATATTAAAAAAGCTTTGTATAAAAATATGCATAAAATAAGTTCAAAAGCCATACATATAAATTGATTTAGAAAGCAATATGATTAATTGATACAACTACAATAAAATGAAGTTTAAAAACGTAAATTACGTAAGAAAAACACGAACAATGAAAATTAAACAATAAATTACAAAACACTTAAACTTCTTTAAATGTAAATGAAGTTTACTTTTAAAGTTTAAAATACTTTTTGAATAGTAATACAATAAATAAAAAATAACAGTAATAAGTAATTAAAAAACCATTAATAATAGATGCAATTGTCAAATAGTTTATTTATTTTTTATTTATTCATGAATACAATCACGCATATATATAAATATAAACGCTGGAAAAGAATTGATTGAACTGTTTGCAAAAGAAATGTTATAATTAAGAGTGGTGAAAAAAGCATTTAATATTCAGTACAAATAAATTTTAAGTAAAATGACAAAATCAAACTTGAGAGTTAGAATAAAATACTACTACATTTACATTATTTATATTCTTAACTAGACTTAACACAGATTCAAGAAAAAACAGAAAATATTCAACACAAAAATATTTTAGATATTAAGCTGGCACAGAAACAGTCACAAAACTGTTCTTGATGCAATAACCGGAATGTGATATATATAATCTATTTCTGATTAAATTAAACTTAAAGAATAATATTTCAAAATGTGTTGCAAAGGGGAAGTCTTTAATATAATCAGTCAATTTCCACAAAGTTCAAGCTTGCAACTAATATATAAATACTAATATTGATATGTTCATAATAAAAAAAAAATTGACTAATAGAAACAAAGAAAATATATACATATATAACTTACATTAGCTTTTATCCGCTCTTGGAATTAATTAGTTTCCATTTCTTTAGCATTTCAATATCGTTGGTTGCATTAAAGTACGAAATTTTTTTCTTGCAATTTGAATATCTATTGCTGCATCCTGGATCAAAGCAGTGACTTTGTCGCTTAGGTCGAGTATTTTTATCATTTTCATACCTTGGAAACATTAAATATTAATAAACAAAACCTCAAACAAGAAGTAAACAATGCTGTCATATACGCTTAAAATTTAAATATCCCTCAATGTTTTGCCAAAGAAGGAACAGTGGCGCCGCCTAGATGCAGGATTTTTTAAGAAACTGGTTTTGCATTGGATTATCAGTAGAACGGCACACTATTACTTATACTCACTATAACAACAGTGACACTGCAACTTCAATTTGAACCGGAAAATAAATAACTATAAAGTAATATGTACTGAAATAGATTTTCAATATTAATTTTTTTTTTTTTTTTTTTCACTTTTAATCACACAAAACATTCCTTTTCTCAGTTTTTGTTTTCACTGTTCAAATAAATCTGAAATTTCATCTTCAGTTTTGATTCAGATTTGCCCACCAGCGGCCGAGCGGTTCTGCGCTCAAAGCTGGTAGACGTGAGGTGCCGGGTTCGATCCCCGGTCACGCTCGTCGGCCTATCCGTTCGGAGTTTTCCGTGGTTTCCTCCGAAACTTGCGTAAATACGGGCTAGGACCCCTTAGAAAGACCTCCACGGAAGGCACTCCCCCTCAGGCCTAGGACCCCAGTGTTGTCAATCGGCCTTAATCCCTAACACCTTTGATTCAGATTTTGGTTTATTTTCATTTTACATAAAACATTGTTCTATTTGGCAAAAATGTTTTTATAATCAGGTTTGAGTCATGCAACAATTGTTTCAAGTAAAATAGACAAGACCCTTCATCAGGTGAGAAAAAATAAGTACAAGTGATATGTGAGTGCTATGCACAAGATTTGTTGAAGTGGGAAGAAAAAGTGAGACAGTAGGGATTACATATGTACTTGGTACAAGCCAAGAAATTTTCAACAAAATTTGGGAGGTAAAAAAAAAAGGGGGGGGGGGCGTCTTGTACACTGGTTAGTTTTTTTTTAAGTGTACTTAACAAATTATTAATGTTAAAAACATTAAAAGATAATAACTATCTACAGAGTTCACAAATGTAAAAATTTTATAGCTTTGATTTAAAGATTGAAATTTGTCACTGAAACTTTATTGTTGGGAATCTAAATATTAATATAGTTTAGTTGATTGGAATTCCAAAGTTGTTTCTCTATCTATCAGAATTATACACATCTCCACATTCAGATTTCATGCTTATCTACAATTCATCAGGATCTTTAAAAAAAAAAAAAAAAAAAAAAAAACTCTGAAAATGTCCATATATATTCAAGTATCTCATAAAATAAATCTCTTAATTAAAAAAAAAAAAAAAAAAAGAAAAGAAACCTTCCAAAATTTTGAAAAACAAAGATAATTTAGACCAAACTTCAAATGGGGGCATGTCCCCCTTCCTTGGCCATAGCTGCTAGCCCTCATGAACGTGACAAAGATGCAATTTTTTATTGCTTTTCTGATGGCTTCTATAAATTATATAGGCTTCAGTCTTTCAAATAAAATTAAACTTATAGAAGCTTTCATGGATCATTTTTTGTGATGTTTCTAATTCCTGGTGCAGTTTAACAATGTCATTTTTTCAGCGTACCGCATGCAAATCCGTAAAATCTATTAAATTATCAATACTTTTTTTCTGGGCAAATAAATAAATATAAGGAAGTAAAATAAAGATTTACATTAAATATGAATAAAAGTGGTCGTAATTAACTTGTTAACAAAATAATACCACAAAGACCACTTACAGTTTTCATAAGAACTTTCAGCCAAACACAGTCATGGCCATAGTCATAGGTATTGATTATGGCCATGCAAAGAGTTAAGTTCTAAAACAAGGACTTAACAAAATTATTGCTATTTGTAATAAAGCTTTTTATAGTCGTAAATTTATATAGAAATTATATCATAATAGAATTAAAAAACTTAATGTATCTCTAAATAATGCCCCAAAACCTCCTCCCACTTATACTGCTTCTATTCCTTATGACAAAGGTGAATCTAATAAAATTAAAGCTGAAGCTGCTAAAATCGGAATTAACATACCTATAAAAACTAATAAAAACATATTTCAAAGAATTCGTAATGATAAAGATAAAATTCATAATCTAGAAACTGCAGGAATTTATAAAATTAATTTTCAAAAATATGGGGTGGGGGGGGGGGGTTCTGGTTCTTACATAGGTATGACTAAATGCAAATTAAAGGATAGGATTAAGGAACATTCCAATGATGTTAAATTTAATAAAAATACAACTGTCCTTGCCCAGGTTCACCAAAATTAAAATATTAATATTGATTTCGATTTCGATAATATAAAAAACAATAGCCACTATTACGCAATAAAAAGGGAAGCAGTGGAAATCATTACCTGTGAAAATACCTGTAACCCAACAGAAGCAGAGATCGATGAAAAATGGCGCTGCATACCGAGGCTCTCAAATAGATGAAGAATGTCATTCACCTATGATTATGGCCATGAGGATGTTTGTCTGAAAGTTCTTAGGAAAATTCTAAGAGGTCTTTGTGGTATTATTTTGTTAAAGATTTACAGTTTAAATATTTTAACAAAATATAAAAAAGTTGAGTTTAATTTATATGTAAAATGTGAATAAATATCTAAGTTTTGTATTTTATTCTTATACTCTCAATTCTTTTTAAAATAGGAAATATTATTTTTCAAAAAAAAAAAAAAAAGTTTCATATTGTCTGTGATTCATTAGTATAAATGTCAAATTTTTATTTAATTTTTAATTGTTGCATGCATTATTTGTACAGCACTATATTCAGTAAAATTTTGTTAAAATTTCAGCCAATTCTCATGAAACTAAAAGCTGTCAATGCAGAAAAAGAAAGTATGACCAAGGTATGGACTTTCAGAAGCATATATGTATGATATTTTGCTGTAAAAATTATTTTTAAAAGTTTTTCAGTCTTGAAGTTATAGCTTTCAATAACGGTTCTGAGACAGAAAACAGAGTTTTATGTTCCTGTTAAAAAGTATGTGAATTTTTTTTAAAAAAGGAGGGGGGAGAAAAAACCCTCGTAATAAATACATGGAAAATGAATAAAATTTTTGCCTAATAATTATCTATTCTTATCAGTGCAATAGTTGTTTTTAAAATTTTCTAAAAGATAGAAGATTTTTTTTCAATTCCCTATATATATATAAAGAAAAATGATTTTTATGATTAATGATGAAACCACTTATTTCAGAAGTCATTGTGGATTAGAGCTCATATTTGCTATTAAAATAAATTTTTAATAAAAATAAAAATTCTGTCAAAGACAGAATTTAGTTTAGCACAGAGGACTATTAATTTCAATCTGTAAAATTTTTAATTTTTAATTTATTTTTTATCTGATTTGTTTGACCATAAAACTGGGCTTCATACTTTTTAAAATGACTGAAATGAATTAAAATGAAGTGTTGCCCCCTTAATTTCATGCTTTAGTTAATTAAAAAAAAATCTAATGGTTGTGTCGAAAAACTGTTTGCACCCCTGGATTCAGAAAATTCCCCCCTTTCATTTGGCACTGAATTGGTAACGATGGGACTGATATTTCTAATTTATTTTGGTGTTACACAAAACTGGTCTGCAAAAACTGGCGAGGCCGATTTTACCCAAATTGAAATTAGTAGTCATCCTAGTCCGAAAAGAAAAAGAAGCATTTCAATAAAAAAATTGTTATTTTTCTTAATTAAAGTCTGAGAAAAGTCTCTTAAAATTAAAATATTGAGATTTTTTTTTTTTTTTTTTTTTTACAGATAAAATCAGCTTTGTCACAAGTTTTTTTTTTCTTTTTTCCAACTCAGGTTTTATATTTAATTTTTAATCATGTAGATGTGGTTAGAATTTTTTAATATTTCTGTATATAGGTAAATTAATGGCATATGCTGCTTAAAGACCCCCCCTCCCCACACACACACACTCCTTTTCTTAGATTAAAAAAGAATTTCCAGAGAGAATGTTACAGATAATAAAAAAATTGTTATACCACCCCATATTCCAGTAGTATTGTGAAATATTTAAAAATAGTGACTGCTAGAATCAAGGTTTAAAATAATAATAATAATTTATTTGTTTATCTTCCCCCCCCCCTTTCTTTTGAACATTTACCCCACCCGTTCCTTTTATTATTATTATAGATTATTATGATATAATAATTGGTATACATAACTGAAGAATTTCACAAAAAATAACATTTATTTAAAAAATAAAATTAAATAAATAAATAAATGTAACTAAAAATTTTTGTGGAGTATTGGGAAAAATTCTGTTTTGGGAATACTGGAAAAGTGTTATAAAAACTGTTTTTAATTCTTTATATAGAAGTATCCATATTGTGCTGATAACGACAGAGTTTTATTTATATTTTTAAATATGTAATCACAGTTTACAATTAAAAACTCATTTATTTCTTTATATTTTTGTTTAAATTAGCAAGAAAATCTTTCTGTTGAAGAAGAAGATAGGTACATTAGCCATTTACTAGTAAGTATGTTTATATTTTTGTAAAATTTTTTATGTTTTGTTATTTATTGTTATTATTATTATATCTTCCTTATTTATATAAATAGAGAAAGGTGTCTGTGCATTCTGGAGCATAAGTTACTGATTATTGAGCTACATAACTTGGCAGAGCTTGTGCCATGCACAATGCACTTCAATTTTCAAATTTGAACTTTTTTGAATTTTTATTGAATATAGCAATGAATATAGCGATTACAAATGGCTATAACTATTTAATGGCAAAGAATTTATCAATAAGATTAACACAGAATGTAGACGGAACTCCAAAATTTTGTATACATACGTCATAGATGTTCTGTGTGACTTCCCTTGGTCAAACAAACAACATTTAGATGGTTGTCCATTTCATGCCATACATTCTAAAGCATGTCTGCAGTCACCGATGCTAGCGCATTACAAATGTGTACTTTGTGACCCTGCAATTTTTATCTATGGGTTTATGTGAAAGACAGGGTGTATGTTCTTCCCATGCCAAAAACAATTGAAGAACTCAAAATATGCATTTGTAATGTGCTTGCGTCGGTGGCTGAACAAATGCTTCAAAATGTATGGCCTGAAATGGACTACCGCCTAGATGTTGTCCATGTGACCAAGGGAAGTCACATAGAACATCTATGACGTACGTATACAAAATTAAGTTCCATCTACATTCTGTGGTAATCTTATCGATAAATTCTTTTCCATTAAATAGTTATAGCCGTTTGTAATCGCTATATTCATTTTGACTTACCCTGTATTGCAAATTAAATTTCATATTTACTTTTTACATTATATTCCCATTATCCAAAATTTACTTAGCATGTGCATTTACATACATTTGCAGACGATGAAATGAAATCATGTTTCTTGTGAATTTTTTGACTAGCGTGATTTTCTCGGCCAATATTGCACTTGGTGGTGGAGACAATGGATGGGTGGAACATTGCAATTTGCAAATAAAAAAAATGGGAAAAAGTCAAAGATACATAGAAAGTACATTGGGGGGGGGGGGGGGGGGTATGCAAAATTATAAGGGTGGGGGAAAAAATCAACTGACACTGGTTAAACATACAAAAATTAGTTAAAGTAAAACACATCAAGGAGCAGGAAACTCAGTCTGGAACATATAGAATAATCAGACAGGACTTGTGGCTTTTCAAATGATATTATAATATTGAATAGGATACAGTTGAACCTTATTAACCTGAATTTTAACATGATCTGTTTCCACAATCCCCATCAAAATGAAGATTAGTTTAGTTATATGAAGATTAGTTACTGATAGCATGAACTACTGGTAACAGGAACAAATTTTTTATCTCCCTTGAGATTCATATTAATGAGGTTTGACTGTATTATTAATGCTAATAATGATTAATTAGTATAATATATCTAATTAGCAAGTTATTTCTTATTTAAGTATTCTTTTAGACTATTGAATTATGTTAATATTTTTATAGGCTAAAAATTTACCATGCAGATCATTTTTGACTAGGAGGATATTTTATCATCTTAGAACAAAGGTAAAATTGATTTATAAGTTTAAAAAATCTTACTCTTTTTTTTTTTTTTTTTTTTTTCTATCGTTTTTTCTATCTTTCTCTGAATGAATTTTTCACTTAAAAAAAAAGTAAAAATTCTACCTTAGGCAGGATTTAGTTTAATATGGAGGACTGTTTATTTCAATCCGTAACAATTTTATTTTTTATTTTTATATGTTTGTTATCTCATTTTTCGACCATAAAACTAGGCCACATACTTCTAAAATGACTCTAATGAATTAAAATGAAGTGTTGCCAGCGAAATTTCATACTTTAGTTAATTAAAAAAAAAACCTAATGTTTGTGTTGAAAAACTGTTTGTACCCCTGGATTCAGAAAAATCACCCCTTTCATTGGGTACTGAATTTGTAACGATAGAACTGATATTTTTAATTTATTTTTTCCTTGTTTGGTGTTACACAAAGACAAAACTGTTCTACAAAAACTGGTGGCTACGTTTTTATCCAGATTGAAACTAATAGTCCTCCTAGTCCTAAAAAAACTTTTTTGTTTTGACATTTATTTTTATTGTGTATTCAATAGCTTTGATATATTTGTAAGAAATTAAACTGTAGTTACGTATGTTCCCACAGAATGTCACTAGAGTGCAGCAGTTATTAGCCATTTTTGACAAAATGAATTTGGAATATACACCTTTAATGCTTTCTAATTTATTTGGTGTATGGTGTGCTGCTTCAGATATAAATAAAGCAAAAGAAACTCTAGATAAATTGTAAGTATCTGTTTATATTTTGTCTCATTTATTTATTTATTTTTTACCTTCGTATACTCGTGCCTCAGAACGACACATCAGTAATTCGTTGAATTTTTTTTAAGGGGCTTATTTAAAAGATTGTTTCTAACAAATAAAGTTAAAGTACCAATATTA
This sequence comes from Salticus scenicus, assembly GCA_963930645.1. Lineage (NCBI taxonomy): Eukaryota > Metazoa > Arthropoda > Arachnida > Araneae > Salticidae > Salticus > Salticus scenicus. The sequence continues at coordinate 9,188,773 of OZ005662.1, read as the reverse complement.
TTTTCAATTTTATTATTCAATTATAACCTTCTTCAAAATAAAACGAATAATATTTAAAAAGTATGTAATTACAATAATACATTCAAGATCAACTTTCGGTCTGAGACACTGTGCACGAGTATGTGCATAATGCTTTTGGGTGCAAGTATACGGAGGTTAAATTAATTCGGAAATGCTGCATACTTGCCGTCTGTCTTGTTTTTAACAGGACATACCTCTTTCTTCTTCTTCTTTTTTTTTTTTTTTTTAACTGTATCCTTCCTTTTTATTTAATGTGTAATTCTCCTGTTTTCTTATGTATTTGAAAATCTGTCTTAAAATTACAGATTTTCACTTAAAAAACATTTTTTCTCCATTGGATGTACTTTCATCCACAGGGTATCCCCGGGAGAAGATGTACTGTTAGGAAAATTACTTTTCCAGACTTCCATTCTTTTAACATAAATTCAAATTATGTTAAAAAATCATTATTAAATCATCATTATTAATTTTTAATCTGATTCTGCTCATATGATTCAAGTAAATCGTCTGCTTTTTTCTACATTTTGAAAATGTTTAAAAAATTAGTTTGTACCTTTCTGAAAGTGAAACAAATGATATCTGCATATTAAATATAGACATACTAGCAGGTCTACCCAGTGTTACTCAGGTTGAAGTAGTGTTTATAGAATTTTGAAATCAATGAAAGAACTGAACAAAGGTGTAAAATGAAAAGAGAAATGCATGAAACATTTTCCCAAGTCTTTAATAGAAAATATTACAAATAAATAAATACAAAGTGTATGGGACCCCTTTGGTGAACTTAAATATTTTGACCATTTTTGTGATGGATTGAAATGCATATCACAAATCTGTAACTAAAGTTCTTGGTGAGAAACATTTGAGTTACTTTGCTGCCAAATTTCAAATTTTGCCAAAGGTATCTGATACTAAAGCTGCTCCATTTAAAAAAAAAAAAAAAAGTTTGATATTTACAAAATAAAAATAATCTTAATAAAATTCAAATTATAACTATTTACAATTAAGGTAAGAACATGAAAGAACCTCATAAGTTATATATAAAGTATCAATAAAAATGAAAAATTTTGTTTTACTGTACAAAAGAATAGTATTACTAAAATAAATAAAAATTTTAAACTGATGCCATATATCTCTATGAAAATATTTATTTATATGCAAATTCCTAATAATTAAAAGAAAAAAGTGCACCAATTTTCATAGCATAACTAATTTTTTTTTCCAATTTTTATTGTTATTCATGCAAAATAAAAAATATTTAATTTTCAGAAAAAATAAATAAACATGTATTTTGTTTATTTTGACATCAAATATTTCTTTCTTTTTAATCATTTTAAAGTTCAAATGGGGCATTTATTTAATATCTTTTGATGCAATTATCTGATTAAACTAAAAAATACGGCATTAGCTAGATTTTGTCTTTATTAATAAGTATACCACTTTCTGTAACAATCGGTTGAATGGTGTAGATTTGTATAGCAAACTAAAAATCCAGACAGACAAACAATCGGCTTTATATAAATAGATTAACTCTTTAATATGCAGCATTCTTTGTTATGAGGACTCAATTATTAATTCCCTGTTGCAAGAATTTTTCAATAAAATTTTTCTTTTATAACTTAGTGAGGAGAAAGGTAATTTAACTTTGCAAATTCTGTTGGCCTCCCATATTAAATGAGCATAATTGCATTGACCCTAAAAAAGATTAAATCAGGAGGTGAAGCTCTTCAGGGGCTACCCTTGAATTCAGAGTTTTTGTAATTTTTGCTATCTCTGAATTTCATATTAAATTGTTTATGTAGAAATTTCTCATTTTGAATGTTCATTTTGTCTTATCTTATCTGTCTTATGTCTTATATTACAGGCATGAAAGCTTTCAAACTTCAGTCTGAAATCCTCCCTTATGAAGGCCTCTGAGATCAATGCAAATCCAATGAGAAATTGTAACTAAAAATTATGGAGGGAGGGGGGGGGGGTTGCAAGTTATGCTAACTTTTTTCATATTCCTTATTACCAGTGATGTAATAATATATAGCAATGCAGTACTCAAGTCTTTGCTTTTTTGTCAAAGTTGATTCCCACAGTATATAATTATTTTGAAGAAAAACCAACAAATTTACTGCTTTTTAAAAAATACTTTTTGCAACAAATTGCCGAATTGCAGCACCATTCAACCGATATTTAAAAAAGAAAAAAAAAAAAGAGTCAATAGTTTTTTTTTTTTTACTTTAATCTAAAATTCTTGAATTAAGTAATTATTTTACAGTAAATTAACAATTGTACATATTTTACCTCTAATCAAAACTAGTATGATGTGTCCACCACATGACTTTCTTCTATATAATTTTACACAAAATTTATTCAACACAAATTATTTATTAAATTATCAAATTATTTCCCATTATGAATGCAAATGATTTTTACCTGACAGAATTATATTATCACTAAATGCCGAAAAATGTTAATTTTTTACAAATCAGAAATGATTTTTTTCCCCCAAGTTTTTTTCGTTAAAAGATACAAAAATTGATAACTTTGTTTTAAACTATCACAGATCTATAGTTCAACCATTCGTTTTAAAGGTATTGACGAGATCTTACGAAAGATACCCATATTGAAAATTTACTCCCCGGGGGGGGGAGGGGGGGAACTTTCTTAGTTAACTACTACTATTATCAATATTTCATATGAATTTTACAATCACACGATTAAAATAACTCTCATTATGTACATTTATACGAAATTTTGTCCTATACTGCCATGTTAAAAATTTAGGGAAAAAAAATTGTGATAACAGCGCCACCTGTTGAGCAATTGTTCCACAAATCTAATCAGCACCAGTTTATGTCAGGGTCCAACTAAATACCAAGTTTGGTTAAATTTCGTTCATTGATTCATGAGATACAGCGTCCACAAAATTTGTGATACACACACACAGACAGACATTTTCTAAAAACAGTCAAATCATGTAAATCCATCGAAAACTGGAGTTCGAAAATTTTCACGAATCCAATACTTTCTCTATATATACATATAGAAGAAAGTAAAAATCAGTCAATAAATAAATAAATAAATAAATAATAATTTTTTATTGCGTGCAAGTTTAGACTTTTAGGCAAATTTGCACTTTCATGCCTGATATTAAGAACTCTCCATATCACTTTTTATAGGTATAGTTAAATACTTTAATAATAGCCACATGATATATATCATTGATAAGGCTCTTAATGCCATTCATTCTGCATGCATGTAACATTTTCCAGGATTTTTGCATATTAAGTAGTTTCACTCCTGTTAAATGAGTTATGGTGTGAAGTCTTGTTGCATATATTAAAGATGTAGGTGATTTAAAAAAAAAAAAAAGTATTATTTTAACCCATTCAGCATTAGCCATTTTTTAGTATATTTGTTTAATGACTTATAAAAATTAATACTACACACATAGTGCTGACTCTAGAATAAAAGGACCGCTAGGGGGTGGGGGTGGAACTTAATAAAAAAGCAACCTATTTTTATAAAAGGCGATATTTGCATAATTTGCAGTCTTCTATGTTGTGATTTTTGTACATGACAAAAGTAAATTACTAATTTTACGTGTATAATATATATACTAGCAGGCTTTGCCCGCTTCGCTGAGCACTATACTTAAATGAGTTGTCAAAATTCCATATCATTATTAATAACCTAAGTTAAAGTTTCCTCTGTATTTCGTAGAAGTTTTTCCCGTTCGCAACGTGAGGATTCCGGGTCCACAATGCCTTCGGCAGCAACTTACCCGCTTCTTACTTCCCCTTCCCCAGCAGCTAAGTTAGAAGTTTTGCGAAATCTCACCAAAGTACATAATGCGTACACCTAATCAACATCCACACACCAAAACTCATCATTCTAAGATAATGTAAAGTGAATTCAAACCGAATAATGTGTTTTTACGTGTGTTTATTGCCCCCCCCCCCTCGACCCCAAGGGGGTAAGTGGGCAAATTTCGTAAAATCTCATTACAATAAGTGTTGGATACACATAAACAATTTGTGCACCAAATTTCGGGACCGCAGCTCTCATAAATTTCCCAGGACAAATTTAGCGCTAAAAAGGGTGTCCCGAATTTGCCCTTCGTAACACATACCCACCCACCCACCCCACCCCCAAAAAAAATGGCAGAGCACAAAAAATCAAAAATGTGTTTTAGGAAATATCCTAAGAAAGTTGCATAGCCTTTTTTCAACATCGTTGTTCTATTTTTGGTAGAGTACTACTCAAATCAGGAATTTTCAAAATTTCCCGCAAAAAATCAATTTTCTCCCTTCCTTCCCTTAAAAATCGAAAATTCCTAAATCACAGATAATGTTTTATTTGTACTCATGTCTAGTCTCCCCGTGGGGAATTTCTTTATTGTGAAATAATTAGGAGCTGAGTTATGCTTATAAACATATTTTTGTCTTTTGCCCACGCAGGGGGAATAGGGGGAGAGAATTTCGGAAAAGTTGATGGATATAATTTTAAGTTGGGTAAAGACCTAAATTCCTGCCAAGCGCCGTTGAATTCCATCCAGCCGTTCACAAGTGATACACGGACAAACGGGTTTTTGTCTTTTACCCCCCAGGGGGGAACATGGGGGAATTTGTGAAAAGTTGATAGATATAACTTTAAGTTGGGTAAAGACCTAAATTCCTGCCGAGCACCGTTGAATTCCGTTAAGCCGTTCTCAAGTGGTACCCGAACAAACGTGTTTTTCGGGGTTCTAAAATGGGTTTGAAAGGGCCACAGGGTGGAGCACCTAGACAAATTAGCCTAGAGCCAGCACGCACAATATAAATATGAGAATACTGTACTATATATTACAGATATTTATTAATCATATTTTCTTAAAAAATGCAACATTTATATAAAATTTAGTCACACCAGCCTTTTATTTCAACTATGAATAACGGAAAAAAGATGGGCTTAACGCTTAAAGATTTGGTGTTTAAAAATCCCCATTTTGGTTACAGATCTTACAAAAATTATTTATTAATACATTTTAGGTGTGACAATAATTATTTGTAATTTAAGGTATTAATAATTACTGACAGCATTTTGTGATACCTTGTATGCAATGAAACAGTTTTTTTTTTTTTTTTCAAAATGCCATGAATATATTGCCATTTGAGTCTGTATACCATTTGAGTACAGTGGCGTATGCAAGGGGGGGGTTTGGGGGTTTAAACCCCCCCTTGACAAAATGTATGATAAGAAAAATTAGGCTGTTCCTTACATTTTTTTTCACATTTCATGCGGAAAAAATGTATGGCAAGCGTAGTATATTTTTTTCTACGAAGTGGTTTAAAATTATGACTAACTTTTTTTTTTCATTACTCTGCGATAAACACTCCTGAAAATAACTTCATTAACCACTTCATTTGCGCGGCGCGAAACAACTTTCCCCCGAAAACAATTCTCTGAAATGATTTCACCTTTACGAGTTCATACTCAAGGACAAGAGGGGTCGACCATATGGGGAAGGGGTGACCATTAAAGGAGTGACCTTGAAGGAGTGCACCCAAACAATACCCAACAGTAGAAGACATTTTAAATGAACTAGCGAAAACTTCTCGTCGATTAGACTTCGCTCTGTAAATAAGAAAATTCAATGAAATATTTTGTGTAACTATGTATTGAATTTTATGTTTTGTGTAGCAGTTTGCACAGGCTCTACGTTATTCGTCGCTAATTAAAGATTTTTTAGTTTGATCTTCTAATTGGTGAGTTTGTTTTACTATTTTTCATTTTTTTACTCTTATTTTCGGCAAGTAATTATGATATTTTAAAAGATTGTTAAACTTAATTAAAAAATAAACTTAATTAAGCCTAATTAAACTTATATAAACTTAATTAAACCTAATTAAACTTATATTAAACTTAATTAAACTTAATTAAAAATTCGGAAGGACGAACCCCCCCCCTTGGAAAAATCCTGGATACGCCACTGTTTGAGTATATAACCACTATAAGTTGTATGTTAAGAATTTCACAAATGCATCAAAGTTTAAAGTCAGTGCAAATCTCTCCTTCCCTTTCCTGAAATAGAAGTTATTTTTATATTTTATGTGTCAAATTTTATATTTTTCAGTTATTATAAATTATGTGTATTTTATAATCTTTTAGAAAAACTAATTTTCCAGACTTTCAAATAGACCTTCCTAGAGCATTGGATTATGTGAACCTTCTTGTTAAATATGAAAAATTTGATGGTATGTGAAGTTATTTATTTGTGATTTTGTATATTTTCATCCAATTTGTTATTTTTTGGCTATTTTTTGTTTATCTGTTGTTAAAATGAATTCCTTCAGTTAGGGATGCTATGAATTATCCACTGCATTTTCTGTAGTACTTAATTTAATTTATTTGTTTTACGTGAATGAGATACAGTGGTGGACATAATTATAAGACACCTATCTAATTTGACAAATAGTGAAAGAAAAGATTCAGAGCTTAAAAACGTTTTATCAAATACGTCAAAAACATAAATTTATTCTGTTATCACATGTAATTGTTTTACAGAAATGATATTTTTATAGAGTTTAATAAAAAAATTAAAAATACCATGGACAAAATTATAAGACATTTCAATTAAACTTCTGTTTTTTGGTTGTTTTTTTTTTCGAAAATAATGTGCAATATGCAAATTTTCTGCACGCTGATATGACATCAGCAGTTAACTAAAGCAGATGATAACCGACTTCACGCATTTACAAACATGCCACGAGGTACAGAATTAAAGGAAAGTGAAATTCGCGAAATGTGGAGAATAATAGAACTGGTGCTTCAATTAATAATATTTTAAAGTTATTAAACGCTCTAGATGTGCAATTAGAAATGTTTTGAAAAGAGGAATTAATGGATTGGTGATTAGAAGATCTGGACGTACTCCTTGCTTGTCCTTGAGAGACAGACCCCATGTGCTTTCGCTCGCTACACAGAATAAGATGACCACTACAAGCATTAAAAATGCTTTGAAACTGAATTGTTCAAGGAGAACCATTCGCAGGGTGTTGCATAATGCTTCCTATGTGAAATATAAAAAATTGAAGAAAAACCCACCACTTCTAAGCCGGCACAAAATGGAACGTCTAAACTTCGCTAAACAAACTATGGCCTGGACCTCCAAATGGTACTCTGTGTTATTTTCTGATGAAAAAAAGTTTAACCTGGATGGTCCTGACGGGTTTCAATATTATTGGCATGATTTACGGAAGTCTCCTCATGTACTAATGAGCCGCCAAATGGGTGGAGGCTCAGTAATGGTTTGGGCTGGTTTTTCGGCTCAAGGAAAAACTGATATTGTTTTTGTGCATTCAAGAATGAATTCCGAAAAATATACGAATCTTCTTAAAGATCTACTAGCCATATTCGGTGAACTCCTTTGTGGCGAAAACTACACTTTCCAGCCCGATAACGTGCTGATTCATGCATCACATGAAACAAAAAAAGTGGCTTTCAGAGCAAAGTATCAATGTTCTTCCTTGGTCTTCTCGCTCCCCAGACTTAAATCCCATCGAAAACTTGTGGGGGGTCTTAGCTCGTGCGGTTTACCAAAATGGGAGGCAGTTTATATGTGTCGAAGATCTAAAGAATGCTATAAAATGTGTTGGGAAGAACTGTGTTGCGATATTTTGTTAGAATTGATAGATTTGATGCCGAATCACATCTTTCATGTTAGGAAAAACAATGGCGGCTCCACCAAATATTGAATAACCATGTTAGAGGATTTTCTTTTAGAGAATTAGTGTCTGCTAATTATGTTGACCACTGTATTTGGGAACAACGGTAGGTGTCTTATAATTTTGTTCATTATGTTTTTAAGTTTTTTCATTAAATTGTATGAAAATATCATTATTATAAAATAATTATATATGATAACAGAATAAATTTATGTTTTTGACTCATTTGATAAAACATTTTTAAGCTCTGAATCTTTTCTTTCACTATTTGTCAAATTAGATATGTGTCTTATAATTATGTCCACCACTGTGTATATTGAAGAGTTATTTGTTATATTACATTATTTAATACATTATTAGAAGGCTGGACTTTATTTTAACAATATTTTCTCTGTCAATTTTGATATTAATTCCACTATTGCAAAACACATCATGATAATAATTGATCAGTAGATTGGTTTAAACACCCATTCAACTTTTATATTGATATGGCCATGGTGGCTACTAGTCAGGGAAAGTTGGGGAATCATGGAAAAATCAGGGAATTTAAGTAAGTCTGAAATAGTCAGGGAATTTTAGAAAATTTTTGGAAATAAGCCATTTTCGAAAACTCGTTACTGTAAATTGCTAAATTGTTCACTAATTTTGTGGAATTTTTCAGGAAATGAAACCGTAAGTCAGGGAAAATGGTGAAAAATAGTCATGGTAAAGTTTTAATGTTAGCCATCGTGATATTACAATGTGGAAACTGACAAAAATCAAAATCCTCTGCAAATTTAAGACATTAAAAACAAATAACTTTTAGGTGAAGAAAAAAAAAAATTTTTTTTTTTAGATTTTTCTAATGTATTGCAAGAAATGCATGTTTCTTCTTCTCTTATTCTGAATTAAAGAAGTAAATAATAAATAAATAAATAATAATAATGCAATAATATAGTCTTATTTGTAACTGTTCATTTATATCATACATATATATTTTATTTATTTTTTACTCCATTCTGTAAGAATGATATGGAAAAGAAAAATCATAAAATGTATTTCAATATGAACTTCTGGACCAACAAGATGTGTGTATTTTAGTAAATTTTTGTATTTAGCAAAAAAATAAATTTATAGAAGTATCTTGTATATATATATTCTTTTTGCTAAAAGAAGCTAATATTTTAATTTTTAATTAATTTTTTTATTTATTCTAATATTTATTTATTTTTAAATAATTAGAAAGTTATGAATTGTTAAAGGACTTCATATCAAAACCACACTATTGTTCCAACAAAGATGTCCTTGTTAGAAGCATCAGAAGATTAAATGTAACACTTAGTAACACACAGAATCGGGAATTTGTGAAGAAGATGCAAAGCCTGATGTTACCTCTATCCAAAGATTTGGGATCAAAGAAATCTCTTTTAGATCCATCTGTTAACATTCACCTTCTTAGGTTTGTATGGATATTTTTCAAATGGAATATTACAAATTATTATACTTTGTAGACTTAAATAAGAAAATGTTCAGCTATGCTTTAAAAGTTAGATTTGTCCTGATGCAGTTAAGTATAACTCACTCAGTTTTAAAGATATAGATTGTGATTTTTTTTTGGTAACAATGAATTTGCATTAAAAGGAAAAATTTACTACAAGGGACATTCCAAAAAAGGCAATCTTTATATCAAACAGACAATGGTATACGAAACATGAACTTTTAACTATTTTTCCCAAATTCTTATGTACTTGCTCATCTGGAACAGTAAGTTTGTGAATTTCGTCGTTTGAAATTTCATTTAAAAGCCATAGCAGCCACAAGACTGTTAAAAGGGCCAGATGAAATAGAAGTAACAGTCTGATTTTTTCAGAATCGGTACCATTAGATAGGGGCAAATTTTTTTAATCCAAGAATACAATTCAGTAATTGATGTGATAATTAGAATTTTTTTAATGAACTAAACTAATATTTCAAATGGCAACAATTGATTTCTCAATGTATCATCCCGGACAAATGTCTAGAAAGATAAATTATATAAAATCCTTTGGTGTTAAAATTTTTTCATGACATAAATAAATAAATCTAAGTTACAAATTAACTTTTAATCCATTAATGTATTGTTGTCGCCAACAAAGTTTGCTTGGTGAGATTTTGTCATGCTAAAAAACTATTGATGCGAAATTAGAAGATGAGTTTATATACGAGTTATAATGAGTTATGAGTCATTTATAAATTAGTTTGAATTTGACTCTTTTTTTTATTATGCCGAAATATATTCAAAGTATTTTAAAATATTTTTATAATTAAAGAAAAAAGTATACAATTCACCTTAATACATTAATACCTTCACCTTAATGCAATAAAATTTGCAAAATCATAGCTTCGAAAAGATTTATGTGATACGATACATTAAGAATTTGGGTTTTTAAAGTTTTTTAAATAGCTTATTTCACATTGCTGCTACCGACATTGATACATTTGATGTACATGAAATAAATTTTCAGAGACCTTTTTATTGAAAATGGGTGCCTAGCAATTCAATGAAGTTCATCACAGCCTGCTGCACAGGATCATTGTTTTTGAAGTGACCCCAGTTTACCTCAGTGATGTGGGAGCATCTCATTTCAACTGTAACAAAAATATTAAAAGTTAACAGTCCACAATGAAGGTAATTCTGATTGATTTTCTCACTTGAAGGATTGTTAATGTGGTATGGTGTTGCTAAGTTTACACCAAATGGAAATCCACCCTATAGCCAGAGCCTGATTAAGGCAGGGGCATACGGTGCAGTTGCCCCGGGCCCCCAGATCAGAGGGGGCCCCCAAATTGAATAGAAAGTTTATTTTACGTTTTCTTTAATGAAGTTACAAAATATCAGTATAGTGTAAAATCCGGCTTAATTGAGCCATCGTAATTACGAAAATTTAGCTGAATTCCGAACTAATGTCAGCAAGGATATGAATTTTTCGCAGCTAGATGAAAAAGTTAACAATGAGAAATGAAATGGGCAGAACACGATATTTCATCTGACCATTGACCATTGCAGGGGGGGGGGGGAGGACTTTGTAGCTATTTTAGGTTCTAGTCAATTTTCTTGTTGTATATCTATAATGAGGTGAAAAATTTAAATACCTCCATAAAATTTGGTTCTTCATTACTGAAGTAGTGAAGCAGAGGGGGAGGGAGGCAAAGAAGCTTTTGCCCAAGTATTGAAGCAGAGGGGTGGCCCAAAGAAAATTTTGCCCCGGGCCCCAATTAGGCTAAGTCTGGCCCTGCCTATAGCACAAAAGACCAGGACCCTTCAGCCACAGATTTTTAGTGTTAGACAAAAAATGAGGACCCCACACAACAAGGGATACAAAAGAACACGTTTCTTATCTGAAATAGATGCGATTGGATGATTAGACTTACTAGCCTAATTCCGCCTTGACAATTTCAACACTACATTTTTCTGCATTGAAATCAAAATCAACGTTTATTGGACATCACTTTTGAAGGAGTGAGGAAGTGTAACAGACTGTAAAGAACTTCCTGAATTTACTGGACAATGATTTTTACAAGGATAGTTTCTTGAAATTGATTTTACAGTACAACAAATGTGTCAGTGTCGATGACAACTATGGCAAAAACAGGGTTCATACTCCTCAGGGAAAACCTGAAAATCAGGGAATACTCAGGGAATTTGGAATTTGTTAAAAAAAAGTCTGGGAAAACTCAGGGAAAATAAAAATTTTCATTAAAACTCAGGGAAAATCAGTTATAAAACCTGAAAAAACATTTTTTTTTTCTCTCAAGTTATGTTTTTCTTGTTTAGCTTCATATCAAAATTTAAATAATGAATTATTCTGAAAATACGCATGTAAATATGATTTCTGCCTGAATTTCTATTATGATCGGCAGTAATATGACATCATACAGTGGAAGTAGCTGTATTTTGTCCTGTCTAAAGGAGCGTTTCTTGTAATATGTGGCTAATATTTTCTTGAAAATTGTCTGGGAACTCAGGGAAAACTCAGGGAATTTCTTTTCCATATTTGAGTATGAGCCCTGAAAAAGTAGCGAAAAGTCTGTATTAGTTCCCCATCATACTATAGGTATGGGGAACTTAGGTAATCGTGAAAATTTTCGACCTCGGTTTTTTGATTTTTCTACACGTTTTCAGGTGTGAGGAATCCGAAAATGACAAAATTTCTATGGTGTCTGTCTGTAGGGTGTCTGTTAGTGTGTTAGTCTGTTAGTTTGTTAGTCTGTGTACACGATATCTCAAGAACAAATTGTCGCAGAGAGGTCAGATCAGTTTTAAAATATTACTTTCGACACTGGTAAGAACCCTATTCATTTGCAACATTCGAATTTAAAAACTTCGTAAGTTATTAGAAATTTACGATTTTCTTAACATGGGAGAATAGGACAAAAATTCACTTAAACGTGCATTAAATGGAAACTTTTTACGGTAAAAATGTCAGACCAGTTTTAAAATATCCGTTTTGATGCTGGAATGAACATCAGTAATTATAAATATGCTACTTTGAAAATTTCGCAAGTTATTGGAAATTTATGAATTTCTTAACATGGCAGTATAGGGCAAAATTTCACATAAACGTCAATTTTGAGAGATATTTTCGTCGTAAAGATGTCAGACTTCTTTTGAAATATTATTTAATACACTGGCATGAATATTAATGACTATGAATTTTCCAATATAAAGATTTCGTAAGTTATTGAAAATTTATGAATTTCTTAACATAGCAGAATAGAGAAAATTTCACATAAACGTCAATCTTGAGGGATATTTTCATCGTAAAGATGTCAGACCACTTTCGAAATATTATTTAGGATACTGGCATGAATATCATAGACTATGATTTTTCCAATTTAAAAAATTCGTAAGTTATTTGGAATTTACGATTTACTTAACATGTCTGAATTAGGCAAAATTGAGCATAAACTTCCATTTTGAGGATCCTAAATACATTAGACAACTTCAAAATTACGTTTATGATATTTGTTTGAACATGATTGAATACAAATATTGTAATAGGAAAATTCCATAAATTATTCGTAATTTACGATTTTACCAACATAGCGAAATTGTAAATTTTTCATATAAATATGAATTTTGAGGATTATTGCATTGGAAATAGTAGCATGAAAACTAAACAACGGAATCGACCCTGATAAAATAAATTAATAGATTAGAATAAGATAAAATATCGAAATGAACGGTGGATAGCCTATTAGGCAGGGATTTCTTTCTGTCACTGTATCAAGCTTTGGTCAAATTCATTTCTTTTAACATGATTATAATGTGTCTCGCACTAGAAATTTATGAGAACATAAATATGATGGGGAACTGAGCAGAGTCCACCTATGCCAACTAGTTTTGTTATGTCATTGTATGTTTCTGTTTAAACTTTCATATGAAAAGACAAAACTTACTTTCAGAATGACCCTTGTAATCTAGAGTGATCATATAAAAATTGTAAAAGTGTAACCTTTTCAAAATTAAGGGGAAAGTTTTTTATTTATGTAGTTTTATTTTAAATAAATATATATATACTGAGCAAGTCTTTCAAATTCTGTCACACACTGTTCTTGACCTTTGGGAGGAAATGACTCATTTCTGTATCCTGAGCAGATTGAAAATGGAAACAAGATGGCTAGCTAAAAATCCAAAAATTTAGAAAGTAACAAATTATTATGAAATAGGGAATTAATGGAATGTTTTTTCATAATTCAAATGCCAAAATTAATATTTTGAAATGCTTAATCACTTTATTTAAAGGAAAAATCTCAAATGATATCAGAAAATTATCAAATTATTTTTTAGATAACATGAATACCATCGTTTGCTGTTGAAAGTTATTTAGACTAATTTTAAGATTTGAGATAAGTATTGGATTGATTAATACAACAGATAATTATTATAACAATCAGAAAAAATAAAAATTAATACATTTAATTATTTTAGATCCTATTTTATTTAAATGGATTAATATACTTAATTCGTATACAGTAGAACCTCGATTATCCAACCCTTGTTTAATCGGAACTCTCCATTTGCTGACATCACTTTCCTGACTTCTTTTTCAGCATCTAATATCTGAAACTCTTTTAAACTCTTTCTGTTGAACAAAATTAATTTTTTCTAAACCTTTTTCTTTCTTTCTTTTTTCTTTTATACTTTCACTTTTCTTGTGTATGCAAGCGTTCTGAATTACGAGTACATATAAATATTTTAGTTCTCCTTTCTTAGAATTCCTTTGAAATTAGCTTGACCTTTCACACTGTAAAAAATATGTCCTATTTGCTGCCAGAAATTGTCTGTAATTTGAGAAAATACGCATAATTTATAAAAAAAAATTGCGTTGTCAGAAAGTATTTTTTTCAAATTACAGAGAATTTCTGGCAGCAAATAGGACATTTTTTGCCTTGCATATGCACATCTTCTTGTTCTAAACAAAAACACTGCCCTTTTGAAATTTGGAATGCAGTATTGTCAAATGCCACAAAAATCAAATGTTTTTCAAAAGGTTTTGCTTGGTTGGAACAATAACAGTGTGGTTCCTCTGAACTAATGCTTTTAAGAAAACTTCGTGATAGAGCTGCACAACAAAGAGAAGCAATTTATGCCAAATGTAGCTTCCATTTAAATCACTGAAAACTTTTTGTTTTAAAATAGATTTTCATCTATAACTTGAATTTAGATATTTATTTATCAATGTAAATAGTCATAATAGCAGTGATGATACATATTAAATCAGATGAATATTTAAAAAAAACTATTATCTGGAAATTTCGATTTTCTGATGTAGGTTTGTTCCTAGTTACATCGGATAATTTAGGTTGTACTGTATTTCAATCATTTAAGGAACATAGTTTTATTTCTTAATTAAAATTTTTAGTAATTATGTAAAAATGCTTAAAAAATATACTTTTCTTAAATTGTGGAAAATATTTTAAGGTTCGTTTACTAAATAAATTAATTTTACAAGTAAGTAATTAATGAAAGAAATATTATGTAGTGTTGACCATAACAATTTCATACATTATTTTGAATACATTTTCCGTTTTTATTGACTACTCATTTTTAATAGATAAAGAATTAAACTGTGTTTCAATATTTTGGGACTATGTTTGTGTTTGTATCAGTACTGTTTATTTTATGACTGTTTATTGCTATTTTAAATCCACAATTTAACTTTATAAAAAATATTTTCAGGAACGATTTGAAGTCTGCTTTAGAAGAGTTTAGGAATATAGTTATGACTCATCGTGTGCCTGCATGCTTAAATCAGTTTCTAAAAAAATGCATCAATTCGAATGAAAAAAATATCCTTCAGCAAGGTATTCAACATTGTGGCTCATTATTTTATAACAGTAGTTTAATATCAATGTTATACATTACCTTTTAATGTTCATTATTTTTGCATTGAAAACAAACATTTGACATCATTTAATACTTTTTTATACAACAATTTTTTTTAAAAAGTCCTTTGTTTTAATCGATTTTTAAACTTTTGTTCCTTCTCTGTTTGGTAGATAGCAGCACTACTCCAAAATTGAATAAATGAGGTTTCAGAGGAAACCATATGCAGAAGACACTAGAAATTTTTGAGGCGCGAGTGCACCTTGCTGCTTGAATGATGCACTTGCGTCTAGTTTTTTTACTTGATGGAGGGCTAAGCTATGATTCTGACCTGAAATAATTGTTATGAGTTTTTGCAACTTAGATGTTTACTTAGAAAGTTATTTATAAATTAAATTAAATATTTGAATTGAATGAGATTAATTTATAGATGGTTTCACATTAATTTTTTTTTTTTTAAATTAAGAATATTATTATTATTATTATTATTATTTTTTTTTTCGTTTACACATTTATGATCAGCTATAAAACACATTTCAGCTGTAAAACACATTTATTTTTGAAATTATTTAAGCAAATAAAAAATGCAGTGACTGTTAAAGAGTTAAGGCACTTAAATAGTTTGCTAATTATTTTAAATGTGCATAATAAGAATTATTTTTAATGGATCATTATGAAATTAGAAAGGATTATAAAAAAATGTTTGTGTATGTAGGAGTATTGCTTCCCTGCACACACTCCTCCCCCTGCACCACCTTCACTTGAGAAGAGCAGGGTAAATTTTCAATATGTGTATATTTCAAAAGAACTCATCAATACCTTTAAAACTAGTAATTTAATCATAGATCTATAATAATTTGGAACAAAGTTATGATTTTTTTTTTTTTTTTTTTTTTTTTTTAATTAAAAAAAGAAAGAAAAAATAAATTCTCAGATGACATCTGTAAGGCACAAAATTGCCTTTCTTTCTTTAGTGTTTAGTTGTATACTTCTCTGGGATAAAAATCGTCTGCATTCATGATGAAAAATAATTTTAATAAATAATTTGTACTGTATGAATTTGTTTAAGAAAATGTAGAAGAAAGTTTTGTGATGGCCACAACATACTAGTTAATATGAGTTCTCTATAGAATTTGCTAAAGCAGGTTCATTTGATTCCCTTTTTCATTAAAAATATTCTTTTTTTTTTTTTTTTTTTTTTTTTTTCTATTTTTACTTCTAAAGTTGTGTCCGAGGCTTGAGCATGCTAAAGTATAAAAGTTTTATATTAACACTTTGTGACCAGCATATTTTTCCCTTTTCTATTACTGATTGCTGGGGAATACTAAAGTAAACTCAATGTAGTTGCCACAAATTTTTGTTGTTTACACATGGATAAAATATTAGACATAATGTTTTGAAGTGTTACTCTTGGAATTATTTAAAGCTTGAAATGCAAATTAGTCATATAATATTAGTTCCTATAATACTATGGAGAATTAATACCCTAATAATACTATCGAAATAATACTAAAGTATTGTTTCTATAGAAATTCTTTAAATGACGTGAATTCACATCAGCGGTAACCAGGAACAAAATGAATATGAAATGACATGAATTCAGGTCAGCAGTTGCGAATGTGTTAATATTACATTCTTACATATTAATTACACCTGTATTTTAAATCTGTTGACTTTATTTTCAGTTATTGATCTTACTATCAATTGTACCAGTAAAAGTTATGCTTTGTTGGAGCTAGCAGTTGCTTTCACTGAGACTTTTCAAAAGCAGAATGCTATAAAAGTCATAGAAAATCTTGGACCTGCAGCTGATCCAAAAGTTTTTGATAATATGGGTATGAGACTGTTTCAACAAAACAAAGTAAATAATATTTAATTTTAATTAATTTATTAATTTATTTTTATGAAATTGTTTTTTGGTACGGATCTGTAATCTCTCGGACAGCCATTGCCCTTGTTATTCTATGGGAAAATTTGTTCTTACAATTACTCATTACCTAATGATTTTTTTAAAATTCTGTTTTCACAGTCAGAAAATTCATAAGCATTAAATAAGTACTCATTTTGAAAAATATATATTTTTTTTTTTTTACATTATAATTTTGAGTTAATAAATTTTTTCCCAAAATGTATTTTTCTCATTTTTTTAGTAGCAAAATGAAATACTTAATATTTAAAAAATCAATTTTTGGAAAATTAGTACTAATTTAACGCTTATGAATTATAAAAACAGAATTTAAAATTATTCATTAGGTAATAAGTAATTATGGAAACAAATTTTTCCATAGATAGAATAACATGGGCCATGGCTGTCGGCAAGATTAGGTATGGTGTCCACTCTTAAGTGATAAATTATAACATATTATATCAATGAAGCCAACTTGTTATTTAAAATATTAATTTTTTAATCTACCATTTTTACATGTGATTCCATCTTTCAGTTTTGACGAAGTTTATGATTTATAGCCCCCCCCCCTCTTTTTTTTCCCCAAAATGATTTTTATTTCAACTTTTTACTGTATTGCAAAACATATAAATTTCTTTAAGCTCTCATTACTAATTAGAAATTTACTCTAAGTAGTACTGTCCCAGGAACTATTTGCAAGTATTTTTACTTCCATTACCTATAGGTAATGGAGGCTTAACATCAGTGGTGACCTCATGCAACAATACACGAATACAATTTTACTGCAGAACAATGTAGTATAAACAATTGTGTGTATTCATTCAATTCATCTCATTCAATTAAAAAATATTTTATAGCAATGTTTGACACTACACAATATAAATAATTATAAATAATAAAAGTATTAGTTTTGATACAGAAATGTTTTTTAAAGTGAATTATTAGTCGAAAGTTGCAGACAAATTTTTTTCTCAGTGCAGACGAAAACTGTCCGCAAGCCGTTTTTCTGTGTCCGCGACTATGTCGCTGTGTCGCGGTGTTTCTGCCACTGGGGCGACAACTAGCTTTAGTTAACTTCAGTATTCCCCGGCAATCAGTTTAAGAAAAGGCAAAAGTATGTCGGTAACGAAAGTGTTAATAGACTGTTGAAAAATTCTTAAATATAAGACATGACTCGGTGACTTCGCCAATGAATATTATGTGAAGAATGCCTAGCTGGTTGTCGGCCAGGGTGGCTCAGTGGTAGAGCATCCGTGCGTTAAGCGGAGGTGCCCGGGTTCGATTCCCGGCTCTGGTATTTTTCACATAGTTGGTAGATAAAAATATATCAACCTTTGCACTCCAATGTACTTAAAATGAATATTCACGGTTGATGAATTCATGAATAAAAATTTCTAAATTGAAATTTTGTGGTCTATGGAGTTGTGCTACGATTATTATTGTCTCACCTGATATATCTGCGTTTGCAGACTCGGTGACTTTGCCAACGAATATTATGTGAAGAATGCCTAGCTGGTTGTCGGCCAGGGTGGCTCAGTGGTAGAGCATCCGTGCGTTAAGCGGAGGTGCCCAGGTTCGATTCCCGGCTCTGGTATTTTTCACATAGTTGGTAGATAAAAATATATCAACCTTTGCACTCCAATGTACTTAAAATGAATATTCACGGTTGATGAATTCATGAATAAAAATTTCTAAATTGAAATTTCGTGGTCTATGGAGTTGTGCTACAATTATTATTGTTTCACCTGTTATATCTGCGTTTGCAGACTCGGTGACTTTGCCAACGAATATTATGTGAAGAATGCCTAGCTGGTTGTTGGCCAGGGTGGCTCAGTGGTAGAGCATCCGTATGTTAAGCGGAGGTGCCCGGGTTCGATTCCCGGCTCTGGTACTTTTCACATAGTTGGTAGATAAAAATATATCAACCTTTGCACTCCAATGTACTTAAAATATAAGACATGAGTTTCTATTTTCTACTGAAATTCAGGAATATCTTTAATTTTCATATGAGCATATCTTTCTGCAAGTGATAATTTCTTTTCTACGACAAAGTTGCTGTGTTGCTAAATTCTGCCACAGGGTGTATGTATATTACAAATAGCTTTTTACAATTATAAACTTTTCTTTTAATATGATAATTAAAAAATTTAAATTTAATATGTTTTTAAATGACTACAAAATGCAAAAGTTATTTAGGAGATTAAAGAAAAATTAAAATGGTGTACATTTCCTTTTTCTAAGTATGCAAAATTTTCATTTTCCAAAAATTTGAATGCTGAAAAAACAGTAAATTCTTGAGCTTGTATAAAAATGAAAAAAACTGAGTTATTAAAAATCAGATCTTATGTTACAAATATGATAGCTATACTTTTTAATATTTTGATTGTAATAAAGCATATAAACTGAAGTTTTTTGCTATTATATGGAGGGATAAAAAGCATACACATACATTGAGGTATTGTAAATTAAATCTTGTATTGTAAACATGAAACATAGCTATGCTTTCTTAATTTTTTATCTGTAATAAAGTATTTAGGTTATCCACTCTGTTATTATATAAATTTTTAAAATGTAAAGGTTATTAATTAATTTATTTTCCAGCATACTGAATTAGAAGATTTAATACAAATCACCCAATCCTTAAGCCATATAGACAGAGAAGGTTTATATTGTTTCGCCTTTAGATCTTGTGGTATGTATTTTTTTCTAAACTAATGTTTACATTTTTTTATCATTATTTTCTACTTTTATTTAAAAAGTTACAAAATTATAGTTACCGTAAAATCCCGAAAGTAACCCCCCCCCCCTCTTTTCTCGCTGAAAGTGAAATATCTCCGTTATCCTGAAAGTACCCCCCCCCCCCCCCCCCTTTTTTTTTTTTTTTTTTTCTCCATCCAACAAAATTACATCCAATCTTCAGGCACACTTACGGTACGTCGGCATTGCAAGTTAAGTTTGGCATTGAATTAAGTTTTAATATTTATATATTATTTCTAATTTAACTAATTTTTCATAAAGTGTTGGATGCACGTTATCAATGGAATCATTATGCAGTTTTTTTTAACCTTTAATGTAAGAAATGCTAACCTTTAATATTTCCTTTTAAGTAAGTACCGTAAAATCCCGAAAGTAACCCCTCCATCGAATATAACCTCCCCTCCCTTTTCTTCATTTTCTTTTATAATTTTTTTTAAGAATCTTGATTATAACACCCCCACGCCCCACCTGAAATTTATCCATTTTGCTTTTTAAAAAGGGGGTGGAGGGTTACTTTCGGGATTTTACGGTAAGTAAATATAAAATATAATCTGTATGAAATAGAAGCATGTATGGGAAAACAAAACAGTTGTATGGGGATTTCTAAAATATTTTTGTTCCAAAAGATGATTTTGGCTCTTAATATTTCATATAGTGGTTAATCATTTTAAAACAAATATAATTTTTTTTTAGAACTCTAGCCATTCATGGTGTTTTTCTTCCAAAGTTTCAAAACAAATTTCTTGAATTCTG
The DNA here is from genome assembly GCA_963930645.1 of Salticus scenicus. Classification (NCBI taxonomy): domain Eukaryota; kingdom Metazoa; phylum Arthropoda; class Arachnida; order Araneae; family Salticidae; genus Salticus; species Salticus scenicus. Next base: position 9,168,294 of record OZ005662.1, on the reverse strand, counting down.
CCGCAGGCTGCAAAATATTACACAGCAGGCCACATGTGACCCAAGGGCTATGAATTGGTCACCACTGCATTAAAATGCATTAAAAGAATAGTAAGAACATAAAAAGCATGATGTAATAATGAGCAAGCCATTCTGCAATTAAAGTTAGTTGACAACATGTGCTGCATTCGATCCGAGGTTGAGCTCGTCTACAGTTTTCCATGGTTTTCTCCAAAACTCACAGAAATACAAACTATGACCCCTTTAGAAAGACCCCCAAAGAGGACCATGCCCTATAGGCCTAAATCCTTAGTGTAGACAGTTGTCCTTAACTCAAACACCAACACCACACCTTGATTCAATAAAGAGTATTTCTCTTTTAAAACAATTAGGTTGCGAAAAAAGATAAAAACTGATATTTATTTAACTATTATGTTTTCTTTTATCATTTTGCAGAAACACACACACTCTCAATTCAGCTACTTAACTTAGGTAAGACAATTATGCAGAAATAACACAGGATTTCCTAATATTTCAATAAATTAATTTTAATATACATTCTTAAGCTTCTAGTCTTGCAGTTGCAACTGAACTTGTTGTACAGTAAAAATTTATGTGTCTTGACAGATCTTCCAGTTATTAAAGTTAGTGTATGGAGGTACAGCATGGGCAGCTATGTTAATATTCGAATAAACAAATGAGAGAATGTCATCATGTGGAATTCTCTCATTAGTCTTCAAATTATGTACAAGCTAATTTCAGCATCTGACTCACATTTAAGTTTATCACAATCAGTCACTCAGTAAGTCACTCACAATCTGTTTAAGTTTATTTTGGTTTATACAAATTTACAGCAAGTTAAATATCTTTGATAGCTTTCAAATGAAGGCTCTCAGCTTAAATCATATTGTTACTTGCTTTGGGCTATGGGTTGGATACATATTTTAAAACGTACTTTTCAATTATTTCTCATCAAATATTAGTTCTTAATATGCTCAAATAGTTCCCTATTATGAATAAACCCAGTTTGAAATTTCTAATTAAAAAGTAAGAGATGTATATCAGGGTTGCTATGGTACCTAGAAAACCTGGAAAACTCAGGTAATTTTAAAATCTATTAAAAAACAGGGAAAACTCGGGAAATTTCAAAATTTATTGCAAAAACAGGGAAAATTCAGGGAATTTTGAAATTGTTTGGAAAAATATTGAAAAAATTTTTCATAATCAATTTTTTTTTTTTTTTTTTTTTTAAATCTTAGTGCTTTATAATGAATCAATTATGGTTTTTCCCCCAACTATAGTAAGTTAATAAAATTAATATACCCCAAATATGTTCAATTGATTTGTAAACATGTTAGATTTTAATGCAGCATGAGTGTGTGTCGTCTATTTTACTTCTAAAAGAGACAGGGAAAACTCAGGAAATTTTTTCTTCTGATTTGTGTAGCAACCCTGTATATTCTCGGATTATATATTTATGCAGGGATGAGATTTTTAAACTGATTTCAGCATTTTTGTAGATTAACTTTTCTGTTTTCTCAGCTTCTTTTTTTTTGTGTGTGTTTGTTTTTGGTGTGCATTTGTTACATCAGCTAATCAAATAAAACTTGATTGAATACTAAAGCATAATCATTTCTTTTTTTATAGATTGAAGATTAAAAATCATGCTTATTACTCTAATACAATAGATTTTGTTATCAAAATTCTAGTATTTCATTTCAACATCTTGCTTTTGCGTACAGTTTCAGCTTTTTTGTCTTTTTGCTAATCTTATTCCTGTATATATTTTTTTAAATATTTAAAACAAAAACCATCAGTGTAGAAGAACATGCAGTTCAAATAACTCTGACCCTGACCTAAAAGTATTAATACATAAAATATTGTATTACACTGAATATTATCGAGAATTATCAGAGATGGAGGCTTATTTGTGAATTCTCAGATGAAATTCAAAATTTTCCAAAGGGAAATTAAAAACTTTACTTAAAATTCAAATTGTCATACAGTAGAACTTGGATAATTCGAAGTTGAAGGGACCAGAGAAAAATTCAAAATATTCAAAAATTCGAATTACATATACTGTTTTGTCAAAACGAAGAGATAAATTAAAAAAATAAAACTCTACAATCAAAGATTTAACACATAAACTTTATATTTAAGAATACTACTACATTCACCCCCCCCCCCCCAAATTAAATCAATATTTTTCAACGAGCTTAATTATTCAACACTTTTTAAAAAATAGTCAGGTATTTTTGATTGCTTCTTTAAGTACAATCTTTGTGTCATAGCATATGACTTCAACCTATCAATTGATACAAAAATAGATTCTTGTACATTAGACATGACTGTCAATGAAAAAAACCCTCAAATTTCATGCATATGGACCCTATCTTCTGATGCACTAGGTAGAAAATACTCTTTTATTTCCTTATCCTTTTTTTGAAAGACTGCTAAAAAAAATAATGCAACTTTAGCTGAGAAAAATCTCAGGAAGAAATTTTACTGCAATATTTTAAAGGCAATCACGTGAAAAATTCGAATTATCCAAAATAGAATTCGAATTATCCATGATTTTTTAACATTATTTTAGTACAAAATTCAAGGGACCGACTAAAAAATTCGAATTATCCAGAATTTTGAATTAAACAAGTTCGAATTATTCAAGTTTCACTGTACATCCATATTCATATATGTTCAAATAATCTATAAATTTTGAGACCATTTAAAATTGTTGGTTGAAAACCAAAATCTATATGGCATGTATTCATTTTATAATATTGTGTTTATTAATATTATTGTTTGATATCTTATTTATTTATTTTTTTTTTTCCTTGAAGCTAACAGAAATGATTTCCAAAGAGCACTACAGTTGTTTGAGAAATTGAAAGAAGAAGTTATTGAACCACGTCCTGAAACAATAAAACTATTGCAGGATTTGCTTAAGAAGAACAATCAATCCCTGCCTTTGTCTTTAATTTCTGGAACTACCTCAGAAATCATTTCATCAGCTCCTGAAGCTACTAAGGCCTTTCTTGAGCAACTTGAACTTGGCAATTCAGAAGCTGCATTGAAAGAGTTAAGTAATTTGAAAAAGGGTTACATTAGAACTTTACCAATAAAAACATTGACTGATTTAGTTGATTTATGCTTACAAAAGAATTGTACTAAAGGTAAGATAAATTTTGCATTTGTAATGTAAATTAACGTGTTATGAATCATATGTGAAATAAAGGCACTTTTCTTTAATAGCAGCCCTATACATAGTACTTTTCATAGTATTACTTTTTTATTTCTTTTATAGTATTTTTTATAGTCCTTTTATATTAGCTAGTGCTAAAAAAAAAAAAAAAAAAAAATTGAAATAGTAACAAAACATTCCAGATAAATATTCCTAAAAACCTGGCAATATTATTATCCCTTTTCCTTCCTCACTTTTCTTTTGTGTGCGTCATTTTACTTTAATTCTTTTTCATTCTTTGTTTGGAACATTATGAGATTAAAATAACATAATTCTTGTGCATGTTGTATTGAAAGATGTGTTGATACAGCTTTAAAATTCTCTTAAACTTTTTAAAATTGTATTTAAGCTAAAATTCTCAGTAAGGGTTGTGTGGTAATCATGCTAAAAATTTTTCATAAATTGTGCAATAATGTGTGAAGAAACTTTTAAAAGATTAATATAGTAACTGTTGCTAAGGAACACAATATTTTAAGGATGCAGAAACTTTTTTTTTTTTTTTTTTTTTTTTTAACTATCATAATAAATTTAGCCAGCAAAAAAGTATTGTTTTGTTGAACATCTCGAATAAATAAGAAAGTCCCATAACATACATATAGTAAAAAAAAAAAAAAAAAAAAAACACCTCTTATCTGAAATTAAATTTTGTTAAGGGCAGAATTCAGAGGTGGAAAATTGGTGCAGAACTCATACTGGTATTTTTTGAAATTTTTTTCTATTTGTAAAATTGTTGGTTTAAGAAGAAGAAAACTTTGTTTTATAAATACTGGTATGAGTTCTGCACCAATTTTCTACACCTGTAGAATTTTACAGCTATCATCTGCAAACTGCAAACTAATGTGATGTGTAGATATTATGAAAATGAATTTCACTTTTGTTAATTTATTTTGTTTAGAATTAGCTTCAAATGTTCACACTATGAGTTACATCTTTGATAATGTTAGAGATGTTCTAAAGCCTCTCCTAGAAAAGTATTCCCAAGATGGAGATATTGAAAAATTTAGTTGTCTACTGAGCTTCATGCCAGACTTTTCACTCATGAGCTGTGGTTTTAATACTTATTTCTGTAAAGCCTTTATTGCTAGGTAAGTGTATTTTTGAAGTAAAATGTAATTTTTAGAATATTTCGAAAGAGCTACAGTGTTTTGGAAAATTTTAAAGCCTTTTTATTTATTTATTATTATTTTATTTTTGGCTAAATATTTCTTTCTTTCAAGTATTTCTTGGTCTTTTTCTCTCTCTCCCTCCTCCTCTCTTAAAAAAAAAAAAAAAAAGAGAGAAAAGGAGGGTTAGTGCAGGATTCTAAAATTTTTTGTTCTTTTTGTAATTTTTCAGTATTAGAAAATTTTGTTTTCCTAAAATATATCAGGAAACAAGTAACTAATTTTATGAACTAGGCTTTTTATACACTTCTTTATAATTTAGCTTTTTTTTTTTTTAATAAAAAAAATTATTAATGTTTTTGCCATTTTATGAATGTAAACAAATCATATGAATTTTGTAGAAAGTAAAAAAGAATGAGCCTGTAAGTAAATCTTAATTTTCCATTCTTTTATAGTTAATACGCAGTATTTAATATTTCAAAATCATTGGCTAAACAGAATTTGGATTAGGATAGATGCTAGAATTTTTTTTTTTTTTTGTAACTTAAAATTGTGATTAATATTTTACCTTTAAATCAATTGATTAAAAATAACTTTAAAATAATATTTGTTAAAATTTTCATATTCATTAAAAGCTAAAATTTAATTACTATAGTTTAATTTAAATTTTTATTTTAAATACTTATTTCAAATCAAAAACAAAAACAGAACCATATCATATGCATGGAGTAGAAGGTTGATTTTTACCAACTATGTGAAAAATACCAGAGCCGGGAATCGAACCCTGGGCCTTCCGCTTAACGCACGGATGCTCTAACCACTGAGCTACCCTGGCTGATAACCAGCTCGACACTTCTCACATAATTTACGTTGGCAAGGTCACTGAGTCTGCATTAAAGCAGCTATATCAAGTGACAAATTTGAATATGGCATAACTACAAACGGCCACGAAATTTCAATTCAGAAATTTAATTCATCAACCTGGAAAAAAGCCAGGTTGATGATGCGTAAGCGGAAGGCCCGGGGTTCGATTCCGGGCTCTGGTATTTTTCACATAGTTGGTAAAAATCAACCTTCTACTCCATTCTATCAAAAATCATTTTTTCCAGGTTGATGAATTAAATTTCTGAATTGATATATCATATGCATTTGATAAATCAGATTAAATGAGTGTCATTTTAATGAGTAAACAATTATCCAGGAGAAAGCGATTATGCAGAATTGCCTTATCCCAATCATTGGTTCCCTACTATAATAAGAATATTTTTTTTTTAATTTGTGAACAAAACTGTACCAATTAGTTATCATTTCTATAATGTATTTATTGAAAACAGTCAATAATAGTTTTGACATACTCATTCAATGAACCCTGGGAACTCAGCCTAAGCTGTTCTAAATTTCTGGGACTGCAAATTAGTCTCAGAATTATAGCCTTAATTCAAAATGCATAGGATAGATGATAGTAGGTACAGTAGCATCAGTAATGTATTTGTTTCCTGCTGCTGCTTTTTTTTTTTTTCTTCTCTTCTCTTCTTTTAAAATCTTGAAGCTGGTGCATGAGAGGTTTATATCCAAGCATGGTTAGAAATAAGCGGTCGTTGGTTATATTTTGCGGCCAGTTTTTTCATTTTGATGCCTAGAATTCCAATCATAGGTGCCATATTTGACACCTGAATTTTTTCCTCATTAAATCTAATAATTTTCCCAATCCCATCAGACAGTAAACAAGTCTATTTCACCTAACCTAATAAAAACCTAATTTGAACCTAATAAAAACTGATTGAAGAAATCATTTCCCTATGAAAGTAGTTGACGATTTGTTAATGATTGAATTAAACAGCCCTAAATTGGAAGATTTCTGCCCAGAAAATGCTATTAAATTGTGGTGGAATGATGTATCTTCTCTGCAAAGAATGAATTTGTAATTTTAAATACGTACGTTTAATATTGTCAATGTAATTACATTCATTACTTAAATCTTTTTTATATAATCTTGCATATATTATTTACAAGTTGATGCTTTATTATTATTTTAATATACATATTTAATTATAGATGGCACCTAGAATTTTAATTTGGACGCCCAAAAAATTTAATCCAGGCGTTATTTTGACGCCTAGTTTCAAAATTCTTATTTCTAACACTCTATCCAAGTAGGCTAGGATCCTTTTGAAAGTGCATTTCACCTTTTCTAGTTGAAGCAATATGTTATATCAGTGTTGTTTGTTTCCTATAGAGAAATTTGTAATGAAAAAAAAAATATATATATATATATGTATAGTAATTTGCTTTGATTGTTATTATGGACAATAGTGTTTGCAGTTTACCACCATAAAATACATATTTTGAAACTTTTGGAATTGTAAAGCTTAATTATCATGATTTTTTAAGTTAAGCTTTTAAATTTTACTAAGCTCTTTTTATTTGCATTTTGAAAAAGGAGAAAGAAATTTAATAAAATAAAACATAATTTATACGTCTCATTAATATAAAACCAATGTGACATTTAAAATGAGATAATGAATACAAAAATTTTAAAACTTTACAAATGCATTTTAATTAAAAACATTATAATACACGACAGACGTTTTGGCTAGAACACTAGCCCTCCTCAGTGTCAAACATACAAACACAACATTTACAAAGAAATTCATAACACATCATAACAAGATTATATATTCAGGAGGAATAGCTTTAGCCTCGTTCAAGGCAGAATGTTGCATTTTAGTAAAAGCGCCCTCTAGAAAAATACGGGATTCATAGATATTTACATTAGATGCTGGAATTTTAAAGTTGTCAAAATCTGGAATATGATCACTATTGAGGGAATGGATTATGAGTTCTGATCTTAAATCACCTGTTTTATATGAGCGTTTATATTCCTTTAATCTAATTTCACCTGTTCTGCTAGTTTCACTGATACATGTAGAATCACAATTTTTACAGGGGATACAATAGATTACACCAAGATGTTTAAGGGGGGGGGGGACAGCAGGTTTAAAGTTTGAGAGAAAGTTACTAATATGGAGTTGAGGTTTAAAGCTAGTAGAGATATTAACTGTTTTAAGCAATTTAGCGATATTTTCTGAAATACCTTTAAAATAAGGGATAGTAGTACGGTGAGTAGAATTTTTAATTTTAGGATAAACTGATTTAGAGGAAAAATTGAACTCTTCTTTATAAATTCTTTTAATAAAACGAGAGGGATAACCATTATTTTTTAAATCAGAAAAATTTTTAGACAGTTCAATATTTAAAAATTCAGAATTACTACAGTAATGCTTCACGCGATGTTATGATGTGTTATGAATTTCTTTGTAAATGTTGTGCTTGTATGTTTGACACTGAGGTGGGCTAGTGTTCTAGCCGAAACGTCTGTCGTGTATTATTATTATAATGTTTTTAATTAAAATGTATTTGTAAAGTTTTAACATTTTTGTATTCATTATCTCATTTTAAATGTTACATTAGAAAGAAATTTGTTTGATTTATTTGATTTATTTTTTATTTTTTACAGTGGCAAGCATGATAGTCTCTTATCCCATTTGGAAGAACGTGTAAATCAAAAGAATAAGTTATTTTCAGTTGTTGCCTTCGAAGAATTACTGAAACTGCCTGAACACGAAGAGAGAATTTTGAATTTGGGTGTGAAGTACCTTGATTCTAATTATAACTTGCCCATAACTGTTATATGGGCTCATTATTTTTCCAAAGGGAATTACGAGAAGGCTGATGAAATTTATAAAGTATGTATTTTGATTTAAAAGAATTATGCTTTAGTTTAATAGTTTCATGTATTATTTACTTTCTTATAGTGCAGCAAACCTTTTATGAGTAACAAGCTGTTATATATTTGTTGTATATGATCATGCAGAAATTAAGGATGTTCTTAGAAATGATTTTTTTCATTTAGAATAAAAACTTGTGTACGAGAATTGGCATTAATTAATTGTTAATTAAAAATATGAGAACCTAAATATTGAAAAATAAAGTACAGTATATCTTAGCTGGAAAGGCTGAATTAATTTCAACAAGAGTGAAAAATGACTAGGTCAGGAATCAAACCTGGGTCCTTGCCTAAATCCCGTTCAACACACTTAATTTCAAATTGTTTCAAGGATATTAAAAATTATATTAAAACTTTAATTAAAATTAGAAGCAATTAACCTCGCTTGAAGTTTCCATAAGCTTTTCGACCAGGACATTGGCTTTCTTCAGTGCTTGGATGATTCTTCCGTGGTTTGAAAGTTTCTTCCTTTAACAACTTTGGATGGAGAGACGGCACCATCTCTTGCCCATTGGGTTTACAAAAATACCAAACTGTAACATTGTAATATTCCATAAAGTTTTATTCAACTGTGGAACATCTCAGAAATATTCTTGGGATGTGGAATTTTCAATAATCAGACTAAGGGAGAGTAGCAATTTTGGTGTACCCCCTTTTTCTGATTATTGGAGATTTTACAGGGTGGCGACAATCAGGGAAATCATGGGAAAATCAGGGTACTTTATCAATTTGGAAATATCAGGGAATTCTGTAAAAACACCCCAAAATCATGGAGTTTTTCATTTTTGCCCAGCAAGCATAACTGAAAGATCTCCAAACAGGTGTAATCTTAATTCCTTAACTGCCCCGGGCATATAGATACGTTTTTCCGAAGTACGATCGTTTGTATTTTACTGCTACCAGTGAAACTACTGACACAGCTTGACCAGTGGAATAAAATAACCTTGAAAATAATCTTGATAGTGTTTTCGAAATATTTACTCATTTCAGAGTTGAAAGAGAATAGCAGCACTTTGAAGCGAATCTCTTAAATTTTCCTTGGCAGGTAAGGGGTTAACCATGATTGCACAGGATTGGCTACTTTCAGGTTGAATCTCACCTAGTTAACATAAATAAAGAAATAAATATTTTTAGTGCAGCAACTTGAGGAATAATTTTGATGTTAATAAGTTGTGCAATTGAAATGAGTCATATTTTTATAATTTTGTAATTCTCCAAACTTTTGAATTTTTCAACATCAGTATAGTGTTTTGAATGGCAGTGGTTTAGCGAGCATGTTACACAAGAGTGTGATATACAGAAAATTATGTAATATATATAATAGGTAACGGAAATCATGGAAATTTGTCAAAATTAGTCATGGAAATCATGGAAGAATCAGGGAACTTTTTTCTGAATTTCTGTAGCCACCCTGTTTTACATTCAATCCACATTTTCCTAATTTTCTTCTTTTTACACAACTGTTCCTTAATTTCTTATTGGCTAATCCCACACATCCTGTTGAAATCTATTGGTTGACTAACAATCTATAGAATCTGGTTACCTTCTTATATATTGGAGGAGCACATTCCTTTCATATTTTTATGCATATGATAATATGTGCATATACATATGATAATATGGTCAATGCTGTCAAAACAACAGCTTACATTTTTCATTATTCCCTTTTGGTATACTATGCATTGAAGACTATTCCTGTGTTTATTTAATAAAGCTTGTTTGCTATTGTAAGCTTCTTTATGAATTAATTCCTTATGAATTTTTTTGAAAATTATAAATTTGTTCTTATATTTGAAATTGAAGATTTATTTAAGTATTTTTCAACAATTATCTCTCTCTATTTTTTTGTATGTTCCAGAAATATCCAGTTAATTTTGAAAGAGTTGATAACATTATCTTTAAAAATATCAAACAGAATGAAAATGTAAGTATTTTCACAATGCATTTTTCTTTTTCTTTAATGTGATTGTATAATTTGTTTAAAAAAAAAAAAAAAAAAAAAAAAAAGTTTTAATTTTCTTTATTCATTTAAAAATTTGCAGCTTGATTTAGCCAAAAAATATGTTGAACTTACGAAAAACAGTAAAGTGCGTGCAAGAGTAAAGGAAAGAGCCTATGGAGCTGCAGTTGATTTATTAGGTTTGTGCATTCTTATTTTGCTCATTTTTACTTGATTTTTTTTTTTTTTTTTTTTTTTTATGAAAGCAGTTAATTTTTATTTGATAAATTTAATTCCATGAAGTCATACTATTATATGTACAAAGAGAAGTTTGTTATATAAAATCTACTTTTTCCTTGCAATTTTTTTTAATGTTTTATTTAGAGTTAACGGCCCTCTTCACTTACCGTTGCCGGAAGCCCGAACCAATGTTATTCTATGGGAAAATTTCCTCTACAAATAACTTATTAAGCAATCTATTTTTAAATTATGTTTTCACATTCAGAAAATTCCCAACTATTAAATGGATGGACTTTTTTAAAAAAAAAAGTATTTTTTTAATTTTTAATATTTTATATTGAAATTGCAAAATGAAAAAAAATTCACGTATTGAAAATTCATATTTTGCAGCTTCAAAATAAAATATAAAAAAATTAAAAATAATTTTTTAAAAAAGGTCCGTCCATTTAACAGCTGGGAATTTTCAGAATGGGAAAACAGAATTTAAAAATATGTTTTAGTTAATAAGTTATTTGTAAAGAAAAATTTCCCATAGAATAACATTAGCTTCGACTTCCAACGGCGGTGAGTGAAGAGGGCCCTTAAAAGAAAGTAATTGATATGACAACAGTTTAATTAAAAAAAAAATAGAGAATAGTTATTTAAAAAAATATATGCAGGGCATCCAGAAAAGGACTTACTGATTTTAAGATTAAATATCTCGAAAACAAAGGTCAATAAGGGATGAGACAAACTGTCTATTTATTATGAAAGCTGTAAAAATTTGATACAGGAATTTTGAAAAAAGTAACAAAAGTTGCCATCAGATGGCACTGTACACTGTACAGGATTATGGAAAATAAAATAAAAGTAGTTCTTCCACAAGTAGTCTATAGAATCGATGCAAAATCTGTTCAAATGTTCACCTCTAGCCATGCAAAAGTGGCGTAAACGAACAACAAAATTTGCCATCCCCCCCTTTAGTGTGTCAATGGAAATGAACTCACATGCCATACAGATTGCCTCTTCAAGTTTGTCAAGTGTCTTGGGATAGCGACCCTCACTGAGAGATACAACAAGGTGTTCATACTTTTTGATTGGTGGAAAGCTCCCTTTGACCGCCCGAGGCGATTTCGCGCATCGCTACCATAGACATAAAGCAGGGAGAAATTGTGACTTTCAAAAATGCTTATAATTCATATTAATTAAATGTAATTAAAAATTTTTGAAGCAAATTTTCATGCTCCTAAATGTTTTTCCTATTAATAGAAATAAAAATTTTCATTGATTTTCGTCAATTCTTTTCTAAATAAGTACTTTTCTTAAAACAGTTTCGTATTTGGCGATAACTTCAATAATTACACAGCCAACATCTTTCGGAAGAAATCGCATTTTTAACGTGCGGCGTTCGGTTTTTTTCCCCTTCTTTTTAGAATAATTTTGAAAATAAATTATGTAAGTTAACATTAACTAATATACACTTATTATTATTTTATTTATTTATCTATTTATTTTTGTTTTACCTGATCTTATTAAAAATTATTTTGATTAATATAACAAACATTTAGATATAAATACAATTGATAAAGTAAAGCATATTTTTGGAAATTTTAGTGTTAAAAATACATAACTAATAAATAAAAAGGCCTTTTAATTATTTAGTTTTTTTTTTTTTTTTTTCTTCAGGAATATATAAATAAAGGCTAGTACATTCATTTAATGCATAAAGCTTAATCTCAATAGGTGCCTTATATTTTTCTTATATTTATTCAAAAATACGGAATACGAGGGGGAAAAGAATAAGGCTAAAAAAAGCATTAAAATGAATGCGTATTGTTCTCTTATTTATTAATTTAAAAACATAAAATTATTTTATTTGTTTATCTATTTTATTTTTTTTTATTTTTTTTTTTTTTATGGAGAAATCAAGACATTAATAGAAGTAAATACCTCTATAGTGGCCAAGCGGAACTGCAGTCAAAGTTGGTAGATGGGAAGTGCCGGGTTCGATCAAAAAACGCGTTTTCGATCTAGCCGTTCGGAGTTTTCCGTAGTTCTCTCTAAAACTCGCATAAATACGAACTAGATTCACTTAGAAACCCCCCCCCCCCCACGGAGGGCATTTCTCCTGTAGGCCTAGGTCCCTAGAGTAGTCAATCAGTCTTAAGCCATACAACCAATCAACCATTCTTTATGAGATTAACATATGTTAGAATTTCATGCTGTAAAATTATAAGTGCTTATTTCTTCATTTTCTTTATTTGTTTATTAATTAATTAATAAATTTATTTATTTATTAAATGTCATATTTCTTTTTAACATATACGTTATTTTTTATCTTTTTTTTTTTTTATCATACTTTATTCAAAGGTACAAAATACGAAATATATATATATATATATATATATATATATATATATATGTATACACATATATATGTATTACATTTGAAGAAAAATAAACTTTTGACATGAACAATAAGGATGTATAAAACTTTTAAAGTTAATAAATATTTTTACAAATATTAATATTATCAGTGATTATGCATTTAACTATAAAATATTGGTATGTTTTAAGTATTAAACTAATTCAATTTTTCTAAACTGAATTATTTTAAGAAAAATATGTTGGTGTTAATGTGCCAGTTGCCTACAAAAGAAAGGCCGAGGTATGGGTTGAATAACTTAAGAAAGGGGTGGTCTTTTTAAAGTGTTCTAGCCCATATTTACGCTTGTTTCGGAGAAAACTGCAGATAATTTCGAAAAGTTAGCCCGATGAGCACTACCTGGTGTCGAACTTGATATCTCCCGTCTACCAGCTTTGAGAGCAAAGTTAATTTTACAGTCTCAAAAACATTTGACTTCCTGAAAAACCTTTTATAAACCAACTAAAACAATTTTTAAACATTTAATGTGCTGAGAATGTATATATTTGTAAGTTATTGCAATAAATAAAATTAATCATAAAGCTAAACGGTCATCTCTCAAATGAATATATCAAATCAAGTTAACTGTTTTTTACTAATTAATCTTAATATCGATGAACTTTCTTAACAGTAACTACAATGACAAATTTGATAAAATAAATTATTTTTTAAATAAATAAAAATAATTTTATTATTATTATTATTTTTATTATCAGTTTGTATAAATATATATTTTTAGCAGGGCGCGAAATTTCCGCTCGCCAGCTCGCCATTGGCGAGTGGAAATTTTACTGTGGCGAGTAAAATTTCTGTCTAAATGTAGATAGAATTCTTACAGTATAAAGTGCTATCAAAAAAATATATATATATATATCGATTTTAAAAACGCAAAATCATGCTAATCATAGGTAAAGTGACCAGATATCCTCTTTTTTAAGAGAATAGTCTTCTTTTTCAACGCTCTGCCCTCTCAAACGAAAAAAACATTACAGGACTAAAAAGTCCTCTTTTTATGTTTTTCGTCCTCTGTCCTCTTTTTCAAATGAAAAAGATTTTGTCCTTAATTTCAAAAATTTCGCAAAACTGGGAAGCTCAATCGGTTGTTGGCTGTATCGAACGGTGAATACTAACTTTTTCTGCGTTAGGTTCGCAAAAGAATAACTTTCTAATAAACTTGCCAAAGTATATATTATGGTTTATGTCTGTTCAGATTTTTCGAATCACAAAGAAATAAAAATATTCCCTATATTTGTACGGTTCTTTGATTCAGAACACGGAATCACTATTGAAATTGTCATGAAATCATTAAGAAGGCGGTGCTCCGGCTGGTACGCGGTGGTTTGACGTGTGGTCACACTTTTGCATGAATAATATTCCTCATAAAAATATTCCTCACCAGTGACCGAGAGGTTCTGTCCTCGAAGTTGGTGTACGTGAGGCACTGGGTTCGATACCTGGTCATGCTCGTTGGTTTATCCGTTAGAATTTTTACGAGGTTTTCTCAGAAACTAGCGTAAATATGGGATAGGACCTTTTAGAAAGACCCATGGAGAACTCTCCTACTCAGGCCTAGAATCCTAGTTCAGACAATTGGCCTTAATTATAACACTACCACCACCTTCCAAAAATATGCAAAAGTTAGTTGAATTCATTTTATGTTCTCCTGGCAAAAACGCTCTGACAACGCGACTGTTTTCTTCAATGAACAAAATGTAGACATGTGAAAAAAATCCCCTTTATATACCTACTTTAAAACTTATTAACTACTAAGACTAATTTATGTTATACTTGTGAGAACTTTTATAAAATGCTGATAAAGAATGACTGTTCGTTAAAACAAATTGTTCCATCTGCCGAATATTAATTTTATTTTTTCATTTGCCAACTTTTTTTTATGTAACTGTATGAAAGTACCAAAAAAAAAAAAAGTTTTTGTCTATGGCAAAAATTAATAATAAAAAAAAAGAAAAAAAAAAAAATATATATCTATATTGCCCAGTGACACCTATAAAAATTATGGGCTTTTCCTCTCGTATCCGTATATTATTAATTTAAAATTCAATTTTGAGTCCTCTAAAATGACCCCTTTTTCAAAATTGAGTGTCTTCTATTTTCTTATAACATTAAAGATATTGCGTAATTTCTCCTCTTTTTCTAATAAAAAATTCTGGTCACCTTATACGTAAAAAATTGAGTAAGTTAATCATATTTTGTGGCGAGTAACATTTTTTTTCAGCGAGTGCAATCTAAATTGAAATTTCGGGCCCTGTTTTTAGACTACAGTTGCATAGTATATTATTAAAAACTAAAGAGTATTAAAATTCAGAATTTTTGATATGCAGTATGATAGATAAGATGGTGTAAATTATTTCTATGAATATAGAAATGTAATCTAAATTTAAATAATAATTATAATAATAATAAAATGAATGTAACGTAATTCATAATGTATCTTAGTTTGATTGCAAAGAAATTTTTTTTTGCTTTACTTTAGAGAATATCCTTAAAAACTTACACCGATAAATCACCAAAATGCGCGATCAGCGCCAATCATTGTAAAAGGTTACTGTAGCAAGAGGGAATCTGCACAAGTGTTTGTCCACTGAGCATGCGTACTAAGTACCTGTCGTATCTCTGAGATTATCCAGGGTTTCTATCTTGGGATTGTTTGCAGCGCCATCTGTTGGCATCTTTGTTACTATTATCAAAATCCCTGTATCCAATTTTTACAGTTTTCATAATAAATATACAGTTTTCGAGTTATTTAATTTTGAAATCAGTAAGTCCTTTTCTGGACACCCCATATATATATACTGAGTATATTTTATTTACTTGTCAGAATGTTGGTGATTAATTCTAAGTGAATTTATATTTTAAACATTGTATGTCTGCTGATCAGTGGAGTGTCCAGAAGGGACACTAATGGGCTACAGTTCCTCCTGAAATTTTGTAGAAAGTTTTAAAGAATAAAGATTTCTTACTTTTGGTGATAAAGTTGATAAAAAAGTTTTTTTTTTTTTTTTCTGTTTTTACTTTTCCCTACTTGTAAAACAAACAAACAAAAAAAAAACTAGGTGTTTAATCTTTGAATTTTGGATGTGAAAAATATAGGTAAATAAATAATAAAGTTTAGTGGATGGCCGAAAATATACATCGTATAGTGGGTAAATTTAAACATTGCATTGAATAGTGCTGCTATCATAAA
Organism: Salticus scenicus; assembly: GCA_963930645.1. NCBI lineage: Eukaryota > Metazoa > Arthropoda > Arachnida > Araneae > Salticidae > Salticus > Salticus scenicus. The sequence continues at coordinate 9,152,396 of OZ005662.1, read as the reverse complement.
AATCCATTTTAAATTCTGAATTTTAAATACTAACTTAAAATGTGGAATAAAATTCAAATTTAAATAAAATGAAAATAAAATAAAAATAGGAGAAATCATATAATTTTTAACTTACCCCGTTTGAAGTAGAATACCTGCAAAACAAAATTTATTATCCAAAGGCATAATTAGATGATTCAATAAAACACACTTTTCTTGTATAATACCTTGCTTTTATTTAAGTATTGAATTATATTACTGCAGTAAATAAAAATGAAATAACCGCGAGTAGCGGAGCCATTACTGCTTGATCTTACAGCAACAATATTTTGTTAGATTTTTTAATCATGTTTTACACATTCAAATAGGCATTTATAGCCTTTGAGAACCAGCATATTTTATCAGCAACATTTCGTTAGATCATTGATCATTTTTTTTCCAATTCTAATCGACATTAATGGCCTTTGAAAATAATCATATATAAAAAAAAAAAATGGATTAATACTCCATGCGCACATATAGGTTCATGCGTTAAGAAAATGTCCAGTTTCTTTAAGTACTTGTCACAATTTTGTTTTACTCAAATCCCTTTTATTATGTTTTGCAGCACTAAACTTCTCAAAATTCTTTAAGTCATATTCGTGATACCATATAAGGGATTTTTAATTTTTGCAAAGTGGAGGATCAATGAGACTTTTTAACTCACTGGTAACATTGCTAGGCAGCTATGTCACGAATAAGTGCACACATCATTGCCAAGAAAACACCAAGAAAAAATTATTGCACGGTAATGAAATTTCAGCAATACATTTGTCTAAGTAACATATTTAATTGATTAAGGTTTCAAGATCACAGGTAGAGCCATTGGCGAGAAGAGCCATTTCAAATGTGAAATGTTGGTACAGTCGGGGAAAAAAAAAACGCAACACCCGCTGTAATTTCGTTACTAATTGACGCAGAAACATCTAACAGACATAATTCAACAGGAAATTAAATGCACTTTTTGAAAATTTTATCGAATTTTGAATTAGGGGTCATCTACATATTAAAATGAGTGCCAACTTTGATTTTTTCAATAGCAACACCCAATTTTGACTTCATATTCGAATTTCTGAGAGTCTGGCAGTGCGGAAAAGTATACTGTTTGTATACTTTATCTTTAGTATTTATAGAGTTATAATCAAAAATGTGTTAGGGGGTTATCAGTAAATGTAGAAAAATAAAATTAAGATCCTATAAGAAACAGATAAAACTTTAATGTTTCGCACCGGAAATCTTTCAGGTAAGAATGAATTATAAAATTAATGACTTAACTAACAAAGTTAACTTAACTGACTTAACAAAGTTAATAAATTAACTTTTCTTTTTTTTTTTTTTTCTTAAGATTTGATTCGTTATCTCATGCAAAACTTTATAAGAGATGGCCCCCTAAACCAATCCAAAAGAAAGATTTATTTATATCTCGAAAACTATTAACTGGAATGAGCTGCAAATTTGCATACCCATATTTTTCATCATTAGGATTCATTTTATGTAAAAAATAATATAGGTCATAATTCATAATTTTTATGAATATGATTTTATTAATATTTTTCAGAATTAAAAATATTTTTCAGAATCAAAAGTAATGGTGGATTATGTTTGGGTTTCTTCACTGTATTTTGTAAAAAAAAAATTATATCGTTCGTGTTATTTTTTGTGAAGATATTAATAAAAGTTTGAAATATGAATTTAACATTAGCACCTTCAAATTTTGAACGCTTATAACTCTGTGAAAAAATAAGTAAAATATGCAACCAATATACTTTTTCGCGTTGTCGCGATCCCAGGAATTCAAATATAAAATAAAAATGGGGTATTGCCATTGAAAAAATCAGAGTTGGCCCACGTTTTAATATGTAGACGACCCCCAATTCAAAATTTAAGTTAATTTTCTGGAACTACTCACAATTCCCCGTCGAATGATACCTATTACATTTTTCTACATCGATTAGCAACGAAGTTAAGTTGAGTGTTGCGTTTTTTTTTTCGCCGACTGTACATTAGTAACCGGTGTAACCGCCAGAATTTTGATTGCAAGCATGCAAACGTGCATGCATTGTGTCGTACAGGTGTCGGATATCAGTTTGTGGGATGGAGTTCCATGCCTGTTGCACTTGGGCGGTCAGTGCAGGGACGGTTAATGCTGGTTGTGGATGACGCTGGAGTTGTCGTCCAATGATGTCCCATACGTGCTCGATTGGAGAAAGATCTGGTGATCTAGCAGGCCAAGACAACAAATCGACACTCTGTAGAGCATGTTGGGTTACAACAGCGGTATGAGGGCGAGTGTTATCCTGTTGGAAAACACCCCCTTGAATGCTGTTCATGAATGGCAGCACAACAGGTTGTATCACTAGACTGACGTACAAATTTGCAGTCAGGGTGCGTGGGATAACCACGAGAGTGCTCCTGCTGTCATACGAAATTGCTCCCCAAACCATAACTCCAGGAGTAGGCCCTGTGTGTCTAGGCCGCAGACAGGTCGCTAGCAGGCGTTCACCTGACCTCCTTCTAACCAACACACGGCTATCACTGCGACCAAGGCAGAACCGGCTTTCATCAGAAAACACAACAGATCTCCACTCCGTCCTCCAATGAACTCTAGCTTGACACCACTCACGTCGCAAACGGCAGTGGTTTGGAGTCAGTGGAAGGCACGCTACAGGGCGTCTGGCTCGGAGCTGTCCTTGAAGAAACCGATTTATAACAGTTCGTTGTATCACTGTGGTGCCAACTGCAGCTCGAATTTCAGCTGCAGACGCAGTACGATTAGCCACAGCCATACGCCGAACACGGCGGTCTTCCCTCTCAGTAGTGCCACGTGGCCGCCCGGAACCCGATCTTCTTGAGGCAGTACCTTCCCTTGACCACTGCTGCCAACACTCATGCACAGTGGATACATTCCTGCCAAGTCTTTCTGCAATATCGCGGAAAGAAAACCCACCTTCTCGTAGCCCTACTACACAGCCTCATTCAAACTCAGTGAGCTGTTGATAATGGCTTCTTCGTCTTCTTAGAGGCATCCTTGACTAACATTAACCCACTATGTCAAATCTCAACTGTAAATAACGATCACAGACCTTACAGCGCTTATTTAAAGCAAACCTCATTTGCATGTTCATAGTGTCGCTACTAGCGCCACACTTATGCGCGTAGCTCGAAATTTGAATCGACGTCATCTCTCAGATGTATAAACACGCCTACCAAATTTCGTTTATCTAGCACAGCTCCTTCCTGGTGTTGGGATTTTTTTTTTTCCATCAGTGTATTTTGTGACCCAGAACAGAATTTAAAAAAATTTATAATCTGACATTTTCAGTTAACACAGCAAAATTTAATAAATCTTTTTGACTCTTCAGGGTTAAAATATCTTAGACAGTTGTGATAGCTAGAGTAATAAAATATTGTTGTGATTATTCTTAATAAATTATCTGATTGTTTAATTTATTCTTTTAATTATTTATGTATAGTCATAAATTTTTGACTGATCTGTTGATGAATAAAAATTAATTTAATATTAATGTATTCTGTTTCAAATTTCCATCCCTTCTGGAAACGAAGTACACACTAGAGATCCAAAATCTTAAAATTTTTACATACCCTATCGCACATGTTAGTCTAGATAAAATATGCCCAAATTAAACTTTTACATGCCCATAGCCCAAATATCTTATTCAAACTGCATATCAATAAAAATATTAACATGTCTTGTAGAAATCTCTTAAAAAAGAATTTAACAACATTATACCTATATTGACATTGTTTATTTATATTTAAATGAAGTAAAAATAAGACACTATAATAACTTAATTTTGGAAAGGTATTTTTAATTAAATATGTACAGGCTTGTCTTGGCATGTAAAGAGTAAAAATGCATGCCTAATCTGAATTTTTACATTCCTGGAATATAATTTTCTTGTCCTGGTACACACACACACATATGTATATACATCAGAGGCATCTCGTGAAAAATGTTCTGGGCTAGCTCCATATGAGTGGCTGGAAACAATACATTATAATGGAATATTTATTCATCTTATTTTGAGAAACAACGTAAACATGACAACATGAGCTTTATATGATGATAGACTGTTTCCAGTTTCCTGTTCAGAGCTAATCCAAGACGCCACTGATATATATTACATACACATACTTTCCAACTTAACCCAGAAGATTGTTAGTCCCACCCCTTTATGCCTGTTTTTTCACACCTCACCTCGCCCTATTAACTCACTTTTAAATAGCCTTTTGTATGTAATTATTGTTTTCCTGTCAATAATTGAGTTTTGGTAAAAGTTGATATCTCAAAAACGGCTCTAACGATTTTCTTGAAAATTGTTTTATAAATTCATTTCTTTCTTATGTATCACGTAGTTATTAGAGGAAAATTAACAGCTGCCCTGTTTAGGTAGGTCAGAATTGTAGGTAGATCTCAAAAATTGGTGTTTCAAAAAATAACTCTACCTTTTTTTTTTCTTTTTTTTTACCTTGCTATATGTAAGCTTTATTTTATGTCTTTACATGTGTATAAAGTTTATCTTACCACAAAGATGTTAGGTTTCTACTTTCTAGGTCACTTTTATATCTTCTGATCACATAATCTCAAAAAAATGTATATAATATGTGTATTAGTGAGTAATGGAAGTCATGTGGTTGTTTCACACCAGATTTTTTAGAGTACTTTTCTTATTTAATTGTAAATATATTTGAAGAGAATCACTCTAAAAATTAAGTGGTGTACAAAAAGGGGCAGGAGCTAACAATCTTCCGGGTTAGGTAAGTATGCATATATAATAATGTGGCCACTAAATGTTTTGGGTTGGACAATGGTCTAGTGTGACAGCAAAAATATTGGACAATATATGATGAGAATTAGAATACTGCATTGACATTTTTAGAGATACCAAGGGTGCACACTGAAATTTACTGATATGAGTGGTTTTATTAAATACTTTATGTGAATGTCTTTATAATATGTCAAATAATAGTTTTTTTTTTTTTTTTACAATCAGGAAAAGGTTTTGTTACCACCCTGTATTATTTTCTCTTTATCAAAATTATTTTCTAATTTAGTACATATTTTCTTTTAGTTTTTAAGGGAGTATATGACGAAGCGACTGAACTGGTGGTTGAATCAGAAAAGCAGAATCTTGAACTTCATAAATACTACCTGTCAACACTAGTCACTTTAAAATCTATTTTAGAGAAAGAGAACAAACCTGTGCCTTTCAGTATACCATTAGTAAGTTTGACTATCTGTATATAATTATACAGTTTGTAGACATAATTTTTATGTTTCAAAATGTAGTAGGAATTAGGACTGAATGATATAGAAATTTTTGCATTATTATGTTGAATGCACCAGTCTTACACCGCAGTATAACAATGGATCAATGTTATTAACATTTCAATATATATTTACTTTTTATCAATCTCTTGATGGTTGCATTATTGTCAAGGAAACCCTCATAAAAATGCCTATATATATCTGCACTGATAAGTATAAAGGATTTAAGTCCAAAAATGTCGATTTTGAGTTAAGTACATAGTCAGACTCAGAAAAAAAATCTCTATCGATTGGTGTAAAGGATTTAAATCCATGTCATTTAGTCTTTGAGAAAATCCATTGGAAAAAAAAAGATTCAAGTCAGAAATTTAGCATTAATCTTTGGTATAAAATACTTAATTCACTTGACAATCACTGAATAGTTTAAAGCATAGAAAACAACATAAGCCCTTTTTCCTAATCGATTCTTCTTATTAGCTTTTAGTTAGTTTAACTTTATTTTTCATCTCCTGAAAAATCAAGAATTTGGACTTAAATCCTTTATACTAGTACAGATATATTTCTCACAAAATAATTATTAATGCTGATATTTAGTTAAAAATAGACTTGGTATTTCTTATTATAAAGTCATTAGGCTAGTTCTCTCATTTGGTATGGGAAATTTTTTTCCAATTATGGGACATAAAATATATTTGATATTTTTCTTCATCATATATCAGGGTTCATACTCAGATGTGATGAAAAAATTCCCTGAATTTTCCAGATCAACTAAAAAAATATATTGAAAATACATTATGTAACCAGACAGATGGTATCCCCTGCCCCTGCAGTAGTAAATCATTTTAGCCTGATATTAACTTTATTACCTCTATTCCCTTTCAAATAATACATAATGAGTTAATTACACTGTGCTGCAAAAAAAAAAAATCGAGCCCTGATGCCATTTTTACTGATTCTTTTGTAAAATGACCTCCTGAATCAGAATATCACTCCCATTTTGCCCAGTCACCCACCATTTTCTCAGGACACCAACCCCTCCCCCAATTTTTATCACTGCACGATAATTTTGTGACCATGAATTTGATTTGGAGAATTGAAAAAGAATTAATGTAACACTTAAAAATATAATGTTTAATAAATAATATTAATAATAGATTAAAAAAATATTAGAAATGTAATACATAATTTCAGTGGCAAATCCCCCCCCGCCCTTTAAATTTCCCCCTTGCTGCAAATGTTCATGTTTTAGAATTTTCCGACTATGTAGCCCCTCAGAAGATATTTAACAATTAAAATAATCCCCCCCCCCCCCCCCCTCCAAAAAAAAAAAAAAAAAAAAAAAAAAATCCAATTTACAGCCATAAAATTACCGATAAGTGATCAAATTGGGTGCCATCCCTAAAAAAACGGTGGGTGATAGGGCAAAATGGGCATCCTATTCGGATTCAGGGAGGTCATTTTACATAAGAATTTGCATAAATGGTGTTGGGGGCAATTTTCATGCAAAGCAGTGTTATTATTATTATTATTATTTATTTATTTATTTTTTTTTTGAAAATGTATTACAGATTGTATGAACTACATTATTATCCATCATAGTAGCGCAACTTTTTGCATATTTTCACTTCACAATACTTTATAAATTGAATCAAGCAAAACAAGAAAAATGCAGGGGTCAGAAGAAAAAAAAAAATTTTTTTTTTTCAGATTTTAGAACCAATTTTTTCATAATTTTAATAAAAATTTTCATTTTCCATAAGATTTCCCTAAAATTTGGAGCCCAAATTCCCTAAGTATTCCAGTTTTTTTACAGGGTTTCCCTGATACTTATGGATCCTTAATATGCATTAAAAAATCTTACTTGACGTAAAAATCATAGTCACTATTTAAATTTATAAATTTACTGAAATAATACAATTGTAATATTTATCTTTAATTTATTAAAGCATAAACAGTGTAAAAAAATGAGGTACAATCTTTAGTTTTAACATGAACTATTTTCACAATCCCTCTCAAGACAAATACAAACCATCCTGTTTTTCATCTTTTATCAAGAATTTGCTTAAGAGGACATTTTACTTATCCTTGCTGCAAGCCATTGTTATTCTATGGGAAATTTTACCCCATTATATCTTATTAACTAATACATATTTTTAAAAATCGTTTTTCACATTCAGAGAATTTAAAAATATGTATTATGTAATGAATTATAAAGTGGGGAGAGAAAATTTACCATAGAATAACACTGGCTTTAGTTTCCAGTGATGATAAATAAAAAGTCCTCTCAATGTGAAATTCTGCTTAAGATGAATTTCTTCAAATGTCTTTTAGACAGATTTCAACAGTTAATATGAATGAAATTTCCCAGAAAAGTGTAAAAGCATCCTTTTACTTAAAAACTTTAAAAATATTTTTTACAGCATAATAGTCTAAATACTAGTATTACTATTTTTTATGAATACAAAAAGTGTCAATGGCTTGCTTAACAGTATTAGTCATGGATAAAATTTCCAAAGAATGAGCTCTTCCCACCTGACGTCAGAGGTCACATGACATAGATAAACAAAGAGTAGTCGAAGTTTTCTATATCTATAGTGATTGCTAAAATAACATATTTTCTATTCTTATTTTTGATCAATCAGATTTAATCTGTTATTTTTTTTATACATCATCATTTTTAATCCATTTTATATCATTATTCATCATCATTTATTCGCTGTATACATTTACAATGATTATTTAGTTTATATTTGTTATTAATGTTAATGGAGAACATATTAAGTACTCTGATTTTCGGTACTTATATCATTGACAGTGCAACATCGTATGGTGTAAAACCATTTCAGAGAGTAACTAAGTTAATTAATTTGTTGTAACACCTTTACGTGATTAAATTCAACTTAGAACATTTTAAATTAATTTCTAGTTATAATTCATAAATATTCCACTATTTATTAATTACTTAAAAGAGATACCTTTTATAATGCTCTGTTACGATGCTATAGATCTTTCAGGGCGAAATCCGCCCCTTCTTCAGTAGCTACATGGTCTGTCTCTGTTGCCGAAACTGATCTTTCATTCCTCTTCTCCTTCCCGGTCTTGCTCTTCGTAATGTGGCACCACACTCTATTCAAATCGGCGCGCGATCCACTATTTATTGCTAGATCAGTTAATGTAACAGTTACACCATAACATACAAAAATCGATTCTTATTTGTGAAAATAAATAAACATATAAAGTGTTTTTAAAAGTTATTAAACTTACAAATACAATTATTCTACTGTTTACAAATACACAATATTACTTTTATTTTATATTAAATATTGATACTTTTGTTCTTAAGAACAGTATTTAACTGAATTCGCTCCTTTGTTTTTCTATATCACGTGATTGAGCAGATGATGCTGGAAAGAGCTCATTGATTGCTTTTGACATGGAAAGATAATTGATTTAAATGAATGAAGAGCTAAAAGCGTAAAGAAATGGAGATTTCAGGTTTCTTTATCTCATTATCAACTCCAAATGAAATCACAGCAGCTGGACACCTGATACACTGGGGGCTGTAATATTTTATTTCTTTTTTATTCACCCTTGCTAATTCTTCTAGGGATACTTAGTGTACTTGTAAAAATTATTGGCGATTTTAGCAATTTTAAGTCTACAAAAAAGGTCAATGATGTAGATTTGGAATTTTTTTAAAGATGGAAATAACGAGTAAGTATGGAATTTCAGAGTATTCATTAGTGATTAAGAACGGAGGGGGGGGGGATGGCTCATATGCTAAATAAATTTGAACCAAATTACTAGCAACAGTCAAGCTAAAACAGCAGTAATCTGGTGAATGAATAAAGCACAAAGTTAGAATCTTCTAATTTTCAAAGTAATTTTAATCGGTTTTTCACCAATGCTCTAGGCATTAATGAATTTCCGTGTTTATCATGATGGTTTTAGCAATTTAAAGATAGATACAGAAACTAAATATTTTTATAATCTTCTTAATATATATTTTCAAGAAATCTTGTGTGGTTGTTTTAAATGATGAGTCAGACATTTTTTTTAACAAAGAAATTTATTGAAAATTTGACACCCAAAACAATATTTTCTCTACCATATATAAGAGACAGTAAAAAAGAGTGAATTTCATCTTTTATAGCAAAGGAATGAAAAAGGTACTTGATCCTCAAGTGTCTTCCTTGAAACGAAAACAGTATAGCTGGTCACAAAAGTGATTAACTTAATATTTATGCTTATTTTTTCTCCATAATAAAAATTCAGATCTCTTTCAATTGCTATCTTTTTTATGATATAGGATTATAACATCGTAGGCTTACCTTCTTAAAAAGTTTTGTGTATTCTTAATCTGGAATTTAACTTTTCATATTCTTTTTATAATTTAATTTGATTGTGTAACAATTCTGATAAATGGAAGCCCTGTGCAAAGAAAATTTTTGAAAGTCCTGTTGAAATGATTGTAACATTATTCATATAAAACAGACCCAAACGTACATACAATGCATAAGTAATATTTCTATGCTTTAGACTAAATAAATATGTTTTACAACTTTTTTTTAGCTATACAGCTACACATGAGAGTATATTGTACTATAAAAGCAGGAAGTGCTTTGATTATAAATTTTGAAATAGTGGCAGTTTTTTTATCTGGTTTAATCGTATCTAAATCAAAAGAGGAAAATGTTGAATGCAGAAAATGTGTCTTGTAACTATTAAAATGCAGAACATTAATTAAATTTTTTTAATATCCTTTAAATCCAAATCCCATTATTCTCCGGGCACAATTATTGTAGCTTTTGTTGTTCAGCCCAGAAGTTATGTAAGAAAAACTAGCAGTGGGCAATATTACAAACTTTTAATTCTATTTTTACAAGAACTGTTGCTATGCTAATATATTGATATGCTATGCTGATATAGACATGTATTTATATTATATTCACAATTAACATTTCTCAATTTTCAGTATTCAAATTTTTAAAAATTAAATTAATTTGATGCCTCAAAAATTGTTTTATAATTTCTTTCTTTCCACAGGATACAGCATCATCAAAATCCGATTCAGACTCAGATTGACAAAATTAGTTCTAAAATTCCAATTGCTATAGAAACTTCATGTAATATAGTTTTATCATATTTATGCTATGAAATGTGCATAATAAAGTTGTTGTTTTTTTAAATATTGGTTATCTTTTCTTCCTTTGTAATGACTGTATCATCATTAAAAATAAAATCTCACTAGTTTGTTGCCATTAAATATGACATTATTTGCTCTTTCAGAAATAATTATATCAGGATAATTTTTTTTCTCATTATTTTAATGTTTTTTCTTTAAGAGTTATGTATTTAAAAAAAAAAAAAAAAAAATCATTTACTGTAATTTTTAGGGAAGAAACGCTGCACACCAAATATCAAGCCAAAAATGTAAAGAAAATATTGTAAATGCTGCAATAAAGCAAATTTACATTTTCAATTAGTGAAAAATATCTTAAACATCATGCATATTTATTAATTATAAATAGACATAAAAAATTACCGAGAATCTTCTCTAAAAGTCCATCTCTACTCAAGGATGACATCCTTTTACGGCTAGTTTTTCAATAACTTTAATACTAATTTACCTCCATTAAAAGCCTATGTACAAATACATACACCTGTAACTTGTTACATTTTTAGATAGCGGAATTCCCCCCCCACCCTTTATTTAAATTATATTGTGGATAATGACCAGTTCAAGTTAATATCTATGTGTGTGATAAAAGTATATGTGTAGTGAAAAGAAATAAATTATAAGCTTCATATATTTCTGAATGTGCATTACTTAGAGATGAAGTTCAAATTTTGAGAAGTAAATTTTGTGCCATACCATTCCTTAGCTCATAAAATTATATGCAATTGCTTCTAAATAAGCAAGTTGACTTTAAAGCTTACTTTTTTTTTTTGAAAATTTAATTTCGGAATCACTGGAAGAAAAAAAAAATCCTGAATGCTGCAGACTGATATATTTTTACTGTTTTTCTCCTAAACACCACTGCATTTCTACCATAACTTACAGTATATAATTTATATAAAAGGGACATAGGATAAAATTTTATTTACCAATTTTCTATTTAAAGCCATTCACTCGAAAAAGCACTTCCTTAGTCAGGAAAAAATAAAATCATTGGGGGCATAAGATTTTATATCAGATCAATGAAAAATTTACAACTGTAATATTCAAATGTGAATGTCAGTGCTTTTTTTTTTTGGGGGGGGGGGGGCAGCTTAGATCCGCCACTGTATACTGGGTGCAAAGGAAAGTCGCAACAAGGCCTGTATCTCCGCAACCATTGTTCACAGACATATACTTCCAATTACAAAATGTTTAAAAAAATATAAGCATTTATGATATGGCAAGTTTGAATTTTTGAAATTTTTAAAAATAGTCCTTGGGTCTCTATAATCATATTCAGTTAAAGTTGACATTCATCTTAACAAATATAACACAAGAAGTTTCACTATTCCATAGTTGACAGAGATATTTAGTTTGGAATTTTTCAACATTTTTTTTTTTTCAGCCTTTATTGAGAAATCGTTTAAAAAAGCCTCAGAAAAATATGGAAAAATCCCAAACTTTAAGGGCCCTCTTCACTCACTGCTGCCGAAAGCCGAAGCTAATGTTATTCTATGGGAAATTTTTCTTTACAAATAACTTATTAACTAATGCATATTTTGAAATTCTGTTTTCACATTCTGAAAATTCCCAGCAGTTAAATTGAAGGACCTTTAAAAAAAAATTTTTTTTAATTTTTTATATTTTATTTTGAAGCTCCAAAATACGAATTTTCAATATGTGAAATTTTTTTCATTTTGCAATTTCAAAGTAAAATATTAAAAAAATACATTTTTAAAAAAGGTCCGTCAATTTAACAGTTGGGAATTTTCTGAATGTGAAAACAGAATTTAAAAATATGTATTAGTTAATAAGTTATTTGTAAAGAAAATTTCCCCATAGAATAACATTGGCTGGGGCTTCCGGCGACGGTAAGTGAAGAGGGCCGTTAAAACTAAATATATCGGTCAATTTCAAGTGCACAGAAATGAAATGATATGTGTTATATTTATTAAGGTGAGTGTCAACTTTTACTAATTATAACTACAGGGACCTGGAGTCTGTAATAAAAAGTTAGTTTTCATAATTTAAAAAAAAATTGACTTTTAAATTTAAATATGCCATATCGCCAATGCTTACTTAAAAAAAAAAAAAAAAAAAATGTAATTGGAAGTATGTCTGCAACCAATGGTTGCAGAGATAAAGGCCTTTTCATAAATTTCCTTTGCACCCTGTATATATATTTCAAAGGGAAAAAAAAAAAAAAAAAAAGGTGTACAGTGTTTAATCTGAAACAAACTTAATGCTCCATTTTTTCAAAGAAGACTGTTATAGTCTATGATTTTCTTCCATACAATATCCATATGAATTTCATCTATCTTAAAATTGCACACAGTACAGAAGCATATTTAGCGAGAATATTTTCAATCGTCTGACCTCTGATTTAAAAAAAAAAAAAATGTTTTGTAAGAGTGTTTTTAATGCATTTTTCCTCCTTTAAGTTTTTGCCTTTTTATGGATATAAGCAAATCCTATCAATTTTTGTAAGAAGAAAAGAGGAATCATTGTGTATAAGTCCCAATTTTAAATAATAATAAAAATTTTATTAATATAAAATATGAATAATATCATTTAAAATATTCATTTTAAATCAAACAAAAGCAGAACCAAGTGCATTCTGCAAATTTCATTAAATAGGTGTTACTTCGATGAGCAACCAGTTTATCTAGAATCATCTTGTCCCAACCATTCTAGATATTTGGTTTCCTACTGAATATAGTTTATCAGTAACTTTAAGAAATTATTGATTTTAAAGCAAGATTAATCAGTTTTGGCAAAATTTATTTGGCATCTCAATGTATGGCACTATTTTGTATTAATAATTACTAAATTTTGCTTATCCATATAGGTTTTTGACAATTTTAATCGTGGATTAAATTATAAGAAAACCTTTGTAGATGACTGCATAGCCACTTTCCCGAGGAGGCCCCCCCCAGCTTCGTCAGTGCAGTTCCTCATGGTTTGTGTTGCAAGTGATTGATATTTTTTTCTCTCTTCGATTAGATGGCGTCACTGTGAGTCCAAGCCAGCTTTTCATTTGTGCTTATTGCAGGTGTTAAAATTATGGATGATTTCTATTGTTTTGTGGAAGAATGTATAGTTCGGGTTATTGTAATTTGTGATTTTTGTAGTCCGACTGAATTGGATATCGATATCACTTTTCAAATGGGTTTCAAATGAACAGTGACTTCGATATCCAATTCAGTCATACTAGTACAATCACAAATTATAATAACCTGGACTATGCATACTTCCGTGAAACAATAGAAATTATCCAAAATTTTAACTCCTGCAATGACCACAAACCAAAAGCTGGCTTGGACTGACAGTGGTGCCTTCACTCAGAAAGAAAGTAGAAGAGAGAAAAAAACACCAATGACTTGCGACACAAACCACGAGGAACTGCACTGATGAATCAGGGGCCCCCTCATGAAAGCGGCTATGCCGTCATGTACGAAGCTATAACGTAAGGTTTTCTTATAATTTAATTAAGTTAAATATGCTTCGTTTTAATAAATTTAAATAAGTGGATTAAATTGTTAAAATCTTGTATATGTGAAAAACCTGTCAATGTTATCAAGATTAAAAATGCCGACTAGAATATCCCTCATTTATCTTCCAATGTTCGCAGCTATGTAAGGGACATAATTAGGTTTGCTACTCAACTGAAATTCCCTGACATTTCCAGATGTATCTTAAAAAGAAAAAAAAAAAATACAATAAAAGATGTTATCCAACATCTACAATTTTTTTATTAACTCTGCAATTTGAGAGTCTGCATTGGATACCTCCAATGAAATTACCGATTAATTAACTGTAAATTTACCTATTTTATTTTTTACCAGACAGCTAAACAGATAATTTCATAGTCAAATTTATGGTTAGTGACTGTAAGCCTCCTAATTCCACACCTTCTAAACAAAAAATTTGCAGATAAAAAGTGATAAAAGTTTTTATGTTCTAAAAAAATCTGAAATTGCACATTCAAATGCTGCAACATATCAGGCTCATCTTTGAACTTTAGCATGAAGTTCACTTAGTTGGTGATGTGATTGTTGCAAAAATTTATGAATTTCCCTGACGTACATTTTTTTTTTTTTTTTAATTTAGTAACATAATTATTATTTTTTTTTTTTTTTTTAAAAGATAAAATCACAAGTAGTATTCGCATATTTATATCCTAAGTACAATATTTATTTAAATCATGACTTTTAGATACTCCTTAAATATTGATCTTAGACATAATGTACAAAGATGTGTTTAAAAAAAAGTACAGAATTTTATTAAATCAGTTGAGTAAGTGCTCTATACCTTCATAAGATGATTTACAAAATTTCAGCATTGTATTAAAAAATGTCCTAGAGATATATACTGTCTACCAATAAGTATTTAGACATTTTCATATTTAGATGTTTTATCAAATATCAAGAAAAATTCTTGCTGAATTAGCTTCAAACTTTGGGAATATAAAAAACAGGTTATATCTCATATATTTCAGCAAAACTTTTGACCTGAAGAGAAAAAAAAAGGGACCAATAAAAAGTTAAACAAAAATCAAAATTTTCAGAAAATTATGTAATGGAAGGCTGATTTTTCATACCAACTATGTGAAAAATACCAGAGCCGGGAATCGAATCCGGGCATACCACTTTATGTGCGGATACTCAAACTATTGAGCTACCCTGGCTGATCACCAGCTAGGCATTTCTCATATAACATTCGTTGGCAAAGTCACCGAGTCTGCAAACACAGCTGTATCAAGTGACATTATTAATCATGGCCCAACTCCAATAGACCATGAAATTTTCAATTTAATTTAGAAATTTATTCATCAAGCCTGACAGTTCAGAAAATTATGGTGTGGAAGGCTGAATTTTTATACCAACCATGTGAAAAATACCAGAGATGGGTAGGCCCAGGTTCGATTCCCAGCCCTGATATTTTTTACATAGTTAGTATAAAAAATCTAAATGTTTTGGATCCCACTGTAAAAAATAGTGCTTGAAATGTATTTTTGGCTGCAGCATGTGATTATGAGGCTTCTTTTTATTATCTGTAAAAAATTTTATGAGGCTGCCACATATATCAGGGTTTCCATGGGTCAGGGAGAACCTGGAAAAGTCAGGGAATTTGAAATTAGTGAAAAAAGTCAGGGGAAAACCTGGAAAAATGATGATATAAACCTGGAAAATGCTATTTATGTCGTGCACCATATAACTATGTTGTCTTTTATGCCATGAGCTACTTTTTATGTCAGAAACCAAATTCTGTGACTGGAATTTTCAAAATATAGACCTGGAAATGTCAAGGAATTTTATTTTTCAAATTGAGTGGGAACACTGATATATTCATCGAGATATAACAATTTCTTTGAAAAATCAGAAAAAAAAAAAATATATATATATATATATATATATGTATAACATTAGAGGATTTAGACCTAGTGAAAAGCTATTTTTAGAAATTACTACATTAGGCACAGCATACCGTAATCAGAATGCGAAAATCATAATTTAATAGCCAAAAGTATTGAGCTACTTATATGAAAACACTAAACAATTATCATATAAATTCAAAAAGTTGTCGGCGATAGAATGAACTGATATTCAGTTCCTCTACAAATAAAAGCTAAACTATAAGGGGTTTTACTCACATTTTTATTTTGATTCAATCAGCAGTAATAAATGTTCACTGATTGTAAATAAATATTGATAAAACCCCCTATCATCATCCTTTTAAATGAGAAAAACAGAAATTATGTTCATTCTATCTCTCATAACTTTTTGAATTTACACTATATTTGTTTGGGGTTTTTGTATAAGTATCTCAATAATTAAGGCTATTAAATTATGCAAATGATTTTTTTTCTCTTAAGCTTGTGCATGCGTAGTTAAAAATTATTTAGTAAAAGTGCTCATATTTTGTAAGATATTTAACATTTTTGCGTTCTGATTGCAGTATGCTGTGTCTAATGAAGTATATGCCATATTTTCAGAAAATGCCTTTGCTTTGGCTCTAACTATTACCCTATTGTTACTATTACCCTACTACTGTAGGTAATGGAAATAGGTATTATATTCGGTCCAAAATTTCAATATCAAGTTTTCACCTGATTTACCTGTCTTGGCCGCCTGAGTCAGAAAAGTAGTTTTTGCAGGCCTCATAGTCCTCCTATATTTCCTATATTTTCGCAATTTGGCAGATATTCTCCTATATTTTTACACCAACTCCTATATTTCCTATATATTTTTCTTTTTTTACGTCTACTATTATATGATATCTAGACTGTAAAAATTTTTTCTACAAATAATACTCTGAAGATTTATGAACTAATTTCTTTTCTCTGCTTTCGATGAAACAACTGATAATGGAAAAAAGCAACCAGATATAAAATTTTGGGATGAAGAGCGTAACCAAATTGTTAGTAACTTCCTGCATGCTTTTGAACTGGGTCATGCTACAGCAGATATTTTGAAAAACAAAATATATTTGACACCTGTACTTGATAAGTTACCAGTTAATAAATTGTTATCTGCAAGCTATGATGGACCACCTGTTAACCAAAAATGAGTTGAAGAAATTGACAGTGAACTAAATGATAGAGACTTTCTGCCTCTTATCATAGTTCTTGTAACTTGCATATTGTGCATATAATTCCTTCAAGAATGCAATGACTCAAGTAGTTAGTCACTGGGATATTGAAGATTTTTGGGATACTGTGTTTAAATTTCTTCATAAATATTCCGCTTGCAAAGAAGATTTCCGATGTGTCCAAATCGAAGTTGGAACTAAGAAAAAAGAAATTGAGATTTGTAAATAATAGGTGGATGACACTGATACCAGTCATTACTAGAATTATCAACCAGTGAGAAGCATTAAATGTATATTTCCTGAAATTTATACCAGAAAGTACGATCAAGAACCAGTTGCAATCCCATTCATATCGATTCCTGAGAACTGTTCTTGACACATTTACATTTTAAAAAATCGGTAGATAAAAGCTTAGAAATTTTTTTGAAAATTATGCAAGTAGAAGAACCGTTGGTTCATATTCTTTATAATGAACTTTTTAAGCTAATAAAAAATCCTTTCATCAATTTCCAAATTTACAATACATTTTTGCTCTCACAAGACATGTTTTGGCCATATCACACGAGAGATTTTCTCTCAACTTTTTACTAAACACAACATTATATCCAACACACTCAGCCTGACCTTGTTCAAAGACAACACATTTTCAGATGATCAACTTTTTTGAAGCCATTTACAAAAAGCTGACTGTGTTGAGTGTGCTCATCAAAATTGACCAATAGGAGGAATACACATGATTTTTTCCTGGAATACCTTTAAAGAAGGGAATACATCACGCTGTCAGTTCGGGGAACCCTAGGGACAGCTGATCGGTTTCTCATTCGTTCAGCTTCCCCAACTTTGAACGACGCTGAGTAAACATGTTGTGTATAATATTGTGTTCAGTATATATGCTCTCGTGTGATATGCCCATTTACTTACCAACATTACTAACTTTAAAAGCTTGACTTAGTTGGACTTTTAGAGGAATGGAGTAGTTTCATTCTTTTGTATATAATATTAATATAGAATAATAGTGCCTTTCAAAATTGTTTGATAAGTTTATTGACTCTTTGGTTTGTTTACACCCCCCCCCCCCCCAAAGAAAAAAAAATTCTTTGTTTTTTAATAATATTGACCAATTTGTCAACTTAAACCTTAAGTGACAGACTTGTCACTTGTTACCTTAAGGGCCCTCTTCACTCAACGCCGCCGGTAGCCGAAACTAATGTTACTCTATGGGAAATTTTTCTTTACAAATAACTTATTAACTAATACATATTTTTAAATTCTGTTTTCACATTCTGAAAGTTCCCAGCTGTTAAATCGACGCACCTTTTCTAAAAAATTATTTTTTAAATTTTTTATATTTTATTTTGAAGCTGCAAAATACGAATTTTCAATATGTGAAATTTTTTCATTTTGCAATTTCGAAATAAAATATTAAAAATTAAAAAATTACATTTTTAAAAAAGGTCCGTCAATTTAACAGTTGGGAATTTTCTGAATGTGAAAACAGAATTTAAAAATATCTATTAGTTAATAAGTTATTTGTAAAGAAAATTTCCCCATAGAATAACATTGGTTCGGGCTTCCGGTGACAGTGAGTGAAGAGGGCCGTTAAGGGACAGATTTGTCACTTAAGGTAATAGTCTCTGATTTGGAGGCCCTTATCAAAGTGAATGCGCAGGCCCATGCACTGAAATCTTTGATCTAAATCAGGTACCGCAGGTGAGCAAAATTCCAGTTGATCTAATTTTTTCATATATGGGATTAAATGATGGCTATTTTTCTAACCATGCATTTTTCTAAAATGTGTTAATAGAATCGGGCATACATTATTGTATTTTTGAAATTATAGGATGTTTATTAAAAATTGAAGTTATTAGGGCTGTAATTGGGGACACACATTTTAGAATTTTATGGATAATGGTACTCAGTTTTGTTTGTGTACATGTGCTCCGAACTACTATGTATCCTATATTTCGTTCGAAATTCCTATATATTTTTTCTTTTAAACTCCTATATTTTTTTCTATTAAACTCCTATATTTTTCCTTGTAGACTCCTATATTTTTTTATTCCTTTGCTATGACCCCTGTTTTTGTCAATTGGTCAGTGTGTGTGTATGTATGTGTGGAATCTTCTGGGTATTATATCTCTAAAAGTAATAGAGATAGAACTATGAAATTTAAAATTGGTACAGGTCTGGTATACAGATGAATTTCTAAAATTTTGGTGAAAATTGGAAAACCAGAAGTGGGAACAAGTCCGTTTCTCAAAAACGACTCTAATGATTTTCTTCAAAATTGCTACATAAACACTCTATTAGATGAACTAACCAACTATATCATTCAAAAGGACAAGAAAATTGATAGGCGTCCCGTATAAATAGCTCAATTTCAGGTATCACAAGTGCATTCTTTTAAAAATGGCTGTACGGATCTTTTTCAAACTCGCCATATTTATTAACTCCCTTTTAAACATCCTTTTGTATGTACCGTAAAATCCCGATTATAAGACCCCGTTTTTCAAATGGAAATCACTAAAAAATAGGGAGGGGACTTATAATCGAGATTATTAGAAATTTCTTTTTTTTTAAGTTGTGGTGGCGCCATCTATCACCAGAGAATGAAACTAATGTTATCTAATCCAGAATTGAATATAAGTTATAGAAATAAATTTTAAATTATAAATTCAACATTATTTTATTATTAATTTAAATAAAATTTTTTATATGGTAAATATGAAAGTTTAACAAAAAAATTAAAGACTGATTTTCTTATTGTTTAAGTAAATCTTCAAGTTTATCAAACATTAATTAATTTAGAGTATATAAATTAATAAGAGTATATATTTAGGTAAATGTGAAATGCATAAAACATATTTTTTATATATTGTTAAACATAACATTTTACAAAAATATGATTATTATTATTATTATTACTATTTTTTTTTTTTTTTTTTTTTTTAATGACAAATTGTATGTTGGCACCATTTATTGATATAAGAAGTTAAAAATCCAGAAAATAATCAAACATGCATATTACAGATAATTGTATTGATGTAATAAATTATTACATCAATACAATAATTAATTTAAAATATATGCGTTCAAGAAAACTTTTAATTTTGACAAATAAAGTAAACAAAAGACTTACTTTATTAATAGAAAGATTGTCTTTTGCTTCATCAATTTTTATAATTGAAATAATTAAATTAAAAGAGAAGCTAGTAACATTTAAAAAATGTAATCTTTGTTAAATAAATAAATAAAATAACTATTATTTAGTATATTATGAAAGGTAAATACAGAAAAGTTTACTTATACAGTTAATTATGATTTTAATGAATGTTGAAGCCTATAAAAAAAATTTCTGGAAGAAAGACTAGTGCTGCCATCTATCAAAAAATAGGTTTACAATTTCAATGTAGAGCTGTAATTATTTTATAGTTCTCATTCCCACTTCAGTTTTGCTTTGTAAATAATAATAATAATAATAATAATAGAGAAGAGAGGAATTAGTAATTTTTGCTGTCAAAATTATTTTAAAGAATAAATTTATTTAGAATCATTAAATATACATAAGATTTTGAAAATTAATTTTTTACTCAAAAAAAAAAAAAAAAAAAAAAAAATTGGTATGGGAGGGCTTATTTTCAGGATTATGGGAAAAATTCAAAATTGCCTAAAACTAGGGAGGGGGCTTATAGTCGAGATTTTACGGTAATTATTGTTTTCTGGTCAATAATTAAGTATAGCAAGTTTTAGTACAAGTTGGTGTCTCAAAAACGGCTCTAACGATTTTCTTGAAAGTTGTTACATAAATTCATTTTAGATACCCTTTTTCATGTATTATGTGGTTATTACAGAAAAATTAATGGTCATTCTGATTAGATAGTTCAGTTTTAGATCTCGGAAATTGTATTTAAAAAAATAACTCTACCATTTTTTTCTTATTGTTTAACTCGCTGTGTAAACTCTGTTTTGTGTGTCTTTACACGTGTATCAAGTTTCTCTTACTGGACAATTCCAAAAAATGCATATAATCAAGGCCGTAGCCAAGGGGGGGGCCCGACGGGCCCAAGCCCCCCCCGAAATAAATGATGAAAGACTGATTTTGTGTAGTATGTATCAGGCAAACATTGCTGTCTTGAAAAAAAAAAGTATTTAAAACTAATTTAATAAAACCTATTAATTTAATTAAATTTCCCATTACGTTCTTTCTTCTCTATATTTAAGTTCTAGAGTGCCGTAAAATCTATTCAACCTTAATCTCACTATATTTATTCGCTTAATTTCATCCACCTTCTTGTCAAAGCTATAATGGACTGTCCTACGTCATGAATTCAATCTTTTTACTTTTTTCTGTATTCAATAGAAGAAAGTATTGGATTCGGAAAAAAAATTTGATTTCTGGTTTTCGATGGATTTACATGTTTTGAGAGAACCAGAACACGATTTGACCATTTTTAGATAATGTGTGTGTGTGTGTGACAAATATTTTGTTCCAATTGTATCTCAGGAACTACTGCACTGCACAGAATTACATATACATTTATATGCAGCTGCACCATGACATAAATTAGTGCCTAACACTTTTTGGTGAAAATCGTCTAGCAGGTGGGGTTCCCGTCTGAATTTTTCTCAGTTTTTAACTTGGCGGTATAGTACAAAATTTCTTATAAATGCACACAATAAGAATTATTTATCAAAGTAATAATCAAGTAGGCAAAAAATTTTGGACACATAGGAGCAACACTTCTCCCTGGGGGTGAAGTCATCCCCCCCGGAGGGGGACAATTATTCGATATGGGTATCTTTTAAAAGAACTCGTCAGTATTTTTAAGACTAACAGTTGAACTATTAATGTATGATAATTTGAATCTGAGTTTTCCTTTTTTTTTTTTTTTTTTTTTTTTTCTCCTCATTTTTAACAAAACAAAAAAGGGCAAAAAACATTTTTAAAGATAGTGTTAGTGAACATAAAACTGACTGTCTTTGGACATTAAGTGTTACATTTCTATTAGAAACAAATCATCCGCATTCATCATGAAAATTAATTTTAATAAATAAAAGTTTTAATAAAATAATTGGTATTGAGTGAATTTTTATAGGAAAATATAGACGAAAGATTTGTGTGCAAGGCCTGATTAAAGCAGGGGCATGTAAGACATATGACCTGAATTCCCATAAGCTGGTATATATGTACCTGGGTTTATTGGTGCACAGTGCGAGGAGGAGGCGGGCTCACGAAACTATGTGTGCCCCGGATCTCGCATGAAGTTTATCAGGGTCTTTTTGTGTAGGGTCTGATTAACTTCGTGTGAGGCCCGGGGTAAACACACTTTTGTGGGCTCTACCCCCACCATTTGTACTGTGCAGGAATCAGCAAAAGTACATATATATACCTGTATATGAAAATAAAAAAACAAAATTTTGCATTTTATGATACCATTTTTGTCATTTTTAGAAGCAAAAGGGCATTTTCAGGGCCAGTTTTAGGGCTCTTTGCTACCCAGGGCCTGGGGCACCATGTGCCCCTGTGTTAATCAGGCCCTTGTTTGAGTGTGCGTATGTTTTTTCCGTTGGGTATGCGTATTATTATATCATATTCGATGACCTTGTATTAGAAATGGGATGGCCCCCCCCCCCCCCGAAAACAAATCCTGGCTACGGCCTTGCATATAATACATGTAATATTGGGTAATGGAAGTCATGTGTTTTAAAAAAGTCAATGTTAAGAAGTCAATGTTTTAAAAAAAAACCATTATATCTCAATGAATATATGTGGTAGCCTCTTAAAAACTTATACAGATAATAAGAAGCCCCATAGTCACATGCTACAGCCGAAAAGCATTTCTAGCATAATTTTTTACAGGGTGATCCAAAACATTTTGATTTTTAATTGTTTTACAGGTCTCCTTTTTCTCTTCTTGGCAAAACTTTTGCTGAAATATGAGGCATAGCACGTTCTTCATACCCCCCAAATTTTCGAGATAATTTTACAAAGATTTTCCTAGATATTTGACCAAATATCTAAATACTTATTGGTAGATAGTGTATTTAAACAAAGCTGTCGATGGATTAGTCCTAAGTTTTAATTTTATTATTATTTTCAACTGTAATTTTCAGTAGTCAGTAAAACTTCAGTGAATTGCAATCTATTACCGCTTTTTTTTCAACTGAACTTCCTATGTGGAAACATTAGAATTCCCCCCGCCCCCCGTTTCTGCTATATCTTGGAGAATTTTTGTAATAAAATGCTGAAATCTTTTATATCAT
This sequence comes from Salticus scenicus, assembly GCA_963930645.1. Classification (NCBI taxonomy): domain Eukaryota; kingdom Metazoa; phylum Arthropoda; class Arachnida; order Araneae; family Salticidae; genus Salticus; species Salticus scenicus. Next base: position 9,129,072 of record OZ005662.1, on the reverse strand, counting down.
TTTGCTAGTATATGAACGCACACTTAATTGATTTTTTTTTTTTTTTTCTTTTTTAAGGTAAATATGTGTGTAATGGGGAGGGGGTGTATAAATATTTATTATAGTCTGACATTCTTGAACTTTTTAGTTGATGTAATAAAATTTTGTATTTTTTTTAAATGCAACTTTCCATTTCAATATAAATCTAAGACCGATATCACAGGTCGACATGTAAAATTTTGATTTTATAATTTTTTTTATGTTTTTTGGTGTGCTGAAATCGAATAATGAAGCCAGTTTTTCTCTATCACGTATAGATTTTTGTCAATACAAGGTGGCTGCCTATACAATTTCTTCCATTACTCTTCCACCAATACAATTATATGGTAAGTTTTATAGTATGTTTCCACGATTAATTACTTAAAACCATATCAACCAACCTATTGTCATGATGGTACATTTTCGGTTTCAGCATATCAAAAAACATAAAGATCAGCTGAAATCATCAGATTAAATTTTGTCAACTCCATTTTTGTAGGCCTGTGTATTTAAGGAATTAAAGCAAAAGTTACATTAACAAAAATGTAAATATGTGGGCTAAATACGCATACAGGGGTGATTGTGATTCAAAGGTAAAAACCCTGAAAATTAGAGCCTCAAACTAGAAAAAACCCAAAATATCAAATAATACTCAAACTATTTAGGCCAGAAGCCCTCAATTTTTTTTTACATTTCATTCACATATCACCTGGATGACAAATGAACAACCAGTGAAAACAAAAAGTAACTTTAGAGGAAATATGAAAATACAGATGGGTTAGAGTCAAAACCCTAAAATCAGGGGTAAACCCTGAACACAAACACCCCTGCGCATATGAAAAAACAAACTTTTATAAATAAAAGGTTTTGAAAGAACTTGTTTAAAAAAATACTTATACATATATATCTTTAAAAATAAAATTGAAAAAAAAAAAAAAAAAAGAGAGAGATGCAAAATTTTTGAAAAAAGAAAAGAAAGAGAAAAATATATACAATTGAGTATATATACATATTTTAATATATGACAAGAAATCTGTTTTTAAAAATGCATTAAGAATAAATGAAAAAATTAGATTTGTTCTATTTTACAATAAAATGTACATTTCTTTTTTCAAAGACAATGCAATAAAATTATTTACAAAGATAATAGCTTCCAGCAAACAATATATTTAGAATAATCTAAGCATAAAAAGTCAAAAACCTGGAAGGTGAATTAAAAATATCCCTTAGAGGGAGAAAAAAAAAAACATTTTTTTAAATATAGCTTAGTTTAGGACTTTTATTTTTGCCAAAAGGCAAAGAATAAATAAATATGTTTTTTTTTTTTTAAATGTAACTACTTTCAATAATTGTAATAACAAAACAAGCTATTTTCATTTAAAACATCTATGCATTTAATGCCTAGCCGCGAAAAATATCATTAAAAGTATCATCTTTTTTTTTTTTTTTAAACTAATATTTGCATTTTATTTTTTTCCAAAAGAAAAAAAAAATAAATAAATAAATGCAATTCATAAAATGATATTTGCCCTTACATATAATCCCTTAAGGAAAAAAAAAAAAAAACAAATATTAAGAAAACATGACTAAATTAAAGAAGAATTTATTTTTCTTCAGTTTCAGCTTCTGGTTGTGTAACTTCGGTAACTTCTAAAACTGGAGTAGATGGTTCATCTTTATCACGTTTTGACTTTTTATGCTTATGTCTTGATGAATAATGTTCATCTTCTTCATCGTGATGGTGTCGCCTTCGAGATGTTCTTTCCTTATGGCGATCATCTCGTTCTTTGTGCTCACGATGTCTTCTTTCTCTATCTTTTTCTCTACTGTCCTTGTCTCTATCTCTGTCATAATCCCGATCATAATCTCTATCATAACGATCTTTATCTCGACGATCTCGATATTCGCGATATCTTCGCCTTTCATACTCATCTCTTTCTCGCCTTTTATAATCATCATCATTCATGCGACCAGATGACCTGTCACGACTTCTTTCATCCCAGTAATGTTCCCTTTCTTTATCTCTGTCTCTATTCCTTTCTCTATCTCGGTCTCGGTCTTTATCTCTGTCACGGTCTCTGTCCCTTTCACGGTGTGGAGAATTGGCCCAACTGTGCTGCGATTCTGAATTATTATCAAAATGGCGTGAATTGCTGCCAGTAAAGAACTGTTCATCGTACTGTGAATTTGAATCAACATTTATGCCTTGTACATGCGTTGGTGGCTGAGAATACATTGAATTTCCATACATATCTGCATATGGTACATGACCTGGTATTGTACCAGGTGGTGGTGGTATATTAGGAGGAGGAACACCGGGGGGCATCCCAGGTGGTGGAACAGATAAGTTTGGAGGTATAAATGGAGGAGGAATGTGGGTAGGAGGCATGCCTGGAGGTAGAGAACTATCATAAACGTCTCTACCGATGACCTAAATAAATAAATAAAAAGATCAAATATCAGTATATAAAATTTGATGCAGTTATAATAATGACCAAAATAAAAAGGAAGTTTAATGAAACATAACAAATTAACTTCGATAGTAATTACTTCATATAAAAGAAATAAAGCACCTCTTAAATGATATAAATTGAAATTTTAGCTCATCTGATTAATATATATATACAGAATTCCCCCTAGGTTTTAGAAAGAATAGGATGCTGTTACCCAGACCCAGATTATACAGACGAACATGCGAACACCGTCCACATAAAATTTACAAAGTTTGCACACAATTTTGGTTATCTTTTTCTTTACAATTTATTTATTACTAGCTGGAACCCGTCAAATTGGATGGTCACTTTATTGACCGTAACGTTTCAAATATCGTTGCATCATTATTTAAATGCATTTCAAGTTAAAACATCTAATATAATTGACGACATTTCACTTAAAAAAAGAAAATTGGAAAAATGCTTATAAATAGAAATACTATATATGACATCACTTTCTACAAAGTACTGTCAGTGTGACATCAAACTGACTCCAAATAAACAGTTGCTATCTTTCATTTTCTATTTCGTTTAATACTAAGACTACATGTTAGCTGATCCGCCCGGCTTTGCCCGAACCCATGATATTAACCTTAAACTTCTATGATTTTAAATCTTAAACTCGATTTTGTTTGAATTTCTATTTTAAAATAAAAGCATCATGAAAAAAATAATCAGCTGAAAAAAAAATTACCTTGAACTGAAAAAATCTCTGCCTTGTGACCCCGGTGTCTGCGGCAGCACATATGCAGGCCGCTAATAACATGAAAAAATTCCCAAAAATTAACCTGGAACCGAACGAACCCAACCGGCATTACCCAGGCCCATGATAATAACCTTAAATTTGTATGATTTTATATCTTTAACTCTATTTTGTTCGAATTTCTATTTTTAAATGAAAGCATCGTGAAAAAAATAATCATCTGTAACAAAAAAATTACTTCAAACCGAACGGAACTGGGTGACCCCAGTGCCTGCGGCAGCGTATATACAGGCCGCTAATAACATGAAAAGATTCTCAAAAATTAACCTTGAACTGAACAAAACTCTGACTCATGTTTCCGCTGCCTGTGGCTGCGGCACCGTATAGCAGGCATACTACACACACGCTGCAAAATCCACTTTCCTCCACCAGGGGGCACAGTATGTTGTATATGAACATCACTAATCGCCTTGAATTTCCAAGCAAATAAGGTATCACATGGTGGTGTCAACTGCAAAATCCCTTAGTTGCACTTCCTACCGCCAGGTGGCGCAGTGTGTTCTGTACGAACATCACCAATGGTCAGAAAATACCAAGACCTTTAAAATAAGGTGTAACATGACATGATAGGGTCTACTACAAAATCACTTAATGCCATTGTTCACCACCAAAAATACCATATAAACGTTGTTAAATACATTGCAGAGCCTAAACTTTGCTCAATCAGGAACAACCTAATATTTCGAAGTCTGAATGGAATTTGAATTCATTGAAAGTGTTGTCAGTGGTTTACGGAATTTTTAAGGTAGTTCTGCCCGAGAAACCAATGCATCATTACAAAAGTTGCAGAACTAGACTATATTTAGGTAATTGCCCATCTGCGCAGCTGCACTAGTGTGACGAAGGAGGGCACCAGGGGGCACACTATATTGTACATAAACATCCCCAATCAACATGAAATTTCCAGACCTTTATCACCAATCGCCTTAAATTTCCAAGACCTTTCAAATAAGGTGTCACATAGTGGTGTCAAGTGCAAAATCTTTTAGTTGCACTTTCCACCGCCAGAGTGCCCAGTGTGTTCTGTATGAACATCACCAACGGTCAGGAAATACCAAGACCTATAAAATAAGCTGCAGCATGATAGGGCCTACTACAAAATCACCTAGTTCCATTTTTCACCAACAGGGGGCACACTATATTGTATACAAACATCTCCAATCAACATGAAATTTCAAGACCTTTAAAATGAGGTGCTACATGTGTGGGTCTAGAACGGATTTCCCTCTCAAACTAATTCCCCCCCCCCCTCAAATCTACTTTCCCCTTTTAAAATTGAAAATTCCAAAATCGCAGAAATTGATTTTTTAGTATTCGAGTCTACTCCCCCCATGTACAATTTCTACACCGTGAAGTAATTTGGAGCTGAGTTAAGCTCACAAAGTGTTTTTAACCCCTGTCTCCCCCCCCCCCTCAGGGGGAGGGGGGAACCGTTCGACTTTTTTCATTTTTCTCTTTTGATGACACATCTACAGACCAAGACTTTTTTAGACACCTCAACCAAATTTTTACACCTAGCCGTTCTCTCAATTTAGTGGATACAGACAAAGCACATTTCAAATTAATATATAGATTAAATTTTTAAAAGTGGAAAAAAAAAAAAAAGCTTGCATTGACACTAACTACTTAAAATATAGTAGAATCATGGCACCCTATGAATTTGAATTGGCCATTTAAAGAGAGTCCATCCATATGTAATATGAGACACCTTTAATTAACTATGTCTTATGTTACAAATAATACAAATTGAAAAATAAATAAATGTAATACAAAGTATCTATCTATATATATATATATATGAAAACATAAAATAAGCAAGATTCTAAATTAGTATTTAAATTAATATTAAGTGATAACTTAATATTAATATCTCAGAATAAATCTTAATTTTAAGAACAATTTTATGAGAATTCTATTTGAGTGCCCAGGTAAAGTTAGTTTCCCAACAGAACTTCATAGCATGGGAATCTGATTTGAGAATAAGTTTTAGAATCAAAATTATGCAATTGTCTAAAGTAAACGGCAAAACATTGCAAAATACTTAACCCCAGTTGTCCGGGTCAACCAATGATAAAAGGCAGGTGGGTTTTAGATTAACTAATTACCCAAAAAGAATTCATAAGAATAGTTTCGGTTCCTGCCGAAATATGCAGTATTTATTGAAATTTTATTTTTCCGACTGAGTGAAAATAATGCCTAGACCGGGACTCGAACCCCGGATCATTGACTTACAAGGTCAAGGCTCTACCAATTGAGCTATCCAGGCCGACATCCCGGTCAGCATTACTCACTCAGACAACCTTTTAGGCAGAAACAATCTGGTCTATCATTTAGATAGCTCAACAGAAATAAGCCGCAGGAAATGGAAAACACCATTAAACAATGGGGGAATGAAATACAATTTTTTTAAATAAAATCACACAATATCACACAATCACATGTCGGCCTGGATAGCTCAATTGGTAGAGCCTTGACCTAGTAAGTCAAAGATCCGGGGTTCGAGTCCCGGTCCAGGCATTATTTTCACTCAGTCGGAAAAATAAAATTTCAATAAATATGATTTTCTTCCACAGTTGACGTTGAGCTATCTAAATGATAGACCAGATTGTTTCTGCCTAAAAGGTTGTCTGAGTGAGTAATGCTGACCGGGATGTCGGCCTGGATAGCTCAATTGGTAGAGCCTTGACCTTGTAAGTCAAAGATCCGGGGTTCGAGTCCCGGTCCAGGCATTATTTTCACTCAGTCGGAAAAATAAAATTTCAATAAATATGATTTTCTTCCACAGTTGATTGTGTGATTTTATTAAAAAAACATTGTATTTCATTCTCCCATTGTTTAATGGTGTTTTCCATTTCCTGCGGCTTATTTCTGTTGAGCTATCTAAATGATAGACCAGATTGTTTCTGCCTAAAAGGTTGTCTGAGTGAGTAATGCTGACTGGGATGTCGGCCTGGATAGCTCAATTGGTAGAGCCTTGACCTTGTAAGTCAAAGATCCGGGGTTCGAGTCCCGGTCCAGGCATTATTTTCACTCAGTCGGAAAAATAAAATTTCAATAAATATGATTTTCTTCCACAGTTGATTGTGTGATTTTATTAAAAAAAAAATTGTATGCAGTATTTAAGCTGGAACACACGGGAAATCGTGGCTTTTTATATTGAGCAACTTTTGTCACAAGTTCATTTGAATAAAATCAAAATTAAGCAAATTGTCTGCAAAAGAACGGCATAGATTTTAGGTATTTTCCAGAGTTCAAATTTCATAATTCATTACACATGCCACATATTTAATTTCAAGATCCAATTATTTCAATCACGTTGCAAGAGTTCTTTTTTGTGAAAAACCCCTTAGGAACTCACAAACCTTAGTAAATAAATAAAAATATGTTAAAGTTACAAGTGTTAAATATGTTAAAGTTTTTCACAAAAAAAGAACTTTTACGATGTGGTTGAAGTAATTGGATCTTTAAGAAAAATATGCAGCAGGTGTAAAACCCCTTATGAAATTTCAACTCTGGAAATACCTAAAATCTAGGTCGTTCTTTTGCCGACAATTTGCTTAATTTTTATTCTATTCAAATGAACTTTTGTCAAAAGTTGCTGAATATATTTAACTTTCAATCTATGCAATAAAATGTTTTCTATTTTTCACGCATGCGCAGTATAATAATACTTACTAAAAATGCTCATATCTTAATGACTATTGCACATGTAAATTTTACGTTTCAGAATAACGTTTCTATAATGTTTTGTTATTTTTTCAGCAAGTTCTGTAAAATTTTACAAAAATCTGTTCTAGTTATAAGCAAAAAGCTTGTCAAAATACTTAGTAATTTTTGAAAAAAAATATATATATGTATATATATATATATATATATACATGAAAGGGATAAAAAGAAATTTAAATTAGTAAAAAACTCAAATTAAAAGTGTAAAAATCTCTAGTCGAAGTTATAATCGTGAATAATTCGTAATTGCCCCTTTAACCCTTTGCAGCGCAAGACAATTCGGATCATTTAAATTACACTCCCACCGGAATTCATGAACTAAATTAAACTAAAATAAATTTTAAATTTTAAGGTTAAAAAAACCGGCCTTTTCTGATATGTTCTAAACGTAAATTTTTGCTAAAAAATTTCCGGGATGAATTTTTGCAGCTGGATCTTAAATTTTGCATCTTCGCAGCGACGACAGCGCACGTTAAGGGGTTAAATTTTGTTTTCCAACAGAAGACTTTGTAACTCAGAAATCAGAAAAGGAACGAAATTAAGTCAAAATTCGCTGATGTTAATGCAATTTGCAACTGTGTCGGCATTGAGCTGCACATTAATTAATCCCAGAAATTCCTTTTAAGAGCCCAAATGATTTAAAGAATCAATCAGCAGCTCAGAAAATTAGGTATAAAAGCCCAAACATTAAACAAACGGACACTTCCTGCCATGATTTTGACTTGTTAAACACTTCCACGCTGCAGCCCTCCTCCAAAATTACAAAGGAGTGATAGTTTTCCGAACAACGAATGCTGGGAGGCGTAAAATCCCGGACGGCGATCACAGAAATTTCCGGAGATAGTCCAAGCCTTGCATGAGCCCCCTTGCCTTGCCATGTTGCCCCAACTTTGCCCTGTTGAAGAAAATAAAGCAGTTTCGTTGAATATCTCCTAGTATTTATTGTGTTCCTGACGGACAGCTCGCCACCGTACACCCAGATGTTACATATATATCTACCTAAATAATTGCACAATTCCTGCACCAGAACATACAAACATTGTACATAGTATGTGCAACAATACATTAAAGTTACAAGCCTGGTCCTCTAATTGTACTCTGGACTAAATTGATAGTGGAAAATATGAGATTTTAAATGTTCTTTGCATGTATGAAGTTTCAGGCCATTTCGTCTAGTACTTTTTTATATAATTGAAAAAATATCAAAATAAAAAAATTTCTAATAATTTGATTACTCACTTGTATACTATACAAATTAACTAAAAATGTTTTTGAATTTGGTTTTGTAACTTCTACAAATTTCTTTTTTTTTTTTTTTCTAATATTTCAATACAATTTGTATAATAATATTATTTTTATATATAATTACAGTAGAGAGTTAAAAATTATCACAGCTAGTAACTAGAGGTTGTGTGGATTTTAGGATCCTGTGAATTTTGGGGCCCCAAAAAAATTAGTTTTACTTTAAATAATAAAAGCAGAGTATTATTCAAACTAAACACATACTAGTGAATAATAACACAATTTCCTTTGAATATTAAATTATTAGGTATATAAGAATAACAAAAACAATAAATAACAAAAATGAAAAATCATATGTCAAATTTAGATCTATTTATTCACATGTAGTTTGTTTTAAACTAAACATGCATACATACATCATTGAGTTGTGACACAAATTTATCGTTCCAAGAATTTAAGTGAATTTTTTCTTACAATCTTTCACCAGATAGCATTTTTAAAACTCAGTCTGTCATATTGTATACCCCGTTGATATCATCATCTTTGATAAATTAAATATACTGTCAATAATTTCACTATCAATAACTTGATTCTAGCAGTCTTTCATATTATAATTATTATTGTAATCATAAATTGCAAGTACAGAATCTGCATTCAAGATCTTTTTAAAAAATTCTGATTTGCAGTTTTGTAATTTATTTACAGTGAATTTCATTGTTTTATATCTGACAAGCTGTGTGGATTTCAGACTTTCGTGGATTTCTAGTTCTCTACTTAAACAAATAATTATCCTATGATGATACCAAGATAAATTAGAATGATTAATTAGAATGTAAATAAAAAGAGTAAACAGAGAATGTGATTATTTTTATGTTTCTAAATGAATCCAAAAAAATTGAATCAAAGAGAGGGTGAGAGAAAAAAAAAAAAAAAGTTGTTATTTTTATGAAATGTAAAAGAAAGAAAAACATAAACTGGAAGAAATGTTTGGCTCTTTAAATCCCCATTTGCCACATACAATTTATTCTAACCAAGAACAAAGTTATCTATGAGTTTATGTATTTCTCAAGGTCAAGGGGAAAGTTGGTCGACAATCTGCTGCATGACATAATTATGTTCGTTTCACATTAAAATGTGTTTTTATTTTGTTGATAAATGATCAGCATATATTTTCAAAAATTTTAAGTTCAAAAGAATTGTGGTAAAATAATTTAAAGGAGAGTAAAGAGAAAATGTGTATTGTTCAGAAATAGAAAATGCAAAACACTATTCAATTCTTAAATCTTAAGGTTTTCACTAGATAACTCCTGCTAGATTTCGTTTTGCTGATGCTGGTCATCCCAAAAATTCAAATCATTTTTAGAGTACATTTTGACGAAAGTGGAAATGAAGGAATGAAAGATGAATTTTTAAATCTGTTTGATTCAGGAAGTCACAATTCTGACTCTGAGGACTTTGTTTAAATTTTGGAAAAAAAAAAAAAAAAAAAAGGATAATATTGAATAATTAATTCTTTAACAATAATTAAAGGTATTATTTTATTTTATAATTTTATAAGGGGGGTTATGGAAATTTGCGATTGTGAATTTAAAGTAAGATCGTTTTTGTATTATCTTTATTTAATAACTAAACAATTATTTACTTAATAATTATTTTAAATTTCATTACTTTTTTTTTATTATTACATTTATTACTTTTTTATCATTTAATATTTGCATGCTTAAAATTATTTCAATTTAAAATTATGAGAAACATTATGTTGGAGAGCACTGTAGTAAAAAAATATGCGTTGCATCTGATGATTTTTTCTTTTTTTTAAATCAATTTTCATCGATGCAGAGTATATACAGGGGCAGCTTATCCCCCTGAATTTACGGTACTTGGTACCAATGATGCCTAGCTTTTATCTCCTAATTTTTAACCATGTTTGTCAACCCTGTAAAACGCTCAGAATGAGGTTTTAAGTGGTTTCAATAAAATTTTTCATTAGTTTTTATTTATAAAATAATAATAATTAAAAAAAAAAAAAAAAAAAAAACTTTTTTTTTTTTTTTTTGAAAATTCATTCAAATATAGTGACCAGCGAAAGAAGGCAAAGCCTGCTAGTGTCAATAAATAAAATTAAAACTGAGTAATGCAAGTTTATAATAAATGAAACTGTTAAAGCCTGTTGATTTAATAAATGTGAAACCTTTACCTGAATAACATTTTCTTTGGAGTTTCCAGATCGTCTAGAGCCAGTATTTTGACCACATATGACGTCGATACTTCCAGACATCCGCCTGCCAGGAGGGGGACCAGCCTTTTTAGCCACCATGCCCATGCCAGAGTATTTACTATTCTCATTCACAGTAGCTATAGGGATTTGCTGATCTTTGCCAGGAACAAGAGGCACTGACTGTAAAATAATAATTAAAAAAAAAAAAATACAGTATTTAAAAAGAAAATAAAAGGGTGGATTAAAAAATGGGTGAAATAATACGTAAAAGTGTATTTGTTACTTTTATTTAACTGAATAGGACAAAGGAATTATCGCACCACTGACTTCAAATAACTATGGCTACTAAGATTAGCTTATTGTAACAGATTTTGCACCAGACTGTTCCTGCTGTCCTATCACCTCTTTTGTGTGTTGGCACCTTAAAATTGGTAAATAGATACTATTTCACGAGGTGAAAAAAATTTCTTCATGCATAATTCATTCCGGAAAAATGATATAAAAATTATCCTTCTTTTTTATCCAATATTTATAAGGAACTTTTTAAAAATTTAAGTAATTTAAATATTCCAAAAATTTTAATAACAGGAGACTTGGCGTTGGAATATTGAAACCCGAATATACTAGTACGTCAGAAACACCAAAGAAAAATATTGGGAATGCATACAGCTGTTTCGGTAGCCTAAAGTGTACCGTCTTCAGTGCAAAAAGGATTCTGAATCAGGAGAAGTGCTCGTATATATAGGAGAGGGGCCGGATTTAGTTCAACCAATAGGATTACGGGAAAGGTGGGGAGAGTGGCCAATAGGAATTTAGGAAAGTTAGCTGTGTAAACAATAGAAAAATTAAGAAAATGTGGACTGAATATAAAATTTCCAACAGTCAGACAAATAGGGAATAGCGAAATCACAATTTTCAAGGTTTTAAAAATTTTTATAAATATGAAAAGCTTCAAAGAAATCGAGTTCATGAATGGATTTAGGTCTGCAAATTATTTTAGCTGAATTAAATTTTAAATTATGATTTTCCTCCCAGCAACGTTTAGAAAGAGCCGATTTATTGGCTTCTTGTTTGTGTACATAATTCATATGTTCTTTTAGACGAACACTTCTCCTGATTCAGAATCCTTTTTGCACTGAAGACGGTACGCTTTAAGCTACCGAAAAAGCTGTATGCATTTCCAATATTTTTCTTTGGTGTTTCTGACGTAGTAGTTTATTCGGGTTTTAATATTCTAAAATTTTGTTTGAATTTACTACTTTAAATATTCTAAAACTTTGTTTATCTGTCACTTACAACAAAAAACTGGATTTAAATAATTATTTAGTGTTGCTTTATCAAAGTTTTCATATTAAACAGATTTTCATTGAATGTTTTGAAAAAAAAAAAACAATTTTAAATAAGGATTTTTGAATAGCCCACCTCCACCTGGGATTTTCAAGCCAGCTACTCTGCACAGGGGTGATTCTGGATAAAAGAAAACTTCTGAACAATTTATCAGATTTTCTGAAGCACTTACACATATATATATGTGTATTTCTTCTTGATTTCAAATATGAGCTCGAAACATATTTGATTAGACATAAAAAGCAAGCCATTTGTAATAAAATGTTTTTTTTTTTTTTTTTTTTTTTTTTTTCGTTTTTAGAACAGAATTATGCTTGACTTTATATTGTAAAATTTTAGTGTCTGAATTCTAAATGTAAAAAGAAGAAATAATAAAATAAATAAAAATATGTACTTTGGGAACAAACTTATGGAGGCATAAATAGTTCTTTATTACTATTTTCATTTATATGTTATTTGATTGAATTATGAAGTATTTTAAATAAATAAACATAATATCTTACTTTTGGAGTTACATTGTTATCCACCCGTAACTTCCTTTGTTTTTCACAATATGCTTTCCACGTGTCTTCATTAAAGCCATAATTGAAATAATCAGTTATATCAGCACCAGGCTTCCTCCATGGTTTATCTTCAATGGAATCCAAGTTAAATTCATACATAGAAACGCCATTGATGATTCCAACAGTTTCCAAGTCTATCCCTTTAGTTTTAGATCCAGAGACACCAGATCCACTGGAAAACGCACCACCTCTTTTGATATTTAAATTTACAGGAGCTCCTCCATATGGATATGTTGAGGAAGCAGGCTTGATATCGCCAATTGTAATCTAAATTGAATTGAAATAAAAAATATAATAAATTATTAAAATAAGTTTATTATTATTATTTTTTTTTTCAGAATATTGTCCAGAGCTTCCATAACTTTTAGATTATACACCAGGGTTTAAGCTGAGTAAAAATTTTCTTTAGCAAAAAAGTTAAAATCTAAAAAAAAAAAAAAAAAAGCTTTAGCAAAATGCTAAAATGCCAGAAACAGTAGAAAAAGATGAATATCAGCTTACACATTTATTCTAAACGCTTCGGTATGTTTGATTTTCATTTGTAAATTAAACTTAAAATTTTTAAACAGGTCTTTAAAGAGTTATACACAGAAGGTAAAAAAAAAATAATAATAATTAGAAATGAAAAACAAAAAAGTAATTAATAATTGTTACTTACCACTGTAACCAGATCAATTAGAATATAGTACAAGCATATATTTTAACACATTTATTGGCAGACATGAAAAATATTAAACATTTTAGATTATTATTTTATATTGTAAACTTTTTTAAAGCAATATGAACATCTTAGATATGACTTATATTCTTTTTCTGGAGACATAATTGTCACTAGAGCATGTAAAACTACATTAAGCTTATACTGTATCTGAAAATAAAATCATAACTTACAAAGAAAAAAAAAAAAAAAGTAATAAGTGAAATTTGTTTATTACTATTCAAAGCTTTATGGTTTATAATTTATAATTTTTCTTCCTTTCATATTAGACCAATTTACAAATGCCTCAAGTTTATTTAAAAATTGATTTCCTGTATGCAATTCTTATGCGTAGTTCAGCGTTTGATTTTCCTTATATGCATGAACCAATGGATCTTTCTTGATCAATGTTGAGATTTTTTTTTTCTCCATAAAAGATTCGTTATAATATTTTCGCCAAAGATTTTTTTTTTTTTTTTCAATTTGTGTTTAGTAAGATGCTTTAGAAAAAAAGCGAAAACATGTTATTTCATTTTAAGTAAATTGGAGTGTAAAGGTTGATATTTTTATATACCAACCATGTGAGAAACACCAGAGCCGGGAACCGAACCCGGGCACCTCCGCCCAACGCACGGACGCTCCACCACTGAGCCACCCAGTGGAGTGTCTGTGTGTTGGGCGGAGGTGCCTGGGTTCGGTTCCCGGCTCTGGTGTTTTTCACATGGTTGGTATATAAAAATATCAACCTTTACACTCCAATTTACTTAAAATGAATATTCACGGTTGATGAATTCATGAATAATAAAAAATTCCATGTTATTTCATTTTCGCATTTTGGATAAGTCTTTTAGCATTTCGCGAAAAATGCTACCGTAGCGGAAACACTGTTTTAGACTAATCTTAAAAAATTAGTTTCTTATCAGCACCACTTAGCACCAGTGCCACTGACTACAGAGGAGTGTGCTGAAGACGGAGGGGCTCACAAAAGCAGCTACAACACTCCAATTATAAAGCTATAAAGTAAGGTTTATGTTTATAACGTTATTTATTGTATTATTATTTTTTATTTTTTTAAGTTGAATTTCAGTGAAGCATCTCTAAGAAGGCCACCTACTTTGTCACAGAAAATTGGCCCTGTAGAGAGACAGACTCTTATTAGTGTAGGTCGTTCTAAAAATCATAATTCAGACAACATATTCTACAAATTAAATGGTTTTAATAATTCAAATTTTAAATTTACATTCTTTAAATCTATATACATACCTGCCAACTTCTTCCTGGAAGAATAAAAAAAAAGAAGATTCTTTAAAATTCCTTCAGAAAAGGGGATTGTATTGCACACATATGATGAAATGTCTGCTTATACGTTTCTTCTTAAGGGGGAACATCACAGATCGTCAAGGTCATCCAAAGCCCATGTTATTCTATGGCGAAATTTTTTTATAGAATTACTCATTACCTAATTGTTATTTTCTAATTCCGTTTTTTCATTCTTAAAATACACAACTGCTAAATGAGCACCCGTTTTCCAAAAAATTATTTTTTAAAATATTTTAATTTCAATTTGGAGTTTAAAAATGCGAATTTTCACTAAATGCATTTTTCTCATTTTTGAGCTGCAAAATGAAATATTAAAATTTAAGAAATTCAATTTTTGGAAAACGGGTACTCATCTAACAGTAGTGTATTTTAAGAATTTAAAAATGGAATTTAAAAATACCAATTAGGTAATGGGCAATTCTATAAACAAATTTCGCCATGACTTATGACTTATGAAGCAGGGCAGCCCTCAGCAGGATACTGAGAGCTAGGGCACATCGACCCATTTCGCCATAGACTTGCATGTAATTTGGTGACTTGAGACGAGGAAATCGTGAGAGGGAGTGAGCAGCCTTAACAGTACTTTTAAATGAATATTATTAAAGTCAAATAAAAATGCACTAATATGTCATGTAGGATAGATAACAAAAAAGACTTTCCTCTATACAAACTAGTTTGTAAGAAAGAAATATATCTTGTCAAATATTTTAAGCTGGCAAATATGTTATGTTATAATATTTCTTACATTATGTTAAACTTTTTTTATGTTTGTAAACAAGTGCTGTAAACACATGTACCAAGCTGAGCACGTTGACCAATCCAACATACAAGTAAACAGATTAAAATTTATTTATTTTTGATAAAGGGAAAGACCATAACTCCTACTTAAAAATGATGACATAGACAAAAGTGTTTCCTGAAATATCTTCTGTCTCTGAGGGACTTCCCATATACTTGCAGGCAAGTATGGGGGAGCGTCGGCTTGGAGGGGGGGGGGCGGATATGAAAGGATTAAAAGAATTCAGATTCTAAAATTATTATTATAAATTAATATTAAGTGATATTTTAATAGTATTATCTCAGAATAAATCTTAATTTTAAGAACAACTTTGTGAGAATTCTATTTTAGAGCCCAGGTAAAGTTAGTTTTCCAACAAAACACGTTGTAGCACAGGAATCGGATTCTTGAAGAATAAGTTTTAGAATCAAAATTATGCAATAGTCGAAATAAGCATCAAAACATTGCGAAATACTAAATCCCAGATATCCGGGTCAACCAATGATAAAATGTAGGCGAGATTTTAGCTCAATTAATTATCCAATAATAATTCATATTAGGAATTTGGCCTCGCCCCAAAATAGCCATATTTAAGCGGGAGCACACAAAAATCGGCAACTTTTTCATGCAAGCTTTTGCTTAATTAATCCACATCAATGAAAGTTAATTTAACGGCCCCAGGAGAAGAATTGGTTGTGGTTCCGCTGTTAACGAATGGGGTGGTTTCGGCCCGACTCATCTACGGATGTACATGTCAGCGTGCTTAGACTGATTGACTGTTAATAACCTGTAGAATGCTTAAGTGTCTTCAATAAACCGACTGCATAAACTATTTTGGAATATTTATTGAGTGAACTATCTTAATATGAAGTAACAGTAACTAATTATCTTCTATATAAACAATTCCTTACACACATATATATATTTTTAATAGAAAAGTGAAATATACAGAAAATCTGAAAGATTTCATTTTTTAACAGGAAGCAAGAAGAAAAAAAATACAAAAATTGGTGAGTCTCTTTTAGAAATCAGGAAAATTTGTTACTATGTATTATAGATTTTTAATAGTCAGGGTTACTGAATCAGGGGAGCCATCTACTCAATAGGGGATCAAAATTGTGATGCTTCTAGGCCTAGGGGTGATTCCCAGTTCCCAATTCCACTGCATAAGTCTAGTGTCCAATGGCAGAAAGTTTTGTAGCTGTCTGCGACAGGCTTTTAAAATATCATAATCTGTCTGCAAAATTTGCATGTAATCAGGGGTGAAAATGGCTTACACTCAAAAGTCTAAAAGCTGATAGTGTCAATCTTGGGGGGAGGGGGGGGGGGAGATCTTAACAACAGTGGTGATCTTGTGCAACAATACACCAATACAATTTTACTACAGAACAATATAGTACATTAACAATTATAAAATAATAAGTTGAACTCACTCAATTAAAAATTTATAGCAATGTTTGACACAACACAATATAAATAATTATCTATAATAATAAAAGAAGATGTCTTTCTGTCTCTCTGTCTGTGCATCTATACGTTCAGCCCCTACTGAACGTAGAAGTACAAAATTTGACATACAGGTGCCCAGGAGCCTTACTGGGGAACTCCTGAAAACAGAATTTAAAAATTTTAATTAATTCTCGAGATATTAATTAAAACATCAACCTATGTCTAATTAAAAAGCCAACAAATCGTATTTTTCACCAATTCAGCGTGTTCCTAAAAAGAAGAAGCACAGAGGGGAAATTTTGCGCGTTTTTGTAAAGCGATCCCTGCTCAACGATTCGAGATATTGAAAATACGCCTGTACAATGAGAAAGAGCATTTATTACCGATTTTTACGACACATTTTTTTTTTTTTTTTTTTTTTTAAATAGTAATATTTTATATTTTTTAAAAAACTTTTAAAAAGGGTCCAAAATTTCTCTTTTTTTCGATAGTCTTTTTTGAACCGCCCTCTACGAAAGACTAATTGTCCCATTTCTTAACAACTGGCATATTTTGAACTTATATAGCTTGACAACAGCGGTGATCTCATGCAACAATACACAAATACAATTTTACTACAGAACAATATAGTACATAAATAATTATAAAATAATAAGTTGAACTCACTCAATTAAATATTTATAGCAATGTTTGACACAACACAATATAAATAATTATCTATAATAATAAAAGAAGATGTCTGTCTGTCTGTGCATCTGGATTTTTTATATTAAAAAAAAAAAAAAAACTTTTAAAAAGGGACCAAAATTTCTTTTTTTTTTTTATCATCTTTTTTGAACCGCCCTCTACAAAAGACTAATTGTCCTATTTCTTAACAACCAGTATATTTTGAAAGGTAATTTAATCCTCTTTCGAACCATATAAATTTCTTTTAAAAACAAGGATTAGCGATCCTTATATTTAGATTTTATGAAACATCGATTTTTTCACAAAATATTTTAGAACTCAAAATCTTTTAGAGACAAATCATTTCTTTTTTTATATACATCTCGATTAAACAAATCAGATCTCAAAAGATTAAGAGTTTATTTCAAAAACTGAATCAGTTATAAATTTTTAATTTTCTGCATCTGTGTACTTTTTCATAAGATTCTGAATCGCACTTATCTCTTAACTTTGCAGATGATATTTTGAAAGTGGAGCGAAAGAAAAACATCTTTACTGATTGAGGTAATGCGTTTTTTCACTGCGATTAAAAATTTCAAATTTCTTCAATTTTCCTTTGTCACACACAAAACTTACTATACAGCAATCACATCACAAGACAAACTTGCAGTTCAAATTTCATCAATTTCGGTCAATAAACAAAAAATTTACATTTTAATTGGAGCTGTAATATTTTAAAATTTTAAATTCTAATTATGATTAAAGTATTTTTAATACATCATTCGAAAGACATTTTAAAGTACTTTTATATAATCGAAAATGGGATTCGATATTTCACCTGATTTACACGCTTTAAGGTGTCCTGATTAGATTTCCTTTTGTATCTCAGCCAGTGTTAGAAATAAGAATTTTGAAACTAGGCGTCAAAAATGACGCCTAGATTAAACTTTTTAGGCATCAAAATGAAAAATCTAGGTGCCATCTACAATTAAATATATATATTAAAAGAAGAAGAATAATAATAAATCATCAACTTGTAAATAATATATGCAAGATTATATAAAAAATATTTATGTAATGAATGTAATTACATTCACAATATTTAACATACATATTTAAAATTGCAAATTCATTCTTCACCCAGAAGATACATCATTCCACCACAATTTAATAGCATTTTTTGGGCAGAAATCTTTTAATTCAGGACTGTTTAATTGAATCATTAACAAATCATCAACTACTTTCATAGAGATATGTTTTCTTAAATCAGATTTTATTAGGTTCAATTGATGGGATTGGAAAAATTATTAGGTATGATGAGGAAAAAATCCAGGCGTTAAATATGGCACCTATGATTGGAATTCTAGGCGTCAAAATGAAAAAACTGGTCGTAAAATGCGACTAACGACTGCTTATTTCTAACCCTGATCTCAGCTACTAATTAAAATAATTTTATAAGTAATACATCATTAGAAAGCTTTGTTGATTTGGAATCAAACAGTAGATTACAGAAATTTCTACTGCCAGATGGCACTGTAATATTTGAAATTTTAAATATTTGAAATTCTAATTATCATTAAATTATTTTTAATACATCATTCGAAAGATATTTTAAAGTACTTATCGAAAGTGGAATTTGAGATTTCCCCTGATTTACATGTTTTAAGGTGTCCTGATTAGGTTTTCTTTTGTATCTCAGTTACTAATTAAAATAATTTCATAAGTAATATATCATTTGAAGGCTTTGTTGATTCGGAATTGAACAGTAGATTACAGAAATTTCTACTGCCGGCACTGTAATATGTTAAAATTTCAAATTCTGATAAGCGAGGCAGGTGTTGTAAGTTTGGAAACGGGGATAAGGCACCACCGAGCGGGACTTTGCTAAAGTCAGAAATTCGAAAGATCATAACAAGGTGAGCGAACAGGCTACTTCAGATATTGAAACAGGAATAGGGCGCCGCAGGCGCTACCAAGCGGGAATTTACTGCAATTAAATTTTTCAATAAAGGCACCACCGACTGGGAGTTTTGTAAAGTCAGTTTTTTCAAGGATCGCGAACCAGCTGGTCGCCGAAGGCGGCTAGTAGATAATAAAATTATTAGTTTTAGTTTTAATACAGAAATTTTTATAAGTGAATTTTCAAGTGGAGGAGAAGTTTTGGAGCAGTTTTAAATTAAATTAGCACTTTTCCACGTTTCCGTAGAATCTCAGTAACAGGAGAAAAGAATACATGCCTATCAAGGGAGATCTAGGCTCCCCAGGTCGCCGTTGTTAAGCACTGTTTTGTGTGTTCCTACCAAGACCTATATGGGGGCTCTAGAGTTCCTACCAGAGAGCGTCTAAGACGCCATTCATCGGTAGCACATTTCCACGGGCGAAAAATGTCCGTAAATTGCAGACAATTTTTTATGACTACAGACAAAGACTGTCCAAAAGTTGCAGGCAATTTTTTTTATTAGTACAGACAAAGAGTGTCCGAAAGTTGCGGACTAATCTCTTTTATTAGTGCAGACAAAAACAGTCTGCAAGCATTTTTTCTGTGTCCACAACTATGTCACCATGTTTCTACCACTGGGCTCTAGTGTGACTCTAAAAATAATCAATCTCAACTTAACTACACTTTTCATGAGTTGCAAGCAAATTACTTTACATCCACATTTTGTCAAGCAAGAAGATTCATAGGCTTCAAATTTTGAAGCACCTCTTTGCAAATTTTTTGATAAAAATTGCTCCCGAGGCAATGCTAAAAAACTTTTTGAATTGACTCAAAGATTTTTACAATTCTTGGGCAAGGAAGGGTTGTTTTTAACTAATAATAATATACTATTTTATAAATACAAAGTTAAGCAATAAATAAATACCTGAACATCATCATCTGAGTCTTCGTCTTCATCTGAATCTTTTTCTTCTTCATTTTCTTGAGTTTTTTCATTTTCTTCTTCTCCATCTGCAGACACAGCAGCATCCTTCTCAATTCCCACAACCTGGAAATATATACTTTTTTACTAAAAAAGAAGGCATTTCACTTTTTAGGTATAATAGGATATAGATAGATACAAAGAAAGCAAGAAGCAGGGTTTAAGCTGAGTAAAAATTTTCTTTAACAAAAAAGCTAAAATCAGAAAAAAAAGGTTTAGCAAAATGCTAAAATGCCAGAAATAGTAGAAAAAGATGAATATCAGTTTACACATTATTCTAAACGCCGCGATATGTTTGATTTTCATTTGTCATTTTTAAACTTAAAATTTTTTAATCAGGTCTTTAAATAGTTATACACAGAAGGTACATTTTTTTTTTAATTTGAAATGAAAAGCCAAAAAGTAAGACTGTAACCAGATCAATTTGAATATTGTACAAGAATATATTTTAACTCGTTTATTGGCAGACATGAAAAACATTAAACTTTTTAGATTATTACTTTATATTGTAAACTTTTTTAAAGCAATATGAACGTCTTAGATACGACTTATATTCTTTTTCTGGAGATATAATTATCACTATAGCATGTAAAACTACATTAAGCTTATACTGTGTCTGAAAATAAAAACATAACTTACCAAAATAAAAAATAAGGTAAGTAATATAAGTGAAATTTGTTTATTACTATTCAAAGCTTTTTTGGTTTATAATTTATAATTTTTCTTTCATTCATATTAGACCACTTTACAAATGCCTCTTGTTTATTTACAAGTTGATTTCCTGTATGCGATTCTTATGCGTAGTTCAGTGTTTGATTTTCCTTATATGCATGAACCAATGCATTTTTCTTAATCAATGTTGCGATTTTTTTTCCATAAAAGATTCGTTATAATATTTTCGCTGAAGATTTTTTTTTTTTTCAATTTGTGTTTAGTAAAATGCTTTAGCAAAAAAGTGAAAACATGTTATTTCATTTGCGCATTTTGGATAAGTCTTTTAGCATTTCGCGAAAAATGCTATCGTAGCAGAAACACTGCCAAGAAGCATTCCTGTTTTCAAAACAACACATTTTTTTTTTTTCTGTCCAGTGTTTTCAGAACATGTATTTTCTTTTCTGAAGGATTATACTTAATTATTTCAATCCGAAACTACTGTATGCATATTTTTGCAATTTAAGGTGTGACTTATAAGATTTCTACTCTTTGCAATTCTAAAATGTGTTTTAAATTAAAATCAAATCAATAATTAATATTATTAATGCATCAGAGTTCTCCCTGTTAAAAAAATCAATAAATACGAAGATAGAGTGCTGTTTTCTAGAAAAGATGGGCAAGGTGCTGACTATAAGAAAGAGCACATTTGTGAAGATAAAAATGGGAACATTTTACCAAAAGAGAGGAGGGGGGGGGGAGAATCCACTTAGTGAAACATGGGCAGTAATATTGTCAGGGTTTTATTACATTTATGAATGTAAACTCTATGCATGTATGTATTTGTTCATTAACACTAGAATTACGGCGATCTTCGTATACCTAGAAATACGGCAGGGGTCATTTTGACCCCTGTAAATAAAATCTGTATATTTCCCTATATAACATTATATATTTTTGAAAATCTAATAAAAATAAACTAAATTACAATGATTAAAGTATATTTTAAAAGGTATGGACAAATAGCTGGCTGAATATCGTTGAATTTCTTATTATTCCCTTTTGAGCATATAGTACTAGTTCCTGTTTTGCAATCTTAGTTATGCCAGAATTTGAATTACTGGGAACTTATTCATTTTCACTTTCACATAAGCTAGAAGATGATATCACATGATCTCTCATTATAACAAATTCTGAATCACTAGAGGTTCCATTTTCATCTGTATTTGAAGAATTGTTATCCATTTCAGAACCAGAATCGCAATCAGATAGTTCTTGCATCAATTTAACTGTTTTTTCTTGCATTAGTCCTCTTCTATGAGCCATTAGTATATAATAAACTCACATAAATATAACAAAATAATTTATCAAAAATTGTTATTATATGTAACAAACAAAATGCCTAACAAAATCTACAAATGTTTTCTCGAACATAAGCTCTTTTATCTGTTCTCATTTCACAAGTGAATGCATTCCGAAAATTCAAATCACGTGACTGGCAGGTGAGAGATTACACAAACACGTCATTTCCTTTTCTTTCATTTATTTTTTTGTTTAGCAGGCAAAAAAAAAAAAAAAGTTTACCACAGAAAAAATATTCAGATACCTTTCTTTCTCACAGGGGTCAAAATGACACCTGTCCGTATTTCTAAGTATAAGCCTTTGTTAAGACTAAAAGTTAAATAAGGTTTTCTTTGAAACTTTATTTTTTTGAAAAGCACATTGATTTAGGAAAAGTCAAGAAAGGATTAAGATATTTGTGGAAAAATAGAAGAACCATTGAAGAAAAAAGTTTGCTTGGGGTCAAAATGACACCTTCCGTAATTCTAGTGTTAATATATTTTTTAAACTGTCGGATGGAAGTTGAAGAAATCTGTTAGCAATCCAACAGCTAGGGGCTGATTACATGAGAAAAAGAAAACTGGCTGTGATCCTTTTTTTTTTAAAATGATTTTTAACAAACAAAATGAATATAAAGTTTGAGTAAATACCAACAATTTTTGCAAATTACAAAAGAATACCATATTTTCAGTATATAATAGTTTTCTCTTAACAGTCACAATAAAAAAATTGGGGAAAAATCTTACACACAATCACCCCTGACACCTGCTAAATGTCAGGTCACTGCTGCAGCATCGGATCACTCAGATTCATAATGAATATTTTGTTAAAAATAAGAATATTGGTGCCTCAGGAAAAATAAGGACACATTTTGGTGGCAGGACATATTTTGGGAAGCAAGAAGGGCATGTTTTCAAGAACAAAGAGAGTGCATTTTTGTTCTTTAAGAGCAGGTAATAGCTAATATCACCAGCAGCCAAAGCCAATGTTATTCTATGGGAAATTTTGTTTCAACAATTACTCATTACCTAATATATATATATTTAATTCTGTCTTTACATTTTTAATATTTTATTTTTTAGCTGAAAAATGCACTTAATTATATTTTTTGTTCAATAATAAATAAATAAATGAGTACTAATTTAATAACTGAATGAGGGGGAAAAAAGTAATTAATAATTGTGAAAACAAATTTCCCCATAGAGTAGTATGAGCCTTGACTATCAGCAAGATTGGATATCCACTTTGAAGGGGCATCTAGAGTGCATTGGCTTTTGACAACTCTATAGGTACCAGTGGGCAGTGGCGTATTCTCTGGGTATGCTAGGCATGCGCCGCATACCCACTAAAAACTGTCTAAACTTTAAGCAGAATTTATTTAAAAATAAATTATTTGAACTAATTTTGTTAAACACTCGCTTCCATTTATACAGTATCCATCATTCAGTTTTGAAAATTTATAGTGAAAGGAAATTTCTTTTATTACATTATTCCTGGATAAATCCGAGTGTTTTTTTTTTTTCTTACTATTGTCGTTACTTCCCTCCCGCTTTGTTTAGGAGACATCTGCTGACCAGTATCGTCCCTGAGATACCGCCCCTCTCTTCTCCTGCTGACCGGTTATTGCTCAGGTCATGCTGCTTTTGTAAAGCATGCCCTGATATAAGGATTTTTTGCTATTTGAGGGAATATTCAACGTCCCTCTAATTTTCACTCGTATAAACTACAAGGGGAGTTCCGCTGTTTGTACGACCCAAGGCATGCTATCCTAGGAGAGCATATTCTGGAGTTTGGGGTATTTTTTAAAGCGTAGGCATTTTGTTACCTTCGGTAGAGATGTTCGCATAGAGGAGAGCTGGCTTTTCCGACTGATTGATAAATTAAAACTTATACTTTATTTTACAATAATGAAAAAAAAAAAAAAAAAGAATTGATTTGAAAATGATGATTAAATTGCAAAATAAAATTTGTATAAATTTCCAAAAGTTGTTTTATGTGCCAGAAAAGTTGCTTTTATTTATTTATTTATTATTATTATAAATCTAAATAACTTATTCTAAGCGAAGACTTCCGCCAGAAATAAAAGTATGTACAAATTTTGTTTATTTAATAATATGAATAAAGCAAAATGTCTTCTTCATGTGTGCCTGTATGCGCTATGAAGGTCAGGCCACTGATCGCAGATTTTAAAAAAATTGGCAGATGCGTAGCTTTGATCTTGCAGGTGTGCATAGAATTTTTTCTTTCTTTATTTTTACTTTCTTTATTTTCGTTCTATATTATTATTATTTTTTTTTTGTGTGTGTGTGTTTATTTTCTTTCCTTATTTTGAAATCTGAATTTCTTAAATTAATTATTTTATTAATTTATTTATTTTGGAATGTTCCGTTAATTTTTCTGCTTTATTTTCTTAAATTTTATTTAAATTGCGTGTTTTTTTTTTTTTTTTCATCCATCTGCATTTCTTAGAAAAGATCGCTATTCTATTTATTTTTCCTTCTTTTGCATTAAGTCATGCGATCAAATAGTTTTTATATGATAAAATTTTAATACTGTTTCTTTTTCTTTTTTTCTTTTTTTTTTTTTTTAATACACATAATAATTGCGTTTTCAAAAATAATTGTTTATGTAAAGACGTAATACCCCCTTTTGAAGAGCAGTGTTTATTATTTTTAATGTATTGTTTCTATCGAAATCAAATGGTAATATGATAGAAAGAATTAAACTTATTAAATTTTTAACTTTATTAAAATTTGTAACAATTAACTTCTTGTGTAAGAACTATCAGAGGTCAGATAAGCACCTACATTGAAACGCTCGCTTAAGGCACTGCCACTAGCAGTGGGGTCCCCAATCTTACATAGTGCGGTCGTGGAAGACACAGCAGAAAGCAGCGAACACCTGAAGCCAAGTTTTCAGCGATTTCAGTGGATTTTTTCTTCCCGGTTCTCACTATTTTTTCTTTCTTTTTTTTTTTTCTCTTTTCTTTCTAACGTGATATAAAAAATTGGGATTAAATTTCTTTGAAAATTCATTTAAATACAGCGATCAATGAAGCGACCAAATCGGCCTTCAATAAATTAATATAAGAGTCCTTTAGATATATGATATAAAGTTGAAGCGACAAAATTTGCATATAAAATTTTATATACGATTCCAAGAAATTGGAGGCCTACCAGCGGCCGAATGGTTCTGCTTTCAAAATTGGTAGATGGGAAGTGTTGGGTTCCATGGTTTTCTCCGAAAGACGCGTAAATAAGGCTAGGACCCCTTAGAAAGACCCACGACGCACGGCATTCCACCCATAGTCCTAGGACCCAAGTGTAGTCAATCGGACTTGAATTCTACCAACCAACCAACCAAGAAACTGGAAAAATCCAAGCTTAAATCTGATGAAATGATATCATCTTGATCAGTAGTGTTCCTTCCATAGTTGGTTTCAGAGCATGCCCAGATTCAAATGTCACGCTACGCCACTGATAGGTACAATTACTACTTCGGAAAATGATTTTAAAAATTCTTCATATTCTATTGCATTTTCTTTTTCACGCTAACTAATAATATTTATCCAAAGCTTTTTTTTTCTTTAGACGCCATGGTTGATTCCTAGATTAGAGGGGCACTTTCTGCTTGGCGAACTTCCGTAGCGATAAAGTGCATTTGCTTGTACACATAACTTAACAATTCTATTATGACGCAGTATGGAGAGATTTGATTGGTTCATTTGTTTTTCAATGAATGGAGTGTATTTTACGTTGCACTGGAGCTACATTACTTGCATTGAATGTATTTTATGTTGCACTGGAGCTACATTACGGGGAATTAGGCGATATTTGATCGGTTCATTTGATTTTCATCGATTTTAGTATGTTTTAAATTGAGTAGTGCTACCCAATGAAGAATTGGCGACAGTGTGTGTTAAGAAATTTGTTTTTAATGAAAGATTTTATTAAAAAAAAGTTGATTGTTTATTATTTAAGAAAATTGGTAGGAGTTTTATATAAATAATTTGTGGAGATATATATATATTATTATTTTTGTTTTAATGTAGACCGAAAGAAGAATTTTTATTTTCAATGAGCAAATGTTGAAGAAGTTACAAAATGTTTATTTTTTAAGCAATTTGGTAGTTTTTTTTTTTTTTTTTCGTTTGAATGTAAAAGAAAAGTGGTTTCTTTTTTTAATGAATAAAAGGTAATCTAGTTAATAATATACTTCGGTTTTAAGCAGACGATTTTTTTCTTTTTATCATCCCATGCTTTGTAGGCAGACGATTTTTTTCTTATTAAATTATCGGAATGAAATTAGTTTAAATATTGTGGAATCAATTTATTAAATTATTTAAATTTAAGGACTAAATATATTTAGCATACAAAAATACCTTAAAAATATCCTTAAACATGGAGACAGCATATTAATTTCAACCACCATCGTGGCCATCTTCAGTGCTGAAACACAATCTAAACGTTTCTTCTATTTTCCCGGCGTTGTTTTGTTGTTGTTGCGATATCTTCGCTTCTCTTCATTTTTCCTCATGAGCTGTTGCCATTCTGGTGGAACTAGATAGTGTTCTCGGTCATTAACAGTTAATGGGTTATTGATAATTTCTATGGCCTCCCTTTTTAAGGCGTAATTGTAAGAGTTATACGGAGCTATTTTTTTAATGTTTATGGTATTAGTATTAATTGGGTTATTGTTATGGGTAGTGGAAAAGGCGGTGGAGGATTTACCATATTTTAAATCGGCACGGTGCTCTTTTTCGCGTTCATTAATTCTTCTTTTGGTCATTCCAATATAGTTCGCTTTATTGCCGTTAGTATGTTCGAATTCAATTTTATAAATACCGGCGGTGGAGTTTTGGGGGATAATATCTTTTTCGTTACGGATGTGCTGGAAAATATTTTTGTTGGGTTTAATTGGGATATTGATATTATTGTTTTTGGCTTCATTTCGGATTTTTAGGCTGGCGCCATTACAGAAGGGTATGGAAGTGGTGGAATTGGATTTTGTTTTTTGTGCGTTATTAATTTTGTTTAATGTTTTTAGGCGTTTTTTATAGAGGGTGTTAATAAGGTTTTTGGGGTAGTTAGCTTTTCTAGCAATGTTTTTGATATGTTTTAGTTCTTTATTGAGGAGGTTTTTATTAGAGCAAACGGTAATTGCACGATTTATGTATGAGTGAAGAGCAGCGTATTTATATGAAAGTGGGGTATTACAATTTTTGTTTATTATTTCGGAGTTAGCGGTAGGTTTGCGGTAAACGGTGGTATCTATGGAATTATTTGGGGTTTTTATGATTTTTACGTCAAGAAAATTTAGGGTGTTATTTGTTTCTGTTTCCATGGTAAAATTAATATTATTATCTAGGCTATTAAGTTCAGTTAGGATGTTATCGGGATTAATTGTGTTAGGTATAATAGCAAAGATTTTTGCTATTATATTGCACTCATACATAAATCGTGCAATTACCGTTTGCTCTAATAAAAACCTCCTCAATAAAGAACTAAAACATATCAAAAACATTGCTAGAAAAGCTAACTACCCCAAAAACCTTATTAACACCCTCTATAAAAAACGCCTAAAAACATTAAACAAAATTAATAACGCACAAAAAACAAAATCCAATTTCACCACTTCCATACCCTTCTGTAATGGCGCCAGCCTAAAAATCCGAAATGAAGCCAAAAACAATAATATCAATATCCCAATTAAACCCAACAAAAATATTTTCCAGCACATCCGTAACGAAAAAGATATTATCCCCCAAAACTCCACCGCCGGTATTTATAAAATTGAATTCGAACATACTAACGGCAATAAAGCGAACTATATTGGAATGACCAAAAGAAGAATTAATGAACGCGAAAAAGAGCACCGTGCCGATTTAAAATATGGTAAATCCTCCACCGCCTTTTCCACTACCCATAACAATAACCCAATTAATACTAATACCATAAACATTAAAAAAATAGCTCCGTATAACTCTTACAATTACGCCTTAAAAAGGGAGGCCATAGAAATTATCAATAACCCATTAACTGTTAATGACTGAGAACACTATCTAGTTCCACCAGAATGGCAACAGCTCATGAGGAAAAATGAAGAGAAGCGAAGATATCGCAACAACAACAAAACAACGCCGGGAAAATAGAAGAAACGTTTAGATTGTGTTTCAGCACTGAAGATGGCCACGATGGTGGTTGAAATTAATATGCTGTCTCCATGTTTAAGGATATTTTTAAGGTATTTTTGTATGCTAAATATATTGTGGAATCATTTTGTTTTTAAGGATGTTTGGCAGGTGGTTTTAGTTGGAAGAGAACTTTGAACACGGAATACGTTTGTTTTTTATGAGATTAGGTGTTGTGTTGCTATGTTCTTGTCTTTGAACAGAGAAGAATTGATTATAATGATTTAAATTTTTTTTATTTGTGGCGGGTAAGTTGAAAAATTCCTTTTTTCCTCGTTGGGTGCATTGGTTGCTTTTGTGCGTGATATTAATTCACTGCTGTATATACTTTCTGTAATACTTCGTTAATATGCCTCGACAATCTGTCTCTGATAAAAGTGTGATTGATTTGCGTTATTTGATATTGTTGAGTGGTAAGGGTAAAAGGGCTGTGATTGATTTCTGCATGGAAAATGGTTTGATTGCTGATGGATATGAGTGTCCTGTTTGTGCAAGTGAAATGAAATTAGAAGCATGTAAGAGTACTGATGGTTTTAGATGGCGGTGTGAAAAGCAAGTAGCGGGTGTAAGGCATAAGGAAAGTAGGTCGGTAAGATTGGGAAGTTGGTTTGAAGAGAGCAGATTAGGAATGGATGATATATTAATTATTACGTATGCATGGGTAGAAAAATACACTAATGAACAAATTTCGCGTGTAGGTAGGGTTAATAGAAATACTGTAACTGATTGGATGAGTTTTTGTCGAGAGGTATGTACGGTTGCATGTATGAATGAGAGTAGTAATATTGGGGGGGAGGGAAAAATTGTTGAAATTGATGAGAGTTTGTTCAGAAAGAGAAAATATAATAGAGGAAAGCCAGTTAAGGGTAAATGGGTGTTTGGAGGCGTGGAGCGGGAGAGTAATGAATGCTTTTTAGAAGTTGTGCCAGAGAGGTCGAAAGATACGTTGCTTGAGGTTATCAAGAGGCGAATTTTACCGGAAACAACTGTAATTTCTGATTGCTGGAAGTCATACGATTGCCTTCAAGATGAAGGTTTCGTACATCTTTCAGTAAATCACAAATTACATTTTGTAGATCCGGAAAGTGGGGCACATACGAATACAATAGAGGGTATATGGAGTTGGGTGAAACGCGGCCTCTACGGAAGGAGGACAGTTGAGGAGAATTTCGACTCATACTTAGCCGAGTTCATGTGGAGGAAGCGGCACAAAGACGATCCATGCACCCTTTTTTATTCGTTTTTAGAGGCAGTTAGGAAGTGTTACCCGCCACAAAAAAAAGACTCCGAACAGCGATGTAGATCGGATGATCAGGATGATGGATCGGATGATCAGGATGATGAGGATGAAGATCCATTTGCCCCAGGCCCTTCATCCAAAAAGACAAAGTATGAAAAATAAATGTAAGTTGTTTAATTTTAGTCTAATTTTTATTTTTTTAATTTCAGAAATTTTAAATTTCTTTCCGCACGCTTTTTTAAAAATGTCATTATTATTATTATTTATCCTACTTCAAGGTGAATGCTGCAAAAAATAGTTATGTGCGTTTTCAGATTCATGCACAGCGAGGTAGGGGTGTCCAGTGATGTTTTTTTTTGTTTTAGCATGCGCGATAGTGATTGCCGCGGAACCGACTTACGTGCCTTTTGAGATTCATGCACAGCGAGGTAGGGGTGTCCAGTGATGTTTTTTTGGTTTTAACATGCGCGATAGTGATTGCCGCGGAACCGACTTACGTGCCTTTTGAGATTCATGCACAGCGAGGTAGGGGTGTCCAGTGATGTTTTTTTTGGTTTTAACATGCGCGATAGTGATTGCCGCAGAACCGACTTACGTGCCTTTTGAGATTCATGCACAGCGAGTAAAGGGCAAAATTAACGGTCGCCACCGGCCACATGGCGACTAAATAAAAGTAGATGGCGATTAAAAATTATGCATCGATCGCCACTAAAGTCGCCACTATTTGTGATCATTAAAAGATTCTAAAAATCGAGTGACGAATAAATGTCATTGTTCATTTTAAACTTGCTTTATTATATTCTACAACCTATAAAGAATTAGAATTGTTTAATATATCTCACTCATATAATTTTTTGGACCCCTCCTTTTCCCTCCCCCTAACTATCTGTGATCACACAGCTTATAGAAAGTTTTATAATTTCTAATCATTAATCATTCTCCATTTGCCGCTAAAATATACATAATATCTATTTTAAACTTACTTTATTAGATTCTAGAATCTGTAAAGAAGTAGAATTGTTTAATATATCTTACTCATAATTCTTGTAATCCCCCCCCCCCTGCCTCCAACGATTGGCAATCACATGCTCCAATGAAGCCTTGTGATTTACAATCTTTCTCCATCCATAATATAAATGTAAATATTTATTTTAAACTTTCTTGATTAGATTCTAGAACTTATAAAGAAGTATATAAATGTACCCCCCCCCCCCACACACACACACATGTGCGCTCCATTTCAACTAGCAGTTAATGATCAAATGTCCTGCAAAGCACAGTCTGTTTCCATTATTATCTCCCTAGTATTTAGTGTATATTTTACCCATTTAAGATATTTGACAAATGTGTGTATCAAAATTTGATTTGGCTTAAATGTGTATTTTTCAAAATTTTTTGTATTTGCTTTCTTTTGAGTAGAAATCTCCCTATTTTTAAAGCTACAAATTTGGCAACTAAGTAAACTATTTTTAATGAAGCAGATAAGTTTCCATATCTATACTTTTTAAGAGGAAATATTTTAACTCTATTGAAATACAATCATTTAAAAAAGTGTGTCTTTAGAAATAAGAAAAAATAATAAAACTGCTAACTGTATTTACACATGACCATGTAAAAGGTTGTGATGATAATG
The DNA here is from genome assembly GCA_963930645.1 of Salticus scenicus. NCBI lineage: Eukaryota > Metazoa > Arthropoda > Arachnida > Araneae > Salticidae > Salticus > Salticus scenicus. The sequence goes on along the minus strand of OZ005662.1, from coordinate 9,097,817 downwards.
AATCAGCTGATTCATTTACTAGAAAATATCAATGTGAACTGTGAATGATAACAGCTTATTTTACTTAAATAAATTGAAAAAAGATAAGAAGTACTACTGAATTATCTGAAAGATAAAAACTTTTGCTGTTATTATCACAGCCCTAAGCAGATTTTAATTTAGGATGTGCAATTTAGGATTTTTAAAAAGAGCGTAATCACAAATTACAATTTCAGTGTCCCTGTGTTAATTTTATTATTATTTGTATTTCTTATTTTCATATTTTTCTTGTGGTGATTATACCGCAAAATGGTGACAATGCTTTTTGCAGTCTGAAAGAAATAGTCTTATCATTCATGTGAAAAGTGGCCACTAACTTAAAAAAGTGGCTACTAATGAAACTGACAGTACCGGCGACTGGCCACTAGTGAATTTTCCCAGTTTTGCCCTTTAACAGTGAGGTAGGGGTGTCCAGTGATGTTTTTTTGGTTTTAACATGCGCAATAGTGATTGCCGCGGAACCGACTTACGTGCCTTTTGACATTCATGCACAGCGAGGTAGGGGTGTCCAGTGATGTTTTTTTGGTTTTAGCATGCGCGATAGTGATTGCCGCGGAACCGACTTACGTGCCTTTTGAGATTCATGCACAGCGAGGTAGGGGTGTCCAGTGATGTTTTTTTGGTTTTATCATGCGCGATAGTGATTGCCGCGGAACCGACTTACGTGCCTCTTGAGATTCATGCACAGCGAGGTAGGGGTGTCCAGTGATGTTTTTTTTGGTTTTAACATGCGCGATAGTGATTGCCGCGGAACCGACTTACGTGCCTTTTGAGATTCATGCACAGCGAGGTAGGGGTGTCCAGTGATGTTTTTTTGGTTTTAACATGCGCGATAGTGATTGCCGCGGAACCGACTTACGTGCGTTTTCAGATTCCTGCACAGCAAGTTTCCTTGTTGGTTCATATGCCTTAGGGGTATGTCCCAATGCATCCTCCGTCGTTACAGTGCCCGGATCCGTGAGCATTTAAAACAGAGAAGCTTTAAATTGCTAGAATGAAGTAATTATGCATGCATTTTATTTTCCCATATTTAATTCTTACGCAAAAAAAATAAAATTTGAATATTAAATAGTTTACTTTCTACAATTTTTTTTTTTAATTATAATAATGCGAATAAAGTAAATGCTGTCTGTAGAAAATGGTTGCTGTACTCATTGGCCACAACGTAGCACTATTTCGACGTAAAACTCAGTCACTTATTCACTCGTTGGTGAAGTTTATGAAAACTACGGAATTTTCCCCTCCGCTGAACTGAAATGTAAGCGCTAATGTAAAATTCGAAACGTTGTGAATTTGCACTGCGTTGCGTAGTTCTGTTGTGAAGGTAACGAATCTGAACGTATAGTTTTTTGTTTGTTGGAAGATATTATGTTAGTTAAATATATATTTTGTTATATGTGTGGAGAAATGAAAGCGTATCATTTGATAACTTAAAAATATGTTTTTTATTTTATTTGTATATTCTCATACTTTTTATACCGATATGTTTGGATTCATTTGAATGTGGTTTTAGAATCCTTGAAATGTTAGTGACATAATATGGAGTCAACAAAAATTTCAAAATGGAAAAAAAAAAAAAATCCATGTTCCATATATTGTAAGTTTTAATGCTTTTTTAAATACATATAGAGTTATATTTTTATTCTGATTTTTCATTTATTTAATTACATTTATTCTGTTGTTGAAAGTAATTTGCTCTTAAAACTGCGATTTTAAGTATTTTGTTATTTATTAAAATATTGTAGTTAAAAAGTTAATTAATCATCGCCATATTATGAAATTTCTTCGATAATTCTATTTAATTACGTTAAATGGTCGTCTGGATTAATATTTATTTCATTTTGAACGTAATCAAACGTTTTGTAAGTTAAAAAGTTAATTAACCATCGCCATTTTAGGAAATTTCTTCGATAATTTCATTTGTTTTCGTTAAATAGTCGTCTGCATTTATATTTATTTCATTTCGAACGTAAACAAACGTTTTTTCAGGTTGCCGTAAGATAAATTCATTACTTTGGTTCGTTGGCGCACGGATAATATCGCCAAAATGTAAACAAACGCCAATGCCCCTCTATTCTGAACATCTGCCGACGCCATTGTGAATTGAAAAATAAGATGACAATATCATTAACTAAAAATTGCATTGAGATTAGATATAAATGAGAAGTAAGATAAAACTGCTGAACATCTAGTTGGATAATAATACATAAAGCAAGAAAAATTACTTAATAATGAAATACAACTATAATTATGTAGAGAGATCTTTTACTAAAAACCTTTTACCATACTACTACAATATTTCATTATTTTTAGATGCTTGTAGAAATTATGAAGAACTTCATTAGATTATATTAAAATATTTATAATATATAAAAACATTCAAAACCAATACTACTTTTTATTTATCTAACTTTTTTTATGCTAATAAACACAATTCAGGGGTCGAGTGAGGTTTTAATATTTGGATCCTTTGTTTGATAAAAAACTAAATATCTTTGTGAAATTTTATTTATTTTTGTGAATTAATATATAGATCATTTAAGACCTTCCATTTTAACAGTCATTCTATATAGTGTTTAGGATATCAAGTTAATAGAATATCGATGAAACAATCAATACAGAAAACATGGAAACATTTTATAAAAGGATTATTTTTATAAAACAAATTCATAAATTTGATTTTTGTGATGGGTCTTTTTTTAAGATGTGGAATTTTGGGAAGGAACAGCATAAGGGATCCAACTTTTCCAGGGATAGACCCGTGCTATTTATTATACATTTTATTTTGTCCTTTAGAGTTACAAGTACTCTGTTTCATATATTTTTTAATTATTTCAGCATATATTCAAATGAAGGTGAAAATTTTACAAATATTTATAATTATAAAATCTAGTAAATTTTTAAGCTTAAATTTGATGTTGCAAAAAAAAAAAAAAAAAAAAAAAAAAAAGCAAGGAGTTATATATGAAAATGGAAAGCCTTCTGGGTTTAAGGATTCTTTGGGAAATTATGCTAGCTATTTATAATCGCTTAATTCCTGAAATGTGAAAGAGATAAAATTTGCTTCACTCAAAAAAAAGTGACATTGAACTGTCAAATTATTTACAATTTTAAGATGAAAACAATAAAATATTGATTAAAACTTCATCTAAAGTGCTCCTACTTTTATATCTCCATTAGTTGTTATGACATTTTCTTCGCCTGGGACAACTACATCTTCTGTTGCTCTGTCGAAAATAGCATTAATTTCTTCTTTTCTTTGATCTTCAGCATTACTTTCTCCATACAACCAAGCATCGTCATCTTCTCCAGCTACTTCAGCAGCCATTTTTGCCAAACAACAACAAAAAAAAAAGTATGAAGTGAATTTTTGTGAGTTGTTGAATGAGCCTTTTGAAGAATCATTCATTTTAATGTCCCCCAATGATACAAACAGAAGTGGCTATAGAATTCTCGACTGTTTGCGATCTTTCATACTATTATATTTATTTACTAATTTTTCAACTCCATGTTGATGTCATGTGATGTGACGCAATCAGTTTTTAGTCAAAATAAAAATTGAATTGATTAGTTAAAAAAAAAAAGAGCAGAAGCAGATTTATTTTTTATATACGCGCAAATCTTATCATTTTTTTTTCACTTTTATGTTTCACATTATTAAGATTGGATATTTCGGTGCAACGTTTGATATTTTAATTGTCTAAGATTATCAGCTTATAATTTAACAATATATATACTAAATAATGTGATGTGAAAACATCTGGGAAATCGTCAGAGCTAGGAAATACTATTTTTTGCTCTTATTTAATCTCATGGTAAGCTCTATTTCAATAACCAAAACTAAACTATATTAATATTGCATGTATCCTGCTGAGATTTATGCAATCAAAAGCAATACAATTTTTGTTACTTTGAATATGATGTTAATAATGAGATGACTTTTGTAAATTTTAACATTTATTAAAATTATTTTAACCTTTTCAAAATATATTTATAAATTGTATATGTTTTATTTAAAATAGCAGTGCATTAACATTAGTTGTAAGTTCTTATGCTTAGATTTTGTAAAAACTTTATCAAATAAATTATCAAGTGCAAGAATGAATATATGTAAAAAAAGGGAGGGGGTAGTTTGTTTAAACCTGGTTTAAAAGTTAATCTACAAATATATATATATATATATTCTGGAGATTAGAAAGGTGTTTTTACTAAGCACATAAGTTTTCTCAGCAATACTAATACTAAGTACATAAATTTTCTTATCGACGTCTTTAAAAAAATATATATATGGGAAATCTTTACGTACGAGCTCAGTTTTCAATATATCAAATATAATAAATACATAATTAATTCAATAAAACTTTATTAGTTACATTTTAAATGTACACATCTTGATACTAAACATAATAGTATAATTGGCTTTTAAGATGGAAAATTTTACATTCTTTTTTTCTTACTCAAAATAAACCGAAATGTAGCGAAGCTATTTATTTCTCTTCTCTGAATAAGAGACCTTAAAAAATCTGATTTATTATTTAAAAAAAAAAAAAATCTCAATGAGCATAATTATAAATATAACACAGTTGGGCGGGGAGGGAATCAATGAATCCTTGTATTTCTTATTTTGTAATTTGTACGTACTCCTACTATACTAGTGCCGTGTTGTCTGTCAGTCAGGCAAGATTGGAATGTATGCGCACTAGTGTATTGAGAAATAGCAAAGTTCTGTGTATCTCCTCTCTGCTGTCTCTCCTTGCCATCAGCTGCACTGTTTGCAAGAGCTGCAATCAGACATGCCAACTGCCAATATTTTAATTTATCCTTGAGCAGTGTTAATATCCACCTTTTTTTCACACCACTTTTCTTGAAGGGTATTTTTCTTCTAATTGTAACAGCTACATTCAAAATTGTGTGAAAAAAAGATATTAACAGGGCTCCATAATAAATTAAAATGTTTGCATTTTTTGCTGCAATTAAGGGGGGAAAAATTGCTTTTTTCTGTAAAAGCTGTGGCTCATACGCTAATATTAGGATTCTGAAATGAAAGGAATTGATCTAGAATTTTCAAATGAAAAGCACAAACAAGGTCAGATTTTACTAAGAAAAAGACAGCATGATATTCTTGTGGAAAAGGGTCTGATTCTAATGGCAAAACAGACAAGAAGGGTGGTATTTTATCAGAAAAGGGTACCAGAATGGGCTGCCTTGCTAAAATGCTGTAGAATAATCCCTGTATTATTCACTGAAATAAATCTTATGGGGAAAAAAAAATGTTCAGTATGCTAATTGTCGTTTTCCAAAAATTGCCAAGGCTTAGTTCTAGTTTCGCCCGCTAATCATGTTTGGCGTATTTTGGGAGCACACTACATCGCCAGAGATTATGCCATTATGGACTTTGTGTTTACTTCTGCTTCTTTGCGTCATGTCTTACGTCATCAGTGTATGGTACTTTGTTTAGCTACTGAATTAAAGTGTGTTGTATGAATGGAAAGTTCAAGAATAATGACACCATGTTTTATAAAGGCGATTTTAAAGGAAGTGTTTTACAGTAATTCGTTTGATGTGTTTTTTTTTTTAATTGTGTTTTTGAAGTAGATAACGAAAATGGAGGGAAATTTATTGAAGTGAAAGGATATTTAATCAGTGTTATTAACTTTTTATTGAAGCAGCTTTAAAAACATTTATGTATATTTAAATATAATAGAGAATTAGTTTTTTTTTTATGTAAATGAATTTTATAGTGTATTTAATATTATTTAGAAAATAAATATTTATCTCTTAAGTACCTAAATTTTATATATGTAACAGAAATATATTCATGCAATGTGAGTCTATTATGTTCGTTCTAAACAGCAATCTCCTGAAATGATGATTATGCAAAGTTTAAAATTACATGTTTTTTTTTTAATTAAAAGTAATGAGGATTAAATTGTTTTATCTACTTAGTATATTTATAAAAAAGAATACTGATATGGGCTTTTGGCATTTTCATAATTTGTGTTTGTTTCAGATTTGTGAAGAGAGGGGGGGGGGGGGGGAGAGTAATACAGTACCCGCTGCTTATTAAAATCACATTCATTCTCTGTCGAATAATTTTATTAAGTGTGTGATTTTTATATCCGACGAACATTCCTGCACTAAAAAAAAATGTATATTACTTCCCTGAATGTTGAAAAAATTTCAAAAGATAATGAATAATGTGATTAACAAACAATATAATTTATTTTTTGACAAATACAGTTAGTCAAAAAAGTATTCGACCTTACTACTGAACTGAATGTCATTAAAATATAGTCCTACTTATTTACTGTAAACCTAATTTTACTGTTTTCTTTATCAAGGTGTTTACTAGTCATTTAATGCAAAATCGTATTTTTTTAAAACAAATTTAATTGCCAATAAACGTCAATTTCCTGGTACAACAACTCATTTTAATCGCCAAAAAAGTATTTGACTCTGACCGTTCATACCGTTTTAAAGGGTTACAAAATTTAAATTAATGCTTGAAGGCTGCCTTACAAAAGAAAAGTATTGTCTTAAAGTTATTTGAAACTTCTATACTTGAATGAAACACATTTCAACAATTTTAAACGGAATATTTAAAAATGTCACAGAAGGGAAAAGAAACTACAATAGAAGAAAGAAAAATTATAATTACTATGAGGAAATCTCTGGAGAAAAATATGACAAAATTGCTAAAACTGTTAAAAGACCTCTTTCAACCGTAAAATACATTGTAAAAACGCATTTGGAGTCAACAAATTTTGAAAACAAGGCAAGGAATGGGAGACCAGATATGATAAACGATATTTTTTACAAGTTAAAAAATATCCAATGTTAAGTGGCCCCAAATTGAAATTATTGGTCAAGAAAGAAGTGTGTACACAAACAGTAACTCTTAAAAAAATTTGGTTATAATGGATGATCTGCTCGAAAAAAATATTACGTGTCTGAAGTCAACAGAAAAAAGAAGGCTGTCATTTGCGAAAAAATATGTAAACAAGCCTCTAGATTTTTGGAAAAAGGTTATATTTACTGATGAAAGTAAGTATAATTTATTTAGAGCAGATGGCAATCATAAGGTGTGGAGACAACCAAATAAATAATTTGAACTAAGAAATCTCCGACCTTCAATCAAGCACGGTGGTGGTTTGAGGGTGCATGTCTTATGAAGGTGTAGGAAAGCTGTATTTTATCGATGGCATAATGGATCATAAGATGTACATTGATGTACTAAAAACAAATTCACATGCCAGTGCTCAATCTATGGGGTTAGAGACAGATTTTGTGTTCATGCAGGATAATTACCCAAAACATAAAGCGCTAAACACAATATTTTGGTTGTTGTACAACACCTCAAAAGTGCTTGACCCCCCCCTTCCCCACAATCTCCAGATATAAATCCTATAGAGAATTTATGGGAAGAATTAGGTCAAAGAATCAAAAAAGAAAAAAAAAAAAAAAAACTTTAAAAAGCATTATAGAAGAAGAATGGTATAAAATAGAAAGTGATTACACTAAAAAAACTAGTTGCAAGCATGCCATCTAGACTAAAAGCCATTATTAAATCTAAGGGAAATCCTACAAAATATTAAATATAATTTATTTATTTTGGTCGATTTAGAAAAAAGTCGAATACTTTTTTCACCTATGCTACTGAGAATGAAAACTTTATTTTTGTTTTATTTTACTCAGGGTTCCCACGGGTCAGTGAGAACAGAGAAAACCTGGAAAAGTCAGGGAATTTGAAATTACTGAAAAAAGTCAGGGAAATATCGGGGAAAATTGTAAATATTGCCCCAAAACCTGGAAAGATGATGATATAAACCTGGAAAATGCATTCTGAGCATTCAATTTATATCACAAGTCGCATTACTATGTTGCTTTTATGTCACGAGCTACGTTTTGTTTTATACCGTGAGCTATTTTTTTTGTCGCGAACCAAATTTTGTGATGGAATTTTCTAAAAATAGACCTGGAAAACCTGGAAAAGTCAGGGAATTTTATTTTTGAAATTGAGTAGGAACCCTGTTTACTATACTTTATCTAATTTCCTTTTAAATATACAAGAGGTATATCTTTGTTATCTTATTTAATACTGCATATACAAAAATTGCAACATATTGTTGAAAGCACTTTATAATAACACATTGTTTAGAGAGCTAAACCGAGGTTGAATACTTTTTTCAGTAACTGTAATTAATTAATTGTTCCTTCAAAATAAGTAAATTAAACACATTCCAAGTTCTGATGCACTTTCCTTACAGGAAAATCTTCAATATTTTGCCAAAGTTTCGTACTTTTTTTTAAATTTAAAATCTTTCCATTTAAACCTCTTACTTCTTCCAAAATAAGAACTAGAAATTATCTTTTAATAATAATAATAAAAGAAAATCACTTGTGAATCAAGCCAAATTTGTATCTTACTGCCTTTGAAGCATGGTTGTAATTTTGACCGGTCAAAACTGACTTTGACCAGGACGCTGGTCAAAAATGGTTTTAACCGTCCAAAAATGGTCAGCACTGTTAAAAATGGTTTTAAACAGCTTTAATTTTAATAGTAATTGTTTTTGTAATTAAAAATAACTTAATAAGTAATAAGAACAACAATTCATTAAAAATAATAATACCTACTAATATAATAATAATGTTAGAAATTAGGACAGCAATGAAGAAGATAAAAGGCATTGATGTAAAATTTGTTGATTTCGCATTACATCTAATGAACTGTTGTGCCAGCTCGTCTTCAATAGAAAGACTATTTTCAAAGTTTGGACTTATTCAAAACAATTTACAAAACTGTCTTAAGTTTGGAGACAACTGCAAAACTTGCGACTTGTAACCATTTTTTAAATTGAATATGAATTCCAATTGTGTTGTTTCTTCGTGATATTATTTGTGTTACAACATTCCTATGTTATGACATTTTTAACAAATGTTTACTTAGTTTTAACATATGATACTAAGATATACAGTAGAGAGTCAAAAATCTGCACAGCTCGGGACCAGAGGTTGTGCGGATTTTGTGGATTTCAGGGCCCATAAAAAATTATTTTCACTTTGAATAATAAAAACAGAATATTATTCAAACTAAACACATACTAGTGAATAATAACACTGAATATTAAATTACTAGGTACATAAGAATAATAATGAACATTAACAAAAATATATAATGAAAACAGTAAATAAAAAAAAAAAAAAAAAAAAAAAAATTGTCAAACTTAGATAAAATCTGTTCACACGTTGCTAATTTTAAACTGAACTTGACCTGCACAATTTATTTATTTTTTTATTTATTGTAAATAGTAGTAACACAAATTTATTTTTCTATGAATTTTATTGAGTTCTTCATTACAAATTATGCCTTCATCAAAAAGCATTTAAAAAAATCTGGAGTGACTCCACTCGACTTTCCGAACATTGAGTAACTAACAGTTTTGTAGATAAAATAAAGAAAGAGGAATTGCTAAACAAACAAAAGAGAGAAAACCATAATAGAGTGTTTTTTTCTCCATATATCACACGAGGTTTTATTTAACGCTACTGAACTTTGAGCCCTTAGATCATAATGATAAAGAATTTTTCGTTTTGTCCCTGTAAAAATCTATAGATGCTAGATTCACCAAAATGCTTTTAGTTAGTGCAACAGTGATTTATAATATTCATACAAATTTTCAGCTCAATTGAATAAGGCGTTTAGATGCTATCACACTTTTAAAAATTTGGTCTCATAGGCCATAATGATAAAGAATTTTTCTTTGTGTCCCTGTAAAAAAACTGTAGTGCTAGATTCACCAAAATCTATACAGTTGGTGCAAATGCGACCTATAACATGTGTACAATTTTTTTGCTCAGATTAATAAGGCGTTTAGACGCTATCACACTTTTAAAAATTTGGCCCATTGGCCTTAATGATAAAGAATTTTTCTTTGTGTCCCTGTAAAAAAACTATAAGTGCTAGATTCTCCAAAATCTATACAGATTGAGTATCTGTGACCTATAATATGGGTATAAAATTTTTGCTCAATTGAATAAGGCGTTTAGATGCTATCGCACTTTTAAGATTTTGGTCCCATAGGCCATAATGATAAAGAATTTTTCTTTGTGTCCCTGTAAAAAAACTATAAGTGCTAGATTCACCAAAATCTATAGGGTTCGTACTATGGTGACTTACAATATACGTACCAACTTTCAGGTTAATCGAACAAAGCCTTTAGACGCTAGCGTGTTCACAAACATACACACATACACACACACATACATACATCACCGTAAAAATAGTGAAAACGGACTCAGGGGACCTCAAAACATATAGAAACATCAAAATCTCGAATTCGGATTTTTGACATGATTACAATACTTTCCTCACTATAGTGTTCGGAAAGTAAAAATTAGTTTGTTATTATTTACCTGATTGATATCATCATATCACAATAATCATTATTTTCTTTTGATGAATTTAATATACTGTCAATAATTTCATTAGCAGCAACTTGGATCTTGCAGTCTTTCATATTATTATTTTGTTTTTCTTTTTTGTAATCATAAAATGCAAACATAAAATTATTATTTAAGATCTTTTTCAAAAATTCTGATTTGCAGTTTTGTAATTTATTAATAGTGAATTTCATTGTTTGTATCTGACACGTTGTGCGGATTTTAGGTCAGTGGATTTCTGGCTCTCTACTGTATTTCATTGGTAGCAGATTCTAATTTCTGACCTTGATTGGTAGTAAATAAATTCAATAACGAATTTCAGTGGTCGAAACGGATATCGACCAGGACGGTTAAAACCACTGGTTAAAACCCCTATGATTAAAACCGATACAACCCTGCTTTGAAGGATGCATTCCTTGAAATTGTTACTAAGACAATTGATGGGCATGTTTAACTTGTAACTATGCTGCAAAAATAAAATTTACAACAAAGAGAGGTATTAATGGAGGGGTTGTTATGTTATGTTTTCTTTTTTTATTTCTAAAATCAAAAATCCTAGCATAAATTGAAGCATAATAAATGAGAGTTTATTAACCGGCAATACTGATTTTATTAAGCGGCAATTTTAACAGTAGTTTGCATTGATTTGATTCCAGTCCTGGAAATTTGATCAGATTAAGTGGCGGTTACTGTATTTATTTTTATGTGCACAAAGCATTCATACATGTGTCAGTGATTGCTGCAATATGTAATTTCATGCATTTTGAGAGAGGGCCATTCAGTGATTTTTTTTTTTTTTCTCTTTCCCATATGCGAAGCATACAGACGTGTGTATTACTGATTACTGCAATATGTAATTTATTAATTTTTTAGATTCATGCATTTTGAGATAGGGGTATACAGTGATTTTTTTTTTAATCATGTACGTGAAGCTTAATAGACATGCGTATAACTGATTGCTGAAGTATATATTTTGTGTATTTTAAGATAGAAATATTTAGTGATTTTTTTTCTTCCTCCATGTATGCGAAGCGTACATAGGTGCATATAACTTATTCCTGCAATTGGGAATTTTTAGTATATTGTGTGATTTTATGTTCTGAGTTTTAATTTTTTACTTGTGATTGGTTATAATTCCGTCATTATTCAGTAAAAAATTTTTTAAATTGTATTTTATGATGATTTTCCTTGTTTTCTGTGTATTGTTTCTGGTCAAATTACTTTTTTTTCGATGGGTTTTCGTGTTTGATTAGATCGCCGAAAAGCTCGCTTTCATATGCCGCCAGTGGAGGGTTACCGTTCAACACGATTTTATATGAAAACCAAAAAAAAAAGAGAATCACTGGAGGATGTATTCTTACTTTGCTGTACTTGAATCTATATAATGCACAAAATTCCATACCGCAGCAATAACTAATGTATGCTACACGCAGATGAAAAAAAAAAAAAAGAAAAGGTAACTTACCCGCTGTTGATACAAAATGTATATTTTATATGTATTTTATTATTTATATTTATATATACACTTATACATATAAATATTTCTCGAACATGGACCAGTTATGATCAAATGTTGTCGAAACGATGTGATAATGACGTCATTTGAGAAAATTTCACACAGGTTTGCCAGTTTATGAATTGAATATTATAGAAGTGTGATCCTATAATCTATTGTATTATTGTATATGTTTATATTTATGCATATAAATCTCTTAGCATACAGTTAATACGTAAGTACTGAAAAAAAAATATTACTGAATACCCCTTACCCAGCTGTGTATGTATCTTACACAAGAACGCAAGATCATGTGATATGCATTGATTATTAACACTTTCCAAATGTAAGTAATTTTTGTATAGTATAACTTTAAATGCTGTTTGCCTATATAATCACACAATGGACAGACAGTAGTAGTTCTGATGGGCATACAGATAGACTAATTGAATTCCTAATCATACTTAAACATTCTTAGAATGTGTTAAAAGTGCTTAACATTAAAGAAAACATAGCCCTTATATTCTAATTGCAGTCTATAATATATCTGAATATTTTAGTGTAGCCCTGTAAATCTGAAGGATAACAAAATTATATTCTGTACAAAATATTATTTTAGAATATTAAAAATTGATATCAATTTCTTTATGATTTTTGGGGGGTTATGATTATGGGGGGGGGGGGGGGGGGGCTGTACACAAACCAGTTGCACAGCACCTATTAATGTCATTTAAAATAAAAAACATTCCATAATGAATTTGAATAAACATATATAATTTTGTAAAATTTTTTAAATGGGGCGGATAGATGGACAGAGAGACAGATAGATGCTTAAATTGAAATCATATTCTCAACTTAAAAAATGTTATATCGCTTAATGTATACAAAAATGCAATTTCAGCAAATGTGCAATAAAAGCCTTCAATGTAACTGAATATTTTTGTGTGGCCCTGTAAATCTAATGCTAATCATAGTACTACATTCTGTAGAAAGCATTCTTTTGTGCATGTGAATAACATATTTAAATTTTATTAAGATTTGTTCAAAGTAAAGTTATTAAAATTTGGCATATAGAAATACCTTTCATAGAACAAAGGCTTTGCAATACCTTTGGGTGTCCCTGTACAAAAACCAGTGTGATATTTACTCTATTTTCTACAGCAAACATCCGATAGTGAACTTGAACAATATATTTCAGTTTCATTGAAATTTGTGTAAAATAAAGGAATTAAAATATAGTTCAATAGTTCATAAAAATACCTCTCATAGAACACAATGCTTAATAGAATTTCTAAACTAAATGATTCAAATATTAATTTAATTTTTACTTTGCTGATTCTCAAAAGACAGCTGATAAAAGATGAGAAAAAATGGGTGAACAGTGACAGAACAGATATCTTGCAGATGCTGGAAGGTCAGCAGCTGGAATAATAGAAGAAATTTAAGAACTAGTACAAGCAAGGCCTAGGAACATGCTCAAAAGAAAATTAATAGAAGACAAGAAGAAGCTAACGTGTGGAAAAGACACATACACAATATAGATGCTCAACGGACAGTCTCTAGACAATAAAAAATAGGTTGAAAGGAAAGCTGTTCCAAGATCAGAAAAAACTTATGAACAACGACAATCCATCATGCTGATGCTCAATACGCAATGACATTTAGGCAAGAAGAAATAAAACATCAGGTATAAGACAGACTGGACCCTGTGCCCCCCTCTGAAATTTTTCAGGAGAGGCGTTGCAAGTGTTGCCAACACAAACTTTTTTTCCCCGCTAAAAGTACACATGAAAATCCGCTAAAAATTCAATTGCCCATAGTGTAACACCAGTGGAATGTAAAATCCAATCCACTAAACCTTTATTCTTTCCTGTAGATTGTGTCAAAATCCAATAAATTTAGCGGAAATTCCACTAAATTGGCAACACTGCGGGGGTTGCCTCCTCCGAAATTCTCTCTTTTTTACTTTATATAAATAAAACTTCGCAGAAATTTTTTATTGTTTATATACTTTTATGATGTATTGAATTAAAGTTTATTTGAAAAATATTTATTACTTCAGTTTACTTGTCTGTCTTCATAAATAGTGGCAAAAAAAAATATGGCCATCGGCAATTCTGAGTATGCTTGAATTGTCATAAAATTGTTATAAAATGTACTAAGAATATAGAATATTAACTGCAAAATACTGGCAGTGACAAAGAGCCCAGGACATATGGGGGAGGGGAGGGAAAATTAATGATGCAGATATAACTAAGTAAATTGCATTAAATCAAAATAAATAATTCTTGCGTACTCTGTCTACCTAAATATGTTTAAGAATTTAAAAATATTTCGTTCAAGTATCATTCTCAATTTAAATCTTTTTTTCGCTATACTCTAAAGTTCACACACGGAAAAGAATGTGTTTTCTAATTTTAAAACCTTATGATGAAATATTGCAAAATACCTTGTAAAAACAATGGACGGGGTGTTTCGGAGAGTAAGAAATTGATCTGGGAAGTTTTTATTTCGGCCAAAATTAGCTTTTATTGATAGCTTACTTTTTGAATGAGTAAAATACATTTACAGGAAAGAAATTGCTTTTACCATTTTACTGAAATACATGTAGATCGGCAAAAGTGTGCCGTTCATAATAGGGCTACTGTAGACCTATGGCACTAAATTTGAGATCCGTTAAATAGAGCTTTATTTTATTCATTTTTTGACACATCTGTCTGTTTGAAGTACTACAATTTTAAATTTCTTTTAACTGAAAGCTTAGATGACGAAACTTACCAATATTATACAATTGATTTATTTGGCATGTTTACTTCAAGCTGTTCATTGCTGATACTACAAAATGTTAATGTGAAAAGCTATCGTAATATTATAGTTGGCATAGATGCCTATCAAAATATTTTTTATTTGTGAAAAAATTCACTTTTTTGGTTGCTCATGACTCAGATTCACTGTTTCTCTTCTCCCTCTTAAGGATATCCCATTGAAAAATCAAGTATTTCGAATTCTTTCTTTTGAATTACAAGCTTTGACCATGTTCCCTTTTAGCTTAGTGACCAATTTAAAAAATAAATAAAATATATTTAAATATATTATTTCTGTAAGTAAACTTAGGACTATAATTTTCCATCTTTAAAGGAAATATTTATTTATTTATACTTTCTTTTATATATGCTAGAGGCTCTGCCCCCTGCGTGCTCCACTCACCAACCCCTGAGGGAGGCTTCGCTTCCCCCGACTCACTTTACTTATTAACACATGCAGAGCTCTGCCTGCCTATTCACTGCATCACTGAATAGGAATATTAATAGTGCTCAACACAAGACAAAAGCAGAAAATTATTATAAAAAATCCCCATATTCAATGTCAATTTGAAATATATAATATTTAACAGTGCATTATTTTTATGAAAATTATGCTAAAAATCAGTTTTTTTTATTTTTATTTATTTATTTTTTTTTTTTATGGAAAGAATATCATAATATCTAGACCATTTTGCATTACAGCTTTAGTATATGACCCTTTCATTTTACAACCATAAATTCGGACTGCGGTATCCCAGTCGGTAGAGCGCTGAGCTCGTAATTGGAAGATTGTGGGTTCGGTATTTGAGCTGGCCAAAGACTGTCGTGGTCGCAGTGTCCTCCATGTCCCTATCAAAATTATACCTTTGGGGATCACGGAAGCAGGGGGCCACCCCCTCTGTGTAGAATAAAAAATGTGGTGGCATGTCTCCAGAACATCCCAAGGGGTGTGTCCCAGACCGTCATCAATTATCCATAGTTGGTATTTAGTTGGACGATACACTGATGCAAATTACATTTTGGAATCAAGAGTTATTTTTAACGAATGATCTTGAAATTAGGGTGAATTATTTATAATAGTAGTACACTAGGGGGAAAATGTATGCATGTAGGAACATTGCTCCTTCCTCCTCCCCCAGGGGGCCTAAACTTTTAATATGGGTACCGAAGAAAAAAAAAAAAAGTCAGTATATTTAAAACGAATGATTGAACCAATAGATCTGTGACAATTTTAAACAAAGTTATCGATATGTATATATATTTAATAGTGTTACACTTCTCTGAGATGAAAATCGTCTGCATTCATCATGTAAAATAATTTTATTAAATAACAATTTAATAAATAATTTATACAACGTAAATTTGTATATAGGATAGAGAAAAAGAAAGACTTGTTGTGACCAAAGCATTTTTTTTTCCCTCTCTCTCTCTCACTTAGTAAAAAAGTAACATGTTCAAATAGTGGAATTCAAAAAACTTCCTTTCTAAATAAGATTACTTATAACTTGGGGTGGGAATCGATTAAGAGTTTTAACTGGGTTAATAGTAGTTCATTAATCGATTAATCGGAATTTTAATCTGTTTTCATTTTTTTTTATGTATATAATTTTATTTCAATGATGAACAAAACTCTCATATTGTGTACAGTCGGTATCAAAAGTATCCGAATACTAGCAAAAATTCCTATATAAAAAAAGTACACTTAATACTGCTTTGTTAAATAAATCCTTGTTGAATCATGTTCTTAGTCAGTTTAAGAACATGATTCGACAAGGATTTATTTTACAAGTTAGTTCTTCTTTATCACTTCGGACTAGAACACAGAATGTTACTTTCTATTTCTACTTCGATAGTTACTATCAGCAATTCTGAACAGACAATAAACGCTTGAAGATATTGTGAAATTCTGTTGACATTTTCCCCATCAAAGGGATAGTGGAAATCTCAATCCCTTCTTTTTTTTTCTTTTTTATCTTTAGCATTTCCATTTTTTGAAAGCTTCTTCTTTCTGAAAATACTATTGCCCTAGCCAACGCTTTCTGTAGAAGGGTGACAGGTGGTGTTGCTCCTGCCTCCAGCATGCACATGAAGCGGCATTTTGTTTAATAACTGTCCTCCCCCTTTTCTCTATCAACAAAAGTGCAACATCTTCGTCTGTGAGGTTTTATTTTTATTTATTTATTTGCTTTTTCATTATTTGATGAATGTTTCTTAGAATGTTTGTCAGGAAAATATGTGAAAAAATGTTTTGTAGGCAGAACAGCATTTTTTCATAGTTTGAAAATTTTAATCAGATTTTGAAAATTTTTAATCGTATTAATCAATTTGATTAACTCAATTAAGAAAAAATTGATCGGGACTAAGCATTGATCGATTAACCGAACCGATTAATCGGCACAGCCCTACTTATAACACGATGCAACAAAAATCTCATGGGATAACGTGCATGGGAAAGAAGAAAGAATGAATCTGACTGATGTGTTGCCTTTCTCGCCGTTAACAGCTATTATTTGGTTTGGTTTGGCAAATTATTGCACGAAGGTCTTATGGTGTGAACAACCCTATGATTTTCCTTACTTATTGCACATGTTAAAAATTGTTTTTGATAGTGTGGTCAGAAGACATAAAATTGACCTAACTAATCAGACACCTAACAATTTTCCTGTAGTTAATACATCCATTGTAAGGACATATAATAGCGCGTTTAAAATAAATAAATAAATCAGTAGAGTTGTGTTTTCAGACACCGGTTTCTTAAACAGACGTACCTAATCGGGACGCCTGTCATTTTTCCTGTGGTAGCCAAGTACAGTGGAGCACCTTTTATACGTTTCTCAGCTTCGGTCCCAAATCATTTCATCAAATTCTAATGTTAAAATATTTCGTTTATACAACACGTTATTAAATTCTTAATTTTACTTATATGTTTTCTTCCCCCTTGTAGAATTCCAAGTTTGAGTTTCATTCCAGGATTAAAAGAAAAAAAAAAAAAAAAAGATGTATGCTCTCTCTGTTTTATTCTTATCTTCGATTATTTTTTCTTAGAACTGTAATACATACAAAGTGCGATCTGCATCGATCATAGACCTTATATAGATAGACCAGCCCTCCTCCTTCATTATCTGTCTGAAACATGAACGACTTTCCCCAGCAAAATTGTCATGTGATAAGGACCTAAAGAAAGAGCGAAGAATGATCACTGTGTTATTTTTCCGTAGGAACGAATTTTAGGTTTTTTAGTATTTTTATTGTAAGCGTACTTTTTACTTTAGCATTTAGATTTACACATGGTTGGAAAGCTAAAATCTCATAGATTAATTATATATAAAAAAAATTATGATAAATCGCTTTGCAAGCGAAGAAATTGCGTTCGAATTCTTACTTCAGTTAGAGAAGTATGTGATTATATTTTCAGAGGAATCGCCATACGTCCAGTTCACGTGACTTCCGAAGCTCTGAACAAAGGATGAAGGTATCGGATTACACCCTCATGTTGAAGACTTTCGCTATAATGGTCAGTCCTATTGGTGGGCCAGTCTAGTATATAAGGTCTATGGCATCGATAGCATGAGGGGGAGGGGTTAAAGAAGTTTTCAGAAACAAGCAGTTGGGGGCTGGGTTGATTGGTGCGTATACAGGTAACCGAGATTTTTAAAAGTGACCACTTGTAGACCTCCTACTCTCTCCTTTAATTGATTCCAGGAATGGGGTGTAAAAGGGGGGAAAAAACATCTTTATGGGCATTTTGTAAACTTTTAGATTTATTACTCACTTCCATTGGTCGACTTTAAAGCTGCCTTCACACTCTGGCAACGATACAGAGCTTCAAAAGTCATAAACTATCCATTGTCCGAAAGTGACCCTTGAAATTTTACACACATTTACAATGAAGGGCATTACTTTTTATTGCTCTTTTACAGAAGAGACCCCCTTCTCATGCATTTATCGCACTAGGAGGTTTGTGAGCTTCGATTCCAGCGAGCATCGACTCTCCTAAACCACATCAAAGAAATATCAAGAGAGCCGCACTTGCAGCTTTCTAAATTGCCAGAGTTTGAAGGCAGCATAATAGGATACTGGAAGATTTTCTTATTTCGTATCTTGTTCATTTGGCATTAGAGTTGGAGAGACAAGGTATTTTTTTTCTTCCTTTTAATCGTTTGCAAAAATAGCATCTTCATTTAAGGTTAAAATCGAAATCTTGAGGAATTTATTCGACTTTTATTATTAATATGACACTTTATTGTGTATTAATGTTAAAACAAATTTTCAGTTGTACGTTTTTTAGGAACGTTCCCTTGAAAAACGTATAAACGGTGCTCCACTGTAATATATATGCTAAAGAACATCTGAAGGGTGTATGCAGCAAATTTGAAGAAAATCGTTAGAGCCATTTATGAGATACCCACTTTCGGTCGCTCTTCGGATTTTTGCTAAAATTAGGCAAACTCGTCTATTCACCGATCAACGACATACAAAAGTTCTTCAAAAAAAAAAAAAAAAAAAATCTGCACTTGTGATGCATAAAACAGATCCATTTATACAGGATAGCCATCAATTTTCCTAAAATAACTAGTACGTACGAAAGAGTATCCAAAAGGGGTTTATGTAGTAACTTTAAAGAAAATCGTCTGAGCGTTTTTGATTGATATGGATTTGGTGTCCCACTTTCTTTTTTTTCCCAATTTTTACCAAAAGCCAACCAACTCATCTTTATTCCAAAATTTCTTGTTCTACCGTTTTCTGTTTTAAAAGATACTAGTATCGCCCAGTGGTCGAAAATCGACCATTTTTTTTTTTTTTTTTTGCAAAGCGAGGCAAAGCAAAGTTATTGCCTTGTCCCAAACGGAATGCAATTGCAACACAGCTGCGGCAATTGTTTGCCGATATTCACTCTAACTGAATCAGCAGAGTTTTACTTAATATAACTATTTCTCTCTGTAGATGTTAGCCTTTCCTGAAATGAGAGAAAATCGCAACGTGAAAACGCCCTTTGTTGTGTGATACAGCCCAGAAGCTAATAGGTACCATATCAAATCAAGGCCCAACCAAGTATCAAATTCTGTTAAATTAATTCGATTGGTTCATAAAATACAGTGTTTGAACAAAATAAATAAATAAATAAATAAAGATATTTTTCAAAAATTGTCGAATTGAGTTTGGGAAATTTCAAAACGTGTAACTTTATCGAAAACCGAAAATCTAAAACTTTTCTGAATCTTATATTTTCTACTTATATATGCAGAGGAAAGAATAATAAATCCACTTTTTAAAAAATAAAAATAAGTAGTCAATTTCACTTAATTAAGATGCAAGGAAATCTCAAAACGTGTAAATTCATTGAAAACCGGAGATCAAAAGTTTTTATGTGTCTTGTACTTGCTTCTTCTACTCACAAAAGCTAGCAATAAAGACACTTTTTTAAAAAATAAGTAGCCAATTTCAGTTAATTGAAACGTAAAGAAAGCTCAAAACATGTAAATTCAGCAAAAAACGGAAATCGGAATTTTTTCCGTATCGTCTACTTATAGATGCAGCAGTTAGTAACAAATCCATTTTCCTTTTATTTAATATATTAGTTGAATATTTATTGTTTAAATATCACCCTTTGAAATGAAATGTTTATGTTTATATTCAAAACTGGAAGTTTGCCATTTTTTTTTTTTTCTGCAGTTTTGTGATTTTAAATTAAAATTTTATCAATTTTACAGAAAAAATAACTCAATCAAACACATGTAGACAGTAACCACGGAGTAACAGTAACTTATATATAACTATACCTAAATATTGGAATTAAAATCGGCAGATAATTTTTGTTATTTTTTAATAATTTTTTACAAAAAATCCAATTGATGATTAACATAGAAAATCTTTTTCATGGCTCCATGGACAGACAGTGACGTCATCACTTCGCTTGCGTATGGTGATGCTACATTATACAAATTACTGTGTCTATGGTTTTATTTGAGCTTTATGAAATTGCCAGATTTAACAACTTTCTACTTTTAGGTATTTTTTAATGTAAAGGAATACGTGTATAGAAGGGAAAAATGGGGGAAAATGCATAAAAAATAAATGTATTTTTAAATACCTTCTTGACATCGTAAGAAAATAATATTTGTATTCGCACCTTCCGGCTAACCATACCTTTCGAATGATACCATTTTCAACCCTCTACTCCCATAATTAATATGTTAAAAAGGGACAACAAATTTTATGCTTGCCTATTAATATATAGATGATAATCGGTAGATTATCTACTCATACCATGCACTGATTAATTTAAAAAAAAAGAAAAAAAAAAAAAAAAATTGAAAACTAGCTGTCGAAAATTATGACCAAATACAATATTTCCATAATTAACCTGCGCTAATCGAAATCATGTAATCATAGTAGAAATCTGATCTGGACATCACATGATTCCTTTGTACGCACTCATTTAATTATTCATATTGTTACGGAACATTGACATTTTCGCGTGTGGTATATGTGATTCGTAAATATCCAGATTCTAGTCAATGAAAGCATTTTATTTTATGAATATTTTCGAAACAACCTAGTAAAACTATTATTCGCACCAAAAATGTTGCGAAAGTATAGTTTGCATGGCTGCAGTGCATTAATGTAGTTTGTTCAGAAACAAAAATGAACAGCTTATTGCACAATGTCTCATTGACAAACACACGACTCAAGAATGAAAACGTAAGTGCAATGGCCTCCTTATATTCTCGGGTGAACCAGCAGCCGAACGGTTCTGCGCTCAAAGCTGATAGATGGGAAGTGCTGCATTCGATCACACATCGCGCTCATCGACCTCTGTTCGGAGTTTTCAGTGGTTTTCTCCAAAACTCGTGTAAATACAGACTGGGACCCCATAGAAAGATCACGGCATTCCACCTATAGGCTTAGGACCCTAGCGTAGTCAATCGGCCTTAAACCCTACAACCAACCAACCAACCAATCTTATATTCCCTTTGGCGAAGATGAGTCGGTAGAACGAAGTATGAGTTGGTTGATGAAAATTTGGTGCATTATGCAAATAAAGAAATAAGAGGTCCTTTTCAAATTAAGAAAAAGGTTTTTAAATTCTAACAACCCTACAGCAATTTATAGCTAATTTTGGTTGCTAAGACACCTCCGTTGAAGTCAGTAGACTTATTTTTCTCGTGACTTTACATATATATTAACTCAGCAAATCTAATTACAGGTAAAAAGTTCTGTTTTTTGTTTATTGGTGGGCTCTATTAGGTGCTGTTGAAATTAAATGACCAAAATAAAAAAAAAAAAAAGGTTTTCGCGGATATTTGAAAAACGAGAAAAAAAAAAAAAAAAAAATCTGGTGTGAAACAATTACACGACTTTTATTACCCACTATTACACATATTATATGCATTTTTTGGAGATAATATGATCAGAAGACATAAAATTAGCCTAATGAAATAGACACGTAAAATATTTCCAGTAAGAGAAACTTAATAAATGTGTAAAGACATGTAAAACAAACAAAGTTTACATAGGAGTTAAAAAATAAGGGGAAAAAAAGGTAGTTATTTTTTGAAACATCAATTTCAGAGATCCAAAACTGACTTACCTAAGCAGAATGACTGTTAATTTTCCTGTAATAATCACGTAATACATAAGAAAGGATATTTAAAATGGATTTATGTAACAATTTTCAAGAAAATCGTTAGAGCCGTTTTTTGAGATACCAATTTGTACTAAAACTTTGTATATTCAATTATTCACCGAAAAACAATAACTACAGACAAAAGGATATTTTAAAGGGAGTTAATATGGCGAGTTTGAAAAAAATCTGTTTAAAGGAACGCATTTGCGAGACCTGAAATTGAACTATTTATACAGGATGCCTATCCATTTTCCTGAAATAACCAACTATATCATTTGAAAGGACATTTAATAGAGTGTTTATATAGTAACTTTGAAGAAAACCGTTTGAGCCGTTTTTGAGATACGGACTTACGGTCCCACTTTCGGTTTTCCAATTTTCACCAAAATTTCGAAAATTCATCTGTACACCAGACCTGTCTCAATTCTGAAGTTTCGTCATTCTGTCTTTATTAGTTTCGGAGATATGATAGCCAAAAAATTCTCCACATGCATGCACACACACTGACTAATTGCCAAAAACGTCTTTTTTGGACTCAGGAGACCTTAAAACGTGTAAATCAGGTGAAAACTCGATATAGAATTTTTGGACCGAATACAATGCTTCTATTACCTACGGTAGTCAGGTAATGGAAGTAAAAAGTGATATAGTGACCACTGGGACTAAATGTTATAGCAAACCTACATACAAATGCGCAACGTTCGACAATCCCAGTGTTTTTGATTTATGCAAGATGTTTACACAGGCATCACGAAAAAATGTGTAAAATCGATGATCTTTTTAACAAGGCCGTAGCCAAGGGGCGAAATTTTGCAGATTTGTCGAAAATTTTTGAGTTATACATCATTTTTAACACTGAACATTATGTACTGAAGTTTGAACCCCCTCTCCTCTGAATTTTTTTTTTCTGCTTACGACCTTGATTTTTAAAGTGAAAGATCATATCAAGACCGAAATTGAAATTGTACAACTACGTGTTACAACAATTGTAAATGTAAGTTTTTTTTTTTTTTTTTTTTTACAGCCCACTGCTTTTTGATCTATGCGATATGCAAAATTCGTTTCGTAAATAGGATACCTTCCTTATACTTTGTAGAGGAAAGTAACGAGAAATTGCTGCATGTCAATTAACATGCTTGCTTTATTTATAGCTCAATCTAAAATGCGCAGATGCATAATAAATTGTGGTAGTTTTAATACATTTCCTTGAAAATGAAGCAGAATCGATATCTTGCTTTGATAACTAAGACAAAGTGATGAGAAAGATATTCTGCGTTAGCAAAAGAAGCAATACACTCAACTGTAATTAATCGAGGCAGGCGTCTAAAAGTATTTTTTTTATTTTTTTTTTATTATTGGATTATTCTTAAAAAATGTTTGAACTTCCAGTTTTCAATGGATTCGTACGTTTTGAGCGGTCCAGAACACAATTTCAGTATTTCAAGAAAAAATGTCTGTCTGTGCGTGTGACAAAAATTTGTGGCAGTTCTACTTCAAGAACTAATGCACAGAAATTCATATAAAGTTGTATGTAATTGACGCGTGACATAACGTATTGCTTATCATTTTTTGCGGAAAATTTATCCGACAGGTGGCGTTGTCATCCCGTTTTTCCTATAATATTTTATTTTAATATAAGCTACACAATTGATGCAGCGAAAAGTCTTAATCCGATGTAACCAGTGATGCCAGATTGGGGATTTTGTCTCCATTTTGGGAATTTGTTAGGCTTCTGGGGACAATTTTGGGGACCAAATGTTTGTGGGGACTTTTTTGGGAAATTCTAAAATTTTTGGAGACAAATCTGGGAATTCTTCAACTTTCTGTCAATATTGGCAACTTAATGATTTATCCCTATGACCAGGGATTTTCAATAGCTTTATTGTTATTTGGGGATTTTTTTTCAAAAATTGCCTTCATTTGGGGGGAAATCTGAGCTTTAATCCACTTAAATGTGCTTCATTTTTTTTTTTTTTTTTTAACTTTTTATTTTCCCTTTTTAGTAGAAATCAAGTTGGGGATTCTTTCGAAAAAAAAAAAAAAAAAAAAAAAAACCTGATTTGGGGAAATTTGAAGACCTGTTTGAGGAAATAATTTTCGACCATCTGGCATCACTGGGTGTAACAATGTTACATATAGTCTTTATGGAGATAGTGTGGTCAGAAGGCATAAAATTGGCCACCACTAAAGGTTTCATATGAAAGCGTATACAGTAACCGCCGCTTAATAAATTCACCTATATTCCGGTCCTATAAAATTTGGTTAATAAAATCAGCCGCTTAATCTGATCAAATTGCCGGGACTGGAATCAAATCAAAACAAACTACTTTTAAAACCGCCGGTTTATAAACTCAAAAAATTGTCCT
The DNA here is from genome assembly GCA_963930645.1 of Salticus scenicus. NCBI lineage: Eukaryota > Metazoa > Arthropoda > Arachnida > Araneae > Salticidae > Salticus > Salticus scenicus. The sequence goes on along the minus strand of OZ005662.1, from coordinate 9,073,046 downwards.
CAGTAGCAGAAACGCCATTTATGCATGCTTAACAAATTTTTATTTACACTGATTATTTTTATTTTTTAAATGACATAGAAAATAAAACACAGCAATTGTCTGTTTGCCGAACATTTTACACTTGCAGCATAATTACAAATTAAAAACACACCATCACTTGTCTTAGTAACAATTATAAGGAAAGTATTCTTCAAAGCGCTATAGTAAGTTACAAATTCGATTTGGTTCGCAAACGATATATATATATATATGTATATATAAACGGTAAAACACCGTTTATACGTCTTTCAAGGGAATGGCGTAAAAGGACGTATAAATGAAAAGACGTATAATCGAAATTTTAATAATAACACTTTGATTACTACAAATTTAATGACACTTAAACGAAATTTATGTGAAACTACTAATTAATGAAGTTTCTTAAGTTAGTAAATGTATATTATACTTTTTTTAGGACAATAATTAATTAAAAAAAAAAACGATTTATTATAAAATGTGAGACAAATCATACTAATTAACGCATGACTGGGTACTAATTACATATATCATATTGAGTATTATATTACATTTCCTAAGAACTATATAAACACAATTTTGAATATTAATTACATATATTTCGTATCTTTAATAATAAGCATGCGATTTATGTCCATACAGATAGTTATTTAATAACATTAAAAATCTTTAATACTCGTCTGATTTTTCTGCTTGTCTATGAGTATTAAAAATTTTACTGTGAATTCAATGGATTCTTTGATCCGTATTCTTCGATCTTTCCTAAGTTTCTCCATTTAAGATGCTTTCTAGGAAAAGTCCGTCTTATTTAGAATGTAAAATAATGACAGGTCGAGAAATTTTGCAAATTTTAGTAAAAGTAGAAAAGACGTATAACCGATATGAGCTACGTATAAACGAAGAATTTTTGCATTGAAATGAATAGGAATGAATCGGGACTTCACTAAAAGGACGTTTTAATGTAAAAGAAGTATAAACGAGAGACGTATAAACGGTGCTTTACTGTATATATATTTAATTTTTAATTATTAAATGACAATTTCTAGTCCCTATTTTGAAATAATTAAGAAGCAAGAAATTTAAACGGAAAGACATTAAATTTAAAGAAAAGTGTGAACTATTGACAAAATGATAATAATTTTCCTCAACAGGAAAGCGCATCAGAACTTGGGATTTGTTTAATTATTTTGAATGAACAATTAATCTGTCAAAAATTAAATAAAATTGTTTATTAATTCCATTGTTCGCTACCTTTCGAAATTTCTTTCCAAATTCTGGAAAGTAATACCATTTTTTGGAGTGCAGAAATGTTCGCCGGATATAAAAATCAGCCGCTTAATAAAATCACTTCGGCTCAGGACAGGACGAATGTGATTTTAATAAGCGGCGGGTACTCTATTTCCATTTAATTTTTAAAAATTGAACTGTATTAGGTTTGTCCAATAAAATATATATTCAGGCAACAATTCTTATGGTTTTTCATAATTTTTTTTTTTTTTTTGCAGATTTAAAATCTTTAAATTAGAGTTTTCTCAGTTTTCATATTTTTCATGAAATCGTGATCTTCAAAATGCTAAAAATTTCTACAGATATTCAAGGAAAGACTTAATATATATTTGGATGTTTATATAGAAAAGTATCGAACGAAGTTTTGTAAAAGCTGCAACATACTCTTTTTTTTTTTTTTTTTCTTCCAGTATCTATTTTACTCCCTTGTATATATCTCTTTTATTATCTTATTCATCATAACTTTTAATTTTGTTTTATTTCCTGCTGTGACTTAAGTAATTTATCGTGCTCGTTTGTCCTTACGTATGGAAGGTCACACGTGACCGACCCAATCATCTGACAACTGTGTAAATATAGATATTTTACTATTGTATCTTATCATTAACAAAACTATGCAATTTTCACAATCTGGTAGCTATTGTTCTTTTTTTGATTGGTGTTCTCCACAGTCAGCCATGTTACATAATTTAAGTTTTTAATTACTCATTTTTAAAAATTCCACTTTCTCTTTTGAAAAAGTGATGAAAGGATAGATTTACATTGCAAACACGTAAGTACTTTCAAGAGTTTTAAAAATATTAGTGTTTAATATTAAATAATTAATAATTTAATATTAAGTAATTTAATATTAAATAAAGATTCATTTTCGCAGTTTAGGATATGGAAGAATTAAAACCCTTATTTTGCTGTAAATGATCATAATGCGTTGCCAAAACTTTGATTAATTAAGTAAAGAAAATAAAGATTATCTGGTGTGACTCATACATTATTGTAAAAATAGATAAAAATAAACTCAGGACACCTCAAAACGTGTAGATATACCAAAACCTCATAGTTGAAATTTTTCGTGATTACTTTGTTTTCTTTAACTATGTATGTTCGGGAAATAAAAATAAATTGTAAATGCCATATATTATTGTACAAAAATTTATCGCAATCGCGCATTTATTACTTTCAGAATATATACTATCTAAAAAAAACCTGGAGTGACTCCACTCGACTTTCCGAACATTAAGTAATTAACAGTTTTGTAGATAAAGTAAAGAAAGAGGAGTTGTTAAACAAACAAATGAGAGAAAACCATTTCTCCATATACACAAGATGTTTCATTTAACGCTAATGAATTTCGAGCCCATAGATCATAATGATAAAGAATATTTCGTTGCGTCCCTGTAAAAACCTATCAATGCTAGATTCACCAAAATGCTTATAGTGAGTGCAACTGTGATTTGTAATATTCATATAAATTTTCAGCTCAATTGAATAAGGCGTTTAGATGCTATCGCACTTTTAAAAATTTGGTCCTATAGGCCATAATGATAAAGAATTTTTCCTGGTGTCCCTGTAAAACAACTATAAGTGCTAGATTTGCCAAAATCTATAGGGTTCGTACTAGGGTGACTTACAATATACGTACCAACTTTCAGCTTATTCGAACAAAGCGTTTAGACGCTAGCGTGTTCACTCACAGACATACACACACACACACACACACATCATCATAAAAATAGTGGAAACGGACTCAAGGGACCTCGAAACATATAGAAACATCAAAATCTCAAATTCAGATTTTTGACATGATTACAATACTTTCCTCACTATAGTGTTCGGAAAGTAAAAAATATTTAATGATCATAAAAAAAGAAACTCAATTGTGTGTTTTTGTTGTATTTGTCTGTGTGGTTTAATCTCCTGTATTCATTTTTGCAACTTTTTATTGTGACATGTGTATGTGTGTGCATGAACATGATAACATCTGAACGCTTTATTCGATTGAACTAAAAATACGTAGGTATGTTAACGATCTTCGTCGCACGAACTGCATATATTTTTATGAACGCGGAACTTATAGTAATTTTACAGGATATGGAGTAGAATTCTTATTCACTAAGGTCTGAGCTCAAATTATTTGAATGTGTATGAACTCTACATTCCATTTAGATCCATGTCCACTGAGGCATGTTATAGGTCATCATCGCAAGAACCACGCATATTTTAATGAATGTAGGAATTGTAATTCTTTCACAAGGATACAAAGTAGGGGTCATTCTATGCTCAGTCAACCAGTTACCTGACTACTTTAGAGTTCAGTGAAAATTTCAGGAATCATTCTCCTTGTTAACATAATAGGGAATATATTTTAAGAATTTGTTTTATTCCATTGGATTTTGAATTAATTTTTAAAATTTATGAAAAAAGTTCCTTTTTTTAAAAAAATTGCATAAACATCTTTAAATTTATTCCTGTAATGTTTAAAAAATACATATATATTTGTTTATTTTAGATAATTTTATATAAATTATTTTTTAATTTAATTATTTTAAATTAAAAAATATTTTTTAAATTTATTTTTTAATAATTTTAAATTTTAAGTTAATTTAAGATAGTGTTTTTTTTTTTTTTTTTTTTTTTCTTTTTGTAATATTAAAAACTACATAGCCTACTAAACTATAAAGAGTGGAATCTGAAATTAGTCGGGAGTTATGACAAAAATTTAAAGTTACTGTACAACTTGTTAAAATCTATTGCAATAATAATATATACTCTATCACAAAAAAGGTGACGCACTATGAAGAAGTAATGCAAACTGGACACAAATTGACATGCATACAGGTTTTGATGGAATCAAGCACCAATTCATCATTATCGTTGATCCTACGTGCAATTGGTACTTCAGTGACTTCAAATACCCTTAATCGGCAACTCAGCGGGGTTGAGCTCAGTTCCCGGATCTCTCTTCCACTGAGGACGTTTGGAGCATCATAAAAAGGATCCTACAACCTGCTCGAGAGATTAGAAGTGGACCAACGTGTTATTGACTTGTTTACTTTGTGAGGCCCTTTCTCGTGATTAAATCATTCAAATTTTCTGAAACTGCAATCAATTGTTTTTCTCCTCATGTACATCACATCTACGAATTTTTGTCCCATTCGGACCACCCAATCTACCAATTTTTGTCCCGACTTCTTGGTGAGTCTTTTTTTTTTTTTTTTTTCTGGGGGGGGGGGAGAGTTATAGAGTGTATTTTGCTTACATGGTAAAAGATCCAATTATAAAAATTTACACATTCAGCTTTGATAACTAATAATGCATAGTCAAACATAAAATAAATTTGATATGCAACGTAATTATACTTTGGCAATAAATAAAATCAAATAAATTATTTAATAAAAAATTATAGGGGAAGGTGGGGTACCTTGGACCTATTTTGACTTTTCCAATTTTAATTTTGTAATTATTTGCCAAATCTAAATACAAATTGCTTTTTTTAAATACTGTATGGTGTTATATAAAACATATATTTATTCCAAAATTTTATTAAAATTATATCAATGATTTTATTTAAATTTTAAAAAAGTTCAATTAGGTCCAAGGTACACCACTGCATATTTGATCCGCCACACAATATGACCAGTCTAAGATGCACAACTTGTATTGGGTTCAAGGTACACCACACTGTTACTAAAAACGATATTGCTAATCATGATGTTCAGGTTGGGCTTAACTTGATTACAAGCATATGGGGTTATAGCTAGAAAGCTACTGCATGATGCATTTACACTCATTTCAGAATATGCAATGTATGTGTGGTGTGGGTATAGAAATACATAAAAGTATCTGAGAAAAATTTACATTTGCAGGGTGTATTTACTTTTTCAGGAACTCCTCAAAAAGTTGAGCTTCCAAGCAAACATTACTCCATTAAGACCCCTAACAGTAAATGTTTTAATTGCATGTGATATTGTTTATATATCTAAATAAATAGAGGTAGAAAAGTCCGAGGTACGCTTATGCCCAAGATACACCACTTTCCCCTAATATTAAACATTTAATTATCTAAATTTCGTTAGTTATGTATTATATATAATATATAATCAAGTTTTAGAGAGGTAGCTCTTAAAAAATTATGACATTGTTTTAAAGGTTGATTATTGATTTAAATCAATCTAATTTTATAGCAGATGTATTGTAAATGTCAAAAGTAGATTTGTTACCTTTTTAGTTCCCCATCATACTATTAGTATGGGGAACTTAGGTAATCGTGAAAAATTTCGACCTCGGTTTTTTTACTTCTTTACACGTTTTCATGTGTGAGGGATCCGAAAATGAGAAAAATTTGTACGGTGTCCGTCTGTAGGGTTTCTATTAGTTTGTTAGTCTGTGTACACGATATCTTACGAACAAATGATCGCAGAGAGGCCAGATCAGTTTTAAAATATTACTTTTGAACTGGCAAGAACCCAATTCATTTGCAACATTCGAGTTAAAAAACTTCGTAAGTTATAAATTTTACGATTTTCTTAACATGGGAGAATAGGGCAAAATTTCACTTAAACGTTCATTAAGTAGAAAATTTTTACTGTAAAGATGTCAGGACAGTTTTAAAATATCAGTTTTGAATTCAGAATGAACATCATTAACTATAAACATGCTACTTTGAAAGTTTCGCAAGTTATTTGGAATTTACGAATTTCTTAACATGGCAGAATAGGGCAAATTTCACATAAACGTCAATTTTGAGAAATATTTTCATCGTAAAGATGTCAGACCGCTTTTGAAATATTATTTAGGACACTGGCATGAATATTATTGACTATGAATTTTCCAATATAAAAATTTCGTAAGTTACTGGAAATTTACGAATTTCTTAACATGGCGGAATAGAGCAAAATTTCACATAAACGTCAATTTTGAGGGATATTTTCATCGAAAAGATGTCAGTCCACTTTTTAAATATTATTTAGGATACTGGCATGAATATCATAGACTATGAATTTTCCAATTTAAAAAATTAGTAAGTTATTTGGAATTTACGATTTACTTAACATGGCAAAATTGAGCATAAACTTCCATTTTGCGGATCATAAATACATTAGACAACTCCAAAATTACATTTATGACATTTGTTTGAACATGATTGAATACAAATATTCTAATTGGAAAATTTCGTAAATTATTCGTAATTTACGATTTTATCAACATAGCAAAATTGTAAATTTTTCATATAAATATGAATTTTGAGGATTATTGCATTGGAAATAGTAGCATGAAAACTAAACAACGAAATGGACCCTGATAAAACAAATTAATAGATTAGAATAAGATAAATATATCGAAGTGAACGGTGGATAGCCTATTAGGCGGGGATTTCATACTGCCACTGTGTCAAGCTTTGGCTAAATTCATTTCTCTTAACATGATTATAATGTCTCACACTAGAAATTTATGAGAACATAAATATGATGGAGAACTGAGCAGAGTCCACCTATGCCAATTAGTTTTCATTTGTGAAGTTGAATGACAGGCACTATAAAATGTTTAAATTATTATGTTAGAGACTGTTTTAGATAATATTAAACTCTACTTACAGACAAATTTATAATAGCGTGAATCAGGGTGAATCATAATAATCAATGCACACGCTAAGCATCGATGTTCTGGCTCAAAGAAATATTCCTGTTTGCTTAATTTGTCTGATTTATGATCTTGCGGGCGTGTGACTCTTACTCATTCTAGTTCACGTTATGTTCATAAGTTTTTATAAGTAAAAGTTATTTTATTTTTATTTATTGTAGCAAACACGATTATACTGCCTATAAATTTTGTTATACTGTTTGAATGTGTTGTGTATTAGTGTGCCGTGCCGAATATGTAAACTTTAAAAATCAGGTCTGTTATCAAGTAAGTCAATATATAATAATTTTAATTTATTTTTACATGTGCAGTAACTTGTATTTTTTTTTTTTTTTTTTTTTTTTTATAATACTGATTCCATTGAAATTCTAATTTTAAGCTATATAGCTGCTTTTTTTTGTAAAAAATACATAAGAAAAAAGTATTATATTCGTGAAAATTTTTGACCGCTGGTTTACCCGTTTGAGGTTTCCTAAACATGATTTGGTAATTTTTAAAAAATGTCTGTTAGTGTGTGTGAATCATAAATTTTGTGGATGTTGTATCTCACGAACCAGTGAAAGAAATGTAACAAAACTTGGTACTGAGTAGGACCTTGACTTAAACTGGCGCTGATTATATTTTGGGATCAATTGCTCAGCATGTGGGACTATCATTTTTTTTTTTTTTTTTTTCCATAATTTTTATAGGACGTGTAGGACAAAATTTCGTTTAAATGTACACAATGAGAATAACTTTTTATTTTTCGGTGTGAAATCAAAAAATATATTTATGATAGTGATTGTCAACCTTTTTGTTATTATTATTATTATTTGTAAAGGTGTTTGTCGCTCAGAATCACACTGCTGCCTGAAGGTGTCCCCGAATAATTTTTCAATATGGGTATCTTTCAAAGGGATTCGTCAGTACCTTTAAAACGAATAATTCGACCACAGATCTGTGATAATTTGAACCAATTTTTTTTTTTTTTTTTAACAATTAAAAAGAAAAGAAAACCCTTAGATGTCGGCACAAAATTGACTTCCTTTTGGCATCTACTGTTACATTTCTCACCGTGGAAAATAATTCTAATTTATCCTCCATTCATCATGGAATTTTAATAAATAATTTTTTATTGTGCCAAGGGAAAGGTGTCAAGTCCCCTAAGTCGATTTTATGTCTTCCTCCCACACTATCTCCATAAAGAGTTTGTATGATATCAATATGTGTAGCAGTGAGTAATCGAAATCATGTGTTTGTTACACACCAATTTATTTTTAAGCTAACATAACATGATCCTAGAGATTGACATAATAGAACAATATAGTAATAGTAGATGTACCTTTTATAAAATCTGTAATCCTTAGTTAAAGTAAGCCGTTCGTCATGATTATAAGCAGCGTAAGTAGCTAGTGAAGAAGGATTATCTGTATGTTTCTATGGCAACTTAAGTGGTAAGAATTTGAAACTGAGTCATCGTTTTATCGCAAAAGTCCATTGTATTAGTATAAAAGCAATTTCCGATTCAATTTACTACTACTACTTTTTGAGTCAATGCAATATTGGAACGATGCGAAGAATTTTTTTATTATTATTACTATCCTATGAGAAATTAAGGGGACGATAAATACCCAGATTGAAGTTCGCGGGAAAAACCTTTTAGTTGAAACCTGAACCCGATGCAGTGCGGGCGGAAAAGGAGCCGTCGTAGGCAGCGAATCGAGGTTTAGAGCGATTTCAATATATTTTTTTACTTTCTTTTGTATACATTAGAAGAAAGTATTAGATTCGTAAAAATTTTCGGCTTCCGGTTTTCGATGAATTTACACGTTTTAAGAGGTCTAGATCCCATTTTTAGAAAATGTCTGTCCGTGTGTGTGTGAGAGAGAGAGAAACAAAAATTTTGTGGCGACACTGTATCTCCGGAACTACTGCTCAGAATTGTATATAAATTTATGTTTTTCCTAACTTAAGATTTTTTTTTTTATAAAATCTAAATTAGAACAGAAACTAAAATATATATTTACAGGTCTAGACAATAATAATAAGAAAAGCAGTCGGTCAGAACTAAGTAAAACTTTCAGCAAACCAGGAATGTAGCGGCACCCAGACTTTAAGTAATTTAAATAATGTAAATTTTGCGCAATTTATTGGGAAAAAAAATTAATTCTTAAAGTAAAATTTTCGTTTGAAAATTGAATAATAAAGTTTAAAATTTGAATAGGAAAAAATATATACGAATATATTAATTTAGAAATTTTTATTTATCCGGAAGAAAATAAAACAATCATAAAGTCGGGTCTTCTCATTGAATTCGTAAAAATTTTCGACCTCGGGTTTTTGATGGATTTACACGTTTTGAGAGCTGTAGAACACAATTTGACCATTTTTAGAAAACGCCTGTCTGTCTGTGTGTGTGTGTGACAAAATTTTGTGGCAACTGTATCTCAGGAACTACTGCACAGAATTTCATACAAGTTGGTATGTAGTTGCACCTTGACATAAATTAGTGCCTATCAACTTTTGGTAAAAATTGTCTTACAGGTTGCGTTGCCATCCCGCTTTTTCTAAATTTTTAACATGGTGATATAGGACAAAATTTTGTATGAATGTGCATAAAGAGAATTATTTTTTAGTAATCATTTTGAAATTTACAAGAATTATTTATAATAGAGATAGTGAACTGGGAGAAAAATTTTGTATGTGTAGGAGCCTCGCCATCCCCCCCTGGGGGGGAAGTCCCCCCCTCGAGGGGAGTAAATTTTCAAGATGGGTATCTTTCGAAAGGTCTCGTCAATGCCTTTAAAACGAATAGTTGAACTATAAATCTGTGATTATTTAAAACAAAGTTATCGATTTTTTTTTTACTTTTAACGAAAAAAAACAATTTTTTTTTTTTTTTTTTTTTTTTTTTTTTTTTAACGAAATTTTACCAAACTTGGTATTTAGTTAGCCCCTGACATAAACTGGTGCTGATTAGATTTGGGGATCAATCGCTCAACAGGTGGCGCTGTGATCGTATTTTTCTAAATTTTTAACATGGCAGTATAGTACAAAATTCCGTATAAATGTACATAATGAGAGTTATTCTTAACCTGTAATTGTAAAACTAATATGAATTATTGATAATAGTAGTAGTTAATTAGTAAAAAAATTTTGTGCATGTGGGGGCATCGTTTCCCTCCCTGGGGGGAAGTGCCCCTGAGGGGGGGGGGGTAAATTTTCAAGATGGGTATCTTTCGAAAGGTCTAGTCAATACCTTTAAAATGAATGGTTGAACTATAAATATCTAATAATTTAAAACAAAGTTATCGATTTATTTATTTATTTTTTTTATTTTTTTTTTTTCCTTTTAACGAAAAAAAAAAAACTTGGAAAAAAATCTTTTTTTTTTTTTTTTTTTTTTTTTGTTATTGAGTGAATTTGTATAGGAAAATATAGAAGAAAGTCTTGTGGTGGCTACAACATACTAGTTATTGATTAATTTGTACTAAATCATACACTTTTAAATTTAGAATATTAAAAACGAAAGAGGGTATCTGAAAATCATATGTGACTGATTTTACCAAGAGGAAGAGCAGTGAGACCGGATTAGCATTTTCACACTAACCGATTTTCCCACGGCCGATTTAGCGCAACACCAAAGTTGCTGGGGAGGGTGCGGGGGGGGGGGGACTAATTTATTTATTTTTTAATTGAAAATTTTAGTAACGATAATGTTTATTTAGACAATGCTTATCAAATGATAAGGATGTCAGATAATCAATAAGTATTATAACTTTCATTTCTGATTTGAATTTTATGTTTATCTCTCATATCTACTGATTAAAGTCAGCAAAAACAACCTGGTTGTTTTCCAACTTTCAACTTCAACAACTATAAATTTTTTCTGCCAAGTATATTGTAAAGTAAATATTTTTACTCTCTTCTATATTCAATGATTAATATGAATCCAAAGTATTAAATTCGTCAAACTTTCGACTTCCGGTTTTCGACGAATTTACGCGTTTTGAGAATTTCTGAACACGATTTGACCAATTTTAGAAAATGACTGTGTGTGTGTAACAAATTTTGTGGCAACAGTATCTCGGGAAATACTGCAAATTTATATACAATTTCGCCTTGACAAAAATGAGTGCCTATCAACTTTTGGTGCAGATCGCTCAACAGGTGACGCTGCTATATTCGGATTTTTTCCATTGAAGGGAAGGCTATATCTCAAGTTCTGTTGTATGTAATAGAGCAAAACTTTGTAATGTGAGAGGGCCATTACGAAATATTACGCTGATTCAGTTTGGAAGTTTGGATGCATACTGACCAACGGGTAACGCTACTGTGCTGTAATTTACCCTTTGAATTATAAGGATAAATCTCAACTTCTATGGCACATAAATGTGCAAAAGTTGATATATGAGATAACCATTATGAAAGCGAATGCTAATTTTGGTTTGGGTGTAAATCGAGCGGTTGTTATTACTTACCTTTTTGTGACTTTCCACATGGCTACATTTCAGCATCTGTTGCAACAAACTCCATATGCAAAATCTTTATTCTGAGAAGCTATTTTAAACTTTTGTGCATGTTCAACTGTAAGTAGCGCTTTTATATTCACTGATATAAAAGAAAGTTTTCTTATAGACACAACATACTATTTTTTTTTTTACTTACTTTTGTATTTAACAGAAGAAAGTATCGCTTTCGTAAAAATTTTCGACTTCCGGTTTTTGACGGTTTCTAACGTTTTTAAGAAATCTTAAATGAATTTTGACCATTTTTGAAATATGTATCTCAATGTGACAAAATTTTTGTGGAAGTACTAGTTCAAGAATGCACCTTAAAATGAATTGGTGTCTGTCAACTTTTCATGTATATCGCTAAACAGGTGACGCTGCAATTTCTTCAATTTTTTAGAAGGCAAAGAACATTAAAGGTTAAACGATGCAATGAATAAGTATAGTTGGAAAGTATCAGTAATCAATGCGTACTGCATGATTTTCCGTTCTTGTTTATTTATCAATTCTCATACATATATTGAATTGTGCTTGTTTTAATATTCCATATTGGTATTATTTCAATTGTTCTTTTGCTTACTTTACCATATTTAGATGTCTAATTGTTATATGTATTTATTTTCAGAAAGAAAATGATTCCAGTGGGATATTTATTAATTTTCATTCCAGTGCTTACCTTGGCAGTAAGTGTTTCGTTTTTGTTTGCAAAGTAAAATTTACTTTAAATCTTCAATTCTGAGAGCTCTCTCAAAATCTTTATAAAATAATTACAATTTCTAAACTAATAGTTGAAGTTATGCAGAAAATTATACTTTAGTTAATTAAAAAGTTGTAGTTATTAATTAATTTTTTCCTGTTGTGATATTGAGTAGATTTATATAGAAATATATTAAAGTTAATTTTGAGATTGAGAGGAAACTTGTCATGGTTGTTTTTCCATATTTTTGGTTGTTTGTTTCTTTTCTTTCTTTCTTTTTTTCTTTCTTTTTTTTTTTTTTTTTACCATTATTCGATACAGATAATTAAAAGTAAAATGTCTTTTTTTTTATATAATGTTTATTATTATATTTAATATCTAGATTTAATTTGTGTGATTAAAAAGAATGCATATCAAATTAGAATTCCAAAATTATGATAAAAAAATATATTGCAAATACAACTTCAATTCAGTGTAAATTTAGCATCTTCTCATAAAAAATGTTACACCTAATTTTGTTGATCATCTATATTCTGTTAGTCTTCATTTAAGTAGAGACATGTCATCATCAGGATTGTCATATTTTATTTTTCAGCAAGTAGATTTGTCCAACTGATTTAGTATGAAAGCTGACTGCTGATTCAACAGTTTAACATCCTTCTGAAAGAGGTTTTATGAAGTTTTCCATGTCATGACATTTAAAATGAATTATGAAATTTTTCTTGGATAGCTCTGCCCATGCTATAAATATGGGATTTGTTTTAAGAAAAAAAGAAACAGAAAGCTTAATTAAATATATAAATCTGTACTCTTCAAAATATTTCATTTTTGCACTCCATTAAATTTAGATTAAAAGAAAAAAAAAAATATTAATTACAGTTTCTTTAATTATGCCAATAAATACAATTTTCTTTTTCAGAACAGTTCACATGACACGCAGTGGCAGAACCAGACTTTAACTTTTGGGGGGTGGCTAAGACTTTTCAAAATGTTATTCTATACCAATAAAAAATTTACAATTGCAATATTCAGTTGTGAATGTCAGTGTTTTTTTTTTATTTATTTTTTTTTTTATTTTTTTTTTTTGGGGGGGGGGGAGGGGCTTCAGCCCCCTAGCCCCCCCCCCCCCTTAAATCCGCCACTGCATGACAGTTTTTAAAAGAAGTATTTTTCTATTTTTAATTGATTTTGGAAATTATTGCAGACCAAGTTCAGAGGTTTTTTGGACTATTAAATTTGTAATCATTATTGATAGAAAATCTTTAATTTTGATCAAAATTTACTGTGATAAATCATGATTTAAAAATAATGTATTCCATTATTTAATGTTAAATTATAAATTCCAGTTCATAAACCATATGATTACAGACATGTAACAGTTATTCAGTTACCATTAAATTTCTTTTGTTATTATTATTACTTTTTTGTTAGTGCTCACAGTAATTATAGAAAATTAATTTTACTTGTTAATGTAACTTACTTTTCATTCTTACTTTATTGAATAGAAGAAAGTACTGGTTTCGTAAAAATTTTCGACTTCAGATTTTCAATGGATGTAAATGCTTTAAGTGGATAAGAACATGATTTATCTGATTTTAGAAAATGTCTGTCTGTGTGTCTCAAAATTTTGTGGCAACTTTATATTAGGAACTACAGTGCAGAATTTCATGCAAAGTGACATGTAGGTGCACCTTGACCTAAGTTAGTGCCTATCCACTTTTGATGAAAATCACCCAACAAGTGGTGCTGCTATCTGATTTTTTTTTTTTTTCTAACTTTTTAACATTGTGGTATAAGACAAAAATTTGTATAAATGTGCACTAAACAAAACTATCTTTAACGAATCATTATGAAATTAAAAAGAATTATTTACAATAGTAATAGTCAACTAAAATATATATATATATATATATATATATATATATATATATATATATATATATACACACACACACATATATGTGTGTGTGTATATTAGCATTTCTCCTCTCACCCCCCCCCTTTCTCTCCTGGGGGGGATTTTCTAGATTTTCTTCTGCAACTGTAATATTTCTTGAAAATATATTGCCAACAATTCTTAAAAAAAAAAGAACTTAGTGATAATCACTTTAAAATAGTTTCCTAAACAAATGTCATAAAATTGAGTATAGAAAACAAAAGAAAGTTTCTGAATTAAAAAAAAAATATAAATAAATAAATAAATATATATATATATATATATATGAATTTGAATGGATTCTTGTGTGCAATATAACTTATATATGCCTCTTGGCTGGTTATCTTTTTTCTCTTGCAATTCAATCTTCCCATCAGTTTTCCAGTTCAATCTTCCCATCAAAAATATGTACATAATGCATATAGTTAAAAATGACATTTCTTTTATAAAATTGCATCAGTGTGAATGCATCTGCATTCACAGATCAGATGAAATACTTTATATATTAATCCCATGCTGTTTGTGGAGATTGCTAAATTTTAATGTGATGCTTTGGTCCCTGGAATCATTTATACTGAAGAATGCTTTTTCATAAAATTATGCTGATGGTGAGATGCTTGCAGTTTTTCTTAAGATTTAGTCTGATTAAGTGTCTAAAGTAAAACTTCCATTTAACTACCATAAAATCCCGATTTTAAGCCCCCCCCCTTTTTCAAATACAAAACAGTAAAAAGTAGGGAGGGGCTTATAATCAGGATAATAAGAAATTTCTTTTTAAAAAAGTTGTGGTGGCGCCATCTACCACCGGAAAATAAAACTAATATTTATTTCTAATCCAGAATTGAATGCAACTTACAGAAATAAATCTTAAATTATTAATTTATTATTATTAATTTAATTATTTTATTATTAATTTAAATTGATAATTTTAATTACTTTTTTCACATGGTTAATATGAAAGACTAATAAAAAAAAAAAAAAAAAAAAAAAAAAGACTAATTTTGGTAAAGTAAAGGCAAGATAAATCTTGAAAGGTTATCAAACATTAATTAATTTAGTGTTTATAAATTAATAAGTGTATATATTCAGGTGAATATTAAATGCATAGAACTCATTTTATATATTATTGTTAAACATAACATTTTACAAAAATATGGCATCAATCTTTTATTGAAATAATTAAATTAAAAGAAAAGCTAATATATATTTTTTAAATGTAACCTTTATTAAATTTGTAAATAAAAGAACGCTATTTATTCTGTAGTATATGAAAGGTAAATGAAGAAAAGTTTACGTATAGATTCAATTATTATTATTATTATTTAAATGAATATTGAGGAATAAATATTGAAGAATATTTTCTGGAATTAAGACTGGTGCTGCCATCTATTGGAAAATAGGTTTACAATTTCAATATAGATCTATACATATTTCATAGTTCTCATTCCCACCTCATTGTTATTTTGTTAAAACAGAAGTAGAAGAATGGAGTTAATAAATTTTGCAGTAAAAAAAACATTTTAAAAGAATACATTTATTTAAAATCATTAAATATACATAAGATTTCAGAAAATATTTTTTACTCAAAATGAAAAAAATGGAGAGTGGGGCTTATTTTTAGGATTATGCAAAAAATTCAAAATTGCCTAAAAGTGAGGAAGGGGGCTTATAATCAGGATTTTACGGTATTTATCTGTTAAGTTTGATTGTTGCCCAGCAATATTTTTTGTATGTTTTTTATTAATAATTCTAACCTTTGTTGCATATACACTTGTTATCTTTAAGCCATTAATAAAATTTGTTATATTGTTTATATATGAGTCTATCTTATTGCCAAAACTTCCATCAATCAATCTTATATTTAAATCAACAAAAAGAAATGTTTTCATTGAACTACAAAATTTTGCTCTGCTGAATATAAAAATTTAAATGTTTCTATCACTTTTATATAGAACATAGGCAATTAGTGAAAATCAGATCTCAATTGAGTATGGTCTATTAAGATGTAGGGCCCAAAAAGAGTTTTTGCCAATGCCTGCCAGGGTTTCATATATCATTTTTGTGCAAAAAAAAAATTAAATTGCAAGATTTTGTAGTATGAAGATAATGTGTTTTAGAACTTTTTCTTAATGTGTTTGACAGTGTCTAAATGCATTTTCAGCACTTTAAGGTTGATGTCTTTAGAAATTGACTTATTGCAGTTTTTTAGATTAAATCTGTATTTGTATATGTATAATCATAGCCTCCTAAACTAAATGCCTATCGCGTGGCTTGGAAATTTCGCAACAGTTGAAATGGTAGACAGTGCCACCTGGTACAGATTGCGCAACTTTTTTATTCAACAGCCCCCAAAAATTTTTAAAAGTGTGATATGATATACATAAAAGACGAATAGAATCGAAGAAACGTCGATTGTATATATCATACATCACTTCTTAAAATTATTGGTGACTGTTGAATAAAAAAGTCACACAATCTGTACCAGATGGCGCTATCTACCGCTTCAACTGTTGCTACGTTTCTGAGTCACGCGACAGGCATCTAGTTTAGGAGGCTATGGTATAATAGATATTTTGTTATCACAATGACTTCCAAAGTATTGAAATAATTCAAGCCAAAATTTCACCGTATAATTTCTCTTACAAATATTTTGGATAAACTTGCTGGCTAACTTCATCAGCCTACTCGTTTCAAAATAACAGTGATTAAAAAATTTCAAACTCATATAAAAAATGCATTTATGAACTGATTTGCTTGAAATTTGATCATTTCATAGCTTATATCTGCATGTTATGTAAGTTTATTAATCAACTTGATCTGCCGTCTTGTTTCAAAATAGCGGCTACTCGAAAAGAACAAAGAAATCTTTTAACTGAAAAGAAGAACTTTTATTATTATTATTATTATTATTATTTAATTAAAACCACAATTGTATTAAAATAAAATATGTTCATATTTCAGTTTCCATTATTTGCATTTAAAAAACTAAATTGTATTTTATTATTATTTTCTTTAATTTGTTTATATTAATAATGCACCAGTCTAGTGAAATAGTGTACATCCCAACATATTTTTAACATGTAATATGTGTAAAAATAAACATGCAGGTTTATATGTAACTATACATGTAAACACTCATGTAAAGGTACATGTGTGTTAATATGGTACATTTTTACGTGTATATGTACAAATAAATTATTTTTTAAAACACTTTCCTTTTCTATTTTTAGAGCCCTGATGGCCATTGTGTAATGCACGGAAGTTGTGGTGTTGATGATGTGACTATGTTGGCGAAGCCATGTGTGTATAATGGTACAGCTATTCCTTTAAATGATACTAGTGCAATCAATATATTAACTGACTTATGTCCAGACTTAGAAACAGGTAAAGAAAAGTATTTATTCTTCTAAAATATTATTTCAATAAAATATTATGATTTAAATATGAAAATAATTGTTTTTGTAATGCTTGTAATTTACTGAAAGAAGCGAAGCAAAATTTATATGAACATAGTTTCTATATTAATATTAAGACTTCACAAGATATATAAGAGACACAACAGGGATTAATCCAGCTTTTTAAAAATGGTACCCCACTTGTGAATTTATAAAATAATTTGTGAAAACATCAAGTAAGTTTGTGAAAATTAATGATACTTCAGAACAATTACCTAAAATACGTATAGCAGTTTTTTTTTTTTTTCTTTTTTTAAATACATTTTAAAATAAAATAAAACAGTTGTAAAATAAATATATATATGGGCGAGTTAAGTTGTTTCTTATATGTAAGATAGTTAGGTGTTTACTTAGATATTTGTCTCCAGTAAATATTTAAATTGAGGGTATCTTTCTGTGTTCGATGCAGTGAAGCTTATAAAATGTTTTAGTGTGCAGTTATATTGCTGAGAATTGACTTTGTGAAGGTACCTCTTTGCTGAAAGTTGAATTTGTGAAAGTACCTCATTACTAAAAATTGACTTTGTGAAAGTGCCTCAATGCAGCATTAAATTTGTTCTGGATTAACCTCTGCAAAATAAAAGTGTGCATATCGCTTTTAAGATTTGTGCATGCAATAACAAATATCTAATTTTTCCTTACATTTTTACACACACATGACAACCAGTTCTCTTAGAACACTGAATTTTTTTCTTTATTTTTTATAAGGATTGGCAAAAAATACCAGTTGATATTTTCCCAAGAATGACAGCTGAGCGCTATTTTTGCTGTTAAATTAAGGAAGATGGACATTTAGTAGGACATATTACAGGACATTTAGTAGGAGGAAAATATAAGTTGGTTACGCTTTCATTTATTACAGGGTTCATAAACATCAGGAAAAATCTGGAAAACTTGAAACAATCAGAAAATTTGGATTTTGTTTAAAAAAAAAAAATCAGGGAAAACTCTGGGAAAATAAAAATTTTCATTAAAATTGAGGGAAAATTGATTATAAAACCTGGAAAAATGAATATTTCCTTTCTCTCATAATATATTTTTCTTGTTTAGTTTCATATCGATATTTAAATGATTAAGTACTGTGAAAAAACACATGTGAGCAATGATTTCTATGTGAACTTCTATATCATGATCAACAGTAATATGACATCATACAATGTAAGTAGATGTATTTTCTCCTCACTAGAGGAGTGTTTCTTCTAATGTATCGCTAATCTTTTCTTGAAAATTGTCTGAAAAACTCAGGGAATTTTTTTCCCACATTTGAGTATGAGCCCTGTATTACATTTTGTATAGAATTTAAAACTATTTTATGGTAGCTTTATACATATATTTAATAACTGGGTTTCAATTATTGCTATATTAAGTATTAGTGTACCTTAAAACTAAGTTTTAAAAAAGTAAATAAATAAAAAGCTTCATCAAATTTACAGGCACCTTAAATTAAAACAGAAATTTTGTGAGAGAAAGGGAGAAAAGGCTTCTTTAAAAATAAATTGAAAAAATCAATTCCCTCCCTTTAAAAAAAAAATATATATATATAAGGTAAACTACATACGAGGGTTGTAAATTAAATAGTGGCAACTTAACCTTGAAACTCGCAGAAGGGCGGGCATGCAAAAATAGTATATGGGAGCGGTGAGGTGGCGCTGTTGTCGATGTGTAGAGTGCAAAAAACAGTCGATCTGCTAAGAAGGGTAGTTGTTGTGTGGCGTTAAAGTGAGGAGTTTCGTTTCCATCACTCTAAAGCATGTTTTCAAAAGGTGATCAGTGGTCGTGGCTTAAAATCAAAGTATTCGTGCTACCCCATCGTGCTACTGTCCTATACGGTAAAGCATTTGTGCCATATACTTCCACTAATCCTTGATAGCATTCTGTTGCATTTTTGCCACGGGCAACTTCGATTTTAAGTCACGACGGGTGATCACCTTTTGAAAACATGCTTTAGAGCGATGGAAACGAAACTCCTCACTTTAACGCCACACAACAACTACCCTTCTTAGCAGATCGACTGTTTTTTGCACTCAACACATCGACAACAGTGCCACCTCACCACTCCCATATCCTATTTTTGAATGCCCGCCCTTCTGCGAGTTTCAAGGTTAAGTTGCCGCTATTTAATTTACAACCCTCGTATTTATTTATTTATTTATTAATAATGACTTGAAGTTTTATCTGACTGCATAGATTGCACAAAGAGTGGAAAGCTTGCAAAATTCACTATTAATGTGTCAACAAATACTAATTGGAAATTCTTTTTTTTCCCTAAATTTTTAATTGGAATTTATTACTTTTGAATTTTTACTCTTTTTAAATGTGAATTATGTTACAATTACAAAACGAACTTCATTTGAAAGTAAAATTTTTCTCCATTTTATAAAGTGCAGATTTAGGTTTTGTGATGTATCAGAGTGAAGATTTTCTCAATGGAACTCGTAGCTAATATATAAATGTATATACATTAAAAAAAAAAAAAAAAAAAAAAAAAAAAAAAACTATTAAATTGCAGATGTAGATGATATTTTATCAGAGAAGAATAAGGAATTGTGCAGGAGAAAAATAACAATTCTGGGACTTTATTTTTATTTACCTATTTTTCAGAAACAATGCACTGGTGAATTCCACTATGCAGTATTACTATGCATTCCATCTAATATGTAAAAATTCACTAAAATAAAATAAATATGAAAAACTAAGGTTCTGTTGTGTGTCCTATGGAAAATAACTCCTGGTTCTCTGTGTACAAACTCTCCAAGAAGATATGTTATCGATAATCTGTACAGTTAGTTGTAAGAATACTGATATTTTCAAAATTTGGTACATCTATATAAATAAAGAGAAGTGTCTCTGTGTGTGTGTCTGTCTGCGCTCTGGTGCTCACACTATTGATCGCAGAGCTTCCAAATTTGGCATATAGGTATCTGGGAACCTGCAGGTGTGCACCTCATCGAGATTTTTTTGAATTTCGATTTTGAATTTTTAAAATTAATGTTTTTTTTTTTTATTTTAAATGTTGACTTTATTAATGCTTCATTTTTCATAAATTTAATTCTTTGATTGTAATCGTCTGTGTATCTTAGCAACGGTTATTTCACTATTTATTTTTTATTTAATACATTCATTTGAAGGCAAAATTCTTTCTTTCTTTATTTGTTTATTTATTATATTTATTGAAAATCAATTGGTAATGCAATATAAATAAATTATTATGTTTATGTATAATTTTTATTGTTTTATAACTTTTTATTTTTCATTTTAAATTAATTTCTTTAAAATAAAAATCCTTTTTTTTTTTTTTTTAATTTATAATATTTATTGTGGGGGAAATGGTAGTATATAGTGGAAAAGGATTAAACTGATTAAAATTTACTTGTTTTTCATGTATTTAATTCCTTTTAAAAGAAAATTTACTTTTTATTTTATTTTGTTAAAATGGTCAAAATCAAATCGTAATACAGTGTAAATAACGGGAACTATAAAACACATGGTTCAAAAACAAAAACATATAATAGATGCTGAGATACAGTCATCTTTAAAATTGTAGTTCTTAAATAACAGAAGATCCACATGTCGTCGATAAATACCCAGATTGAAGTGCCCGGGAAAGACCCTTTTGCAGACAGTAGGAACCTGGACCCCCGATGCAGCACGTCAGAAAAAAGAGCTGCTGTAGGCAGCGGGTACTTGAAGCAAGGTCTTGAGCAATTTTAATGTTTATTTATTTATATATAAATTGTTATTATTATTATTTTTTTTATTAAGTTTTTAATTATAATGTGATGTAAAAAATAAATACTGATCCAATTCTTTTGAAAATTCATTTAAATATAGTGACCAGTGAAGCGTGCGTAGCCTGCTAGTAATTAATATTTAGAGAAAGCATGCTAGTTTAGAATGTTTATAATTCTCTAATCAATTAATTCTGTAAACAGTGTAATCCAAACTTATACCATTGGTTTGTGTTGATTTCGCGTACTCTTACTGCATACCTTGTAAAGACTGTGTTTAGGCACATACATTCAAGAAACAGACTGACAACAATTCAGAGAGTTATTGAACATGGTTGTACTTGTAAAGTGGGTGACCTGAAATCTAAACTAGTGTGCCATTTTCTGGACACTGATTGCAAACCAGAAACTGTACATATTATCTCCAACTAATGTATCTTCCTGGAGAGTTGGTACACAATGACCCAGTAGTGTGATTTAACAATCAACATATAAACACTTGTGCTTCTGGGTTAAAGTTTGATGTTTTGTACTAATGTGAAATACTGAAAATCAGCCGAAGATGTCTGCTTTTCATTTGCATTTTTTAAATTGATTTTAAACGTGTTTTTATATACGAGGGTAAGTACTTAAGTTTTTAGAATCTGGCAACGAAAACACAGCTACTTTCAGCGCAGACGATTTTTGTCAAAATTCAAATATTTATGTGATCGTCTGCATTTATAGAACATCAAAAGCTGTGAAATTCTATTTACTGAGATCTTCCAAAAATCATAAGTACTAAGTAATTATGGAGTTATGTCGAAGGGATTTCAGAGCCATGATTTTTTATGACTTTCGACAAGGTTTGACACAGAAACAGTGTTGCGATAGAGTGAAATCAACGTTTGGTAGTGAGGCAACAATTTACAACTGGTTTAAAGAATTCTTCCGCGGTCGTAAGAATCTCAGTGACGATGTTCGAGAGGGTCGACCAAAAAGTGCTGTGACTCCCGAAAACATTGATGCGGTGAGAAAACTAATTGCTACTGATCGTCACGTGACATATGATGAAATAGAAACGTCTTTGAACATTTCGAGGACCCACGTACATTCAATTTTACATGACCATTTAAAGGTGAAAAAGGTGTGTTCCCGGTGGATCCCCCACAATTTATCTCAAGCTGAAAAGGATGCTCGTGTGAAATGGTGCCAGGAAAATTAAAAAAAATTCAACTCAGGTGCCTCAAAACATGTGTACGATATCATAACATGTGATGAAACCTGGATTTATTCCTATGAACCGGAAACAAAGCAACAATCCTGTGTTTGGGTGTTTCCAGATGACATTAGGCCGACAAAAGTTGTTCCTTCAAGGAGTGCTTCCAAAAAGATGATTGCTTCTTTTTTCGGTAAATCTGGCCATATTGCAACCGTTCCTTTGGAGGATAGTAGAACAGTCACTGCTCTTTGGTATACCACAGTTTGCTTGCCGAAGGTAATTGCAGAAGTAAGAAAAAATAATTCAAAACGTCGCATCATTTTGCACCAAGACAACGCAAGCTCACACAAAGCTTCACTCACTATGGATTATCTGAAGCGCGAAAAAATTCAGTTGATGACTCATTGTCCGTATTCACCGGACTTAGCACCAAATGACTTCTTTTTGTTTCCGTTAATAAAAAATAAAATGCGTAGTCAACGTTTTAACAACCCGGAAGAGGCAATTGAAGCTTACAAATATCATATTTCTGCTGTGTCACTTTCAGAGTGGCACAAATGTTTTGAAAATTGGTTTATTCGAATGCAAAAATGTATCGATGCTTCAGGAGAATACTTTGAAAAGCAATAAATCATAAACTTTTGGTAAGAAATTATTTTTTGTATTACTTTCTAAAAACTTAAGTACTGCCCCTCGTATAAATAAATATTACTTAATGTTATACAAGAAAAATTAATGGTATGGATTTTTGAATTTTGAAAATTATAAAGTAAATGAAATAATAATAAATGGCCAAAATGCGTTAAGTATAGTGGGATATTTCAATGCGTTGTAATTTATGTACCGCGGCTCATTGAAAACATTAAAATTACCGAAACTTTAAAATTGAAATAAATGATCATAATTTAAATTAAATAAATAAAATAATGATAGAAAAATTAAGTTCTTACAAAAAGATAAACTCACCCCATACAGGTCGAATCAAAAAGGCTGAAAGGAAAATGTGTTATTATCCAAAGGCACCATTTATAAAATAAAACACACAGAAAACGAACACTTTTTGTATACGAATCTTCTTTATTTTAATTACCATATCTTAAGGATTTTGCTACAGCAAAATTAAAGAATTGAAACAACGAATAATGGCGGCGCCGTCACCAATTATTTTTACATCAAAGATGTATATTTTAAAATAGATCGTTGAATACATTATAATCCTCACACTAATCATTGATGGTATACGATATTGATCACTTATCAAGAGAATGCATTATTTTAAGTAATAATATGAAAGTTTGTGAGTCTATACAGCGTTCATTCTATTTATGTGATGCTTAAATCTAAATAATTTAGTTTTTATTTTTGCTCAGCTCACAATCAAATATATTCACTATGTTGTAAGTAGCAATTCATAATTTACGTAAGAGGAGGATGAATAATAGTAGAAAATATTGGCACACGATCTGTAAATGTAGAAGCAGTTGGGAATCGCTCGTTAACGGCTCTCACTAGTATCATTTTTAGGTAGCCAGTACAAGCCACCTTCCTGTATATGAATATCATAACACAGCGGCACTCTACCAGGACATTTTGGATTATCCACTGAATTCTCTCTCATTATTCATTGAGATAGAGCACTTAAGAGCTTCGAAGATCGTTTTCCGTGGATGCAGTCTTTAGGCCTCGAGTTAGGCATAGCAGCTGGAAGCAACTTCGGAAAAGTGTTAGAATTATCATTCTAACACTTAACATAGGTCTTTTATAGTTGAATTTAAATATATAT
This sequence comes from Salticus scenicus, assembly GCA_963930645.1. NCBI lineage: Eukaryota > Metazoa > Arthropoda > Arachnida > Araneae > Salticidae > Salticus > Salticus scenicus. The sequence goes on along the minus strand of OZ005662.1, from coordinate 9,048,817 downwards.
TATGTATTATGTTTCTAAATATATTGAATTTTTTACTTTTATAAATAAACTTAACATATGTGTAGCTCCAAATTGTTACTGAAAGTAAATCATTCTACATATTAAGCACTTTTGATTATGATGTATAATTTAGTTAACATTTGTGTAAAAAGTAAATAAACAAAAGTAAGTAAATGTTTCAATTTTATAGGGCCTGGTGGAGAAGTCTGCTGCGATGCTGACCAGCTTGATGTATTCAATACTCAACTGAATACTCTCGGCTCTTTATTTAAGCGATGTCCTTCCTGTTATCATAACTTGGCCAATTTATTTTGTTATCTAGCCTGCTCTCCAAAACAAAGTCTTTTTATGGAGGTATATTTGGGATTATTATACTGTACAAAACCAGTTATCTGGAATCGTTGAAGCAAACTATTTTAAATAACTGGTTGCTCATCAATGTAACCCCCATTAATCATACATGTAGATTGCATGTGTTTCTAATTTCAAATATAAAAATTAACTAATACAGTAACCACCGCTTTATAAATTCACTGGTTAATAAAATCAGCTGCTTATTCTGATCAAATTGTGAGGACAAGAATCAAATCAATACAAACTCCTCTTAAAACCTCTGCGTAAAAAAAATCAACATTGCCAATTAATAAGCTTTAAAAAAAAAAAAAATTCAACAGCAAAAATGTTATTTATACACGCTAAAAAAATGTATTGTTTTTACTTTTTTTTTTTTTTCCTGAAATGAAAAATAAAATAAAACACAGCAATCCCTGTTATCTCTCGTCGAAAATTTTACGCTTGCAGTATAGTTACAAATTAGACACACTCCATCACTTGTCTCAGTAACAATTTCTAGGACCGTATTCTTCAAAGCTCGGTAATAAATTATAAATTTGATTTGATTTGTAAGTGTATTACATAATATATATAAGTGTAATATAATACATATATATTTTATAATTTTTAATTATAAAAAAAAATATCTAATTCTTATTTTGAAAGAAATAAGAAGCAAGAGTTTGACATTGAACTTTAAACGACAATACAAACAAACAAAGTATAAACTATTAAATAACTAAAATAAATAAAACCTTAACTTTACTTTGTGTTGTCGTTTACATTTTCAGCTGGGCAAATCTTGAGTCTCAAAATCTCCACAACAGACGTTCAATGAAACTATGTTAATTTGATATTAAACATTATTTAGAATGGCAGTTAAAATGGAAGATTTTATACACTTTTTTTTTTTTTTTTTTTCCACAAACATAAATAAAAATTTCACAAAAACATTTTGTTTTTCACAAAAAGGGGACCCAAAATTTAAAACCTGGATCAACCCCTGTATTGGTTGAACTAAATTCAGTCCCTCTCCTATATATACGAACACTTCTCCAGATTCAGAATTCTTTTTGCACTGAAGACGGTACGCTTAAGGCTACCAAAACAGCTGTATGCATCGCAAATATTTTTCTTTTGGCATTTCTGACGTAGTAGTTTATTCGGGTTTTAATAATTACGTTATTAGTTTATATCCATAAAAGTGCTCAATATTTGTAAACTTTTAGAGATAATGTAATTACATTTATAAAATAAATAAAGTACAACTGCATTTTTTTCTCAAGATTTTTATTCTTTAAATACATCATCAGCTTCCCCCCCCCCCCCTTTTTTTTTTTTTTTTTTTTTTTTTTTGAACAATTGAAAGTTACATTATATTAAAATCACACAATCAACTGATTGGGAAGAAAATCCATGTTTATTGAAATTTTACAAAATGTCAATAAATTGAAAGTTAAACTGCCAAAAATATGATTCCAGATAAACAGTTTCCGTACTGTAATAAATATTTATTGAAAGGGCTTGAATTTATGAATTAATTTAATTTGTATTTTATTTTCTATCTTAACTAATCTTCTGTGATTTTCCACATGGCTACATCTCAGTATCTGTTGATTACAATTTCACCAAACTCCATGTGTAAAATCTTTAAGTGAGAAGCTATGATTAAACTTTTGTGTATACTGAACAGTAAATAGTACTGTTATATAGATTGATATAGAAGAAAGATTTGTGATGGTCACAACTTGGTAGTTTTTGTGTTATATTTAAATAAATCTTATTAATAAAAGCAAAACGGCCTGTTTTTTCCTCTGTCTGTCTGTTAGCTGTCTCCAGAATAATCTACCACACTTACAGACATGACATTTGGCACCATAGATAGTCTGTAATGTCTCCGTGTGCACCACAAAGTGGGATTTTCAAATTTTTAATTGGAAAGAACCTGTTGCCAATAAAGCAAAACACAACTTTTTATTTCATTTATTTTTTCTAACATAAAAAGATATATTTCTCTACATATGAGGGGGGGGGGGGATGCAAAATTAAACCTGTGTCATCAAAAATTTCTTTAAAAAAGTACGTCATAACATTAAAAAAAAATTATTTGCTTTATTTTATCATTCACTAAGTAATGTGGATATAGCTTTAGTCCCCATGGTGATTTCTAATATTTTTTGTCACTTTAGCAACAAATAAAAATAGCTATCACAGTTGCATAAGTAAAGACTTTAGCAAGAAATTTCCGAAATATTGCTCAAATTACAAAGTTCGTTAGTGAGGTCCTATAGTAAATCTGTTCTTTAATGTGTGTACATATTTAGTTTATTTTAATGGCATATTTATGGCGTCTAACTTTCCCTCTGTCAAATGTCTCCAGAGAAATCTACTGCACTTACAGATGTGAAATTTGGCACACATGTAGTCTGGAATGTTTCTGTGTGCTTAACTATCAAGATTTTTTGCAAAATTTTTCACCAAGAAACATTCCTTTTCACACTCAGAAAGGAAAAACCAAAGATTGTACTGTTTCTTCACTCAATGCACTAAAAGGCACTATAAAATGTCTTTTTTTAAATTCCAGTTGTGTGCTTACAAATGGATCAATTTTTTTTCATTTTGACACCAAATTAAATTTCATAGCATATTGTAGTACTATTGGAGTGGAATTGCTATCAGTTTTATGGTTGACCGGGTAAATCAAATAGAACATAAGAAATTACTTGATAGTAAACATTATGAAGAGTGTATTGTGTTGTTTAATGTAATCGCAATTTAATTATGAAAAAGATGCTTCAATTTTGTATTATTATTTTTTCTGTTATTGTCCATTTTGAACAGTCATCCATTGAATATCCAAATTAAAGTCTAAGGGTTGGGTAAAGCATTAGTTGTCTCAAGCAATAGGGACAGAGACCCCAGACATTGCACATGAGGGAAAACGCTGCCTTCGGCAGCAAGGACCCAAAGCATGTTTTGAGCAATTTCAATGTTATTTATTTATTTATTTTTTAATTTTTATTTACAAAGCAAAAATAGTTATTCTTATTCATTTAAACATAGTCACTAGTGACAAGGCAAAACCTGCTAGTAGTTAGTATATATATATATGTATGTTTATATATGCTTCACTTTTAATTAAATTAAATTAAATATGGCCATTTTATTGTCTTGCTTTTTACTTCCATTACCCTACTACCATAGGTAATGGAAGTATTGTATTCAGTCTGAAAATTCGATATCGGGTTTTCACCTGATTTACACATTTTAAGGTCCCCTGAGTCCAAAAAAGTGGTTTTTGGCAATTGGTCAGTGAGTGTGTGTGTGTGTGTGTGTGTATACGTATGTATGTGGAGAATCTTCTGGCTATTATAGCTCAGACACTAATAAAGATAGAGCTACGAAACTTTAGAATTGAAATACGTCTGGTGTACAGATGAAATTTCCAAATTTTGGTAAAAATTGAAAAACCGGAAGTGGGATATCGGAAACCGGTAGTGGGACCGTAAGTCTGTATCTCAAAAACGGCTCTAACGATTTTCTTCAAATTTGCTATATAAACACTCTATTAGATGTCCTTTCGAATGATATAGTTGGTTAGTTCAGGAAAATTGATAGGCATCCTGTATAAATAGCTCAATTTCAGGTCTCCCAAGGGCGTTCCTTTAAAAACAGCTAAATGTTTATAATGTGTGTGGTACTGGGTAATGGAAGTCGTGTGGCTGTTACACACCAGATTTTTTTATATGCTATTGTCTATACATTTCTTATATGCATTTTGAGGAGTAAATATAATTATTTGTATATATATATATGTATTTTTCTTTTTTAGGTGACTGCATCCACAAACAATTCTGTTGATCAGATGGACTATTACATCACAGAACATTTTACTACTGGGCTTTTTGATTCCTGTAAAAATGTGCAATTATCTTTTACGTCATCTCGAGCTATTGAAATTTCATGCGGGGCTCATTCCACTGACTGTACGCCCCATCTCTGGCTTGAGTACATGGGAGGTCATGATCCATCTCCTTACCAAATAAATTTCCAATTTGAAACTACTGATAATGTTACTGTAAAGAACAAAACATTTTTTCCAATGAATGAAACTATAATACCCTGTTCGAAAGCAGTTAATAAATTCGGTACTCCATGTTCTTGTGTGGATTGTCCATGCAGTCCTACACCACCACCTCTCCCACCACCAGAGAGAAAACTTTTTGGCTTACCCATGCTGGATGGAATGATGGCTCTTGTGTATATTGCTATTGCATCTGCAATTATCGGAGGATTTGCTTACAGTAACTGTCATCAGAAAGGGGATGGTAAGTTTGTTATCAAATTTATATATGTTTTAAATTGCTTCATTCATTTGTCATTCAGAAATTCCTCAATTTGTGTATCTGGATTCACATTTGAGGGTGGGATTACAAGAATCCCACTATATTTTTAAAAATATCACTCTGTTGTTGTTGTTGTTGTTGCTTATCCTCCTTGTCTGACTCTGTCAGACAAGATCCACGAGTTCATTGATTGTTAGGAAGTCAAAGACCAGAAGAGGATTGGCAGAAAAATCCTCCTTAGAGAGTCCCATGCATTCCAAAAGGTGTTCAGGAGAAGCCTGATGATTTTGGCACTTGGTGCAGGTGGCAAAGGTTTTCCTGTCCTCGTTGAAAGTGAGGCACTTGATGTGACCGCTAGCGAGTCTTGAGAGTATAGTTCGGGTACGTCTGTCACACGGGAGGTCAAGGGACAAACCCGGTTTTGAGCCCATGTACCAGTTATAGGTGGGGGGAGTTTTCCACTCCTCCATTTTTGAATTTTCCTGGGAGTATAACTCCAGAAAAGTAAGTGTGGAGGAGGGAGTTGAAGAAATCCTGCAACCCTCCTTAGCAAGATTATCAGCCATTTCATTCCCATGGAGATTCACATGTGAAGGTATCCATTGCAAAAGAAAATCATGATTAAGTGAAATGAGCTTTAGTTTAAGCAGTATAGAGGTCTCACTCTAAAATAAATCTCACTCTATAAATCTCACTCTAAAATATATTACAAAGGAGATTTTCTCTGAATTTTTTCTGAAAATGAAGATTTAAGTGATCTTTTTAAAACACTTATTATTTCTAATTTGTTAAGAGAATATATGAAGTGTGTATTTTATGAATGTAGCTACAAAGTGTGGAGGCTAAAGTTTGCAATTATGTTTAAAATAATTTTGGTTATTCTAGTTACTGCACTTCTGCCTAGCACTCCTTGGAGTACTCGAAATCAAATTAAAAATAAATTTTGAAGCATATTAAGTAAAAAGACCTTGAGAAAATTCCTTTTGCATTTCTGAGGAAAATTTTAGATTCTGAATATTATTAACCAGTCTTTAACTACAAAAAAAGAAAAATAATAATAATGTTATTAAACATTAATTTTTAAAATTGAGTTGATTTTTTATAATTGCTTGATTTGAATATTTGTAATTCTTGGTTTAAAAAAAAAAAAAAAAAAAAAAAACTTCAAGATTTAAACAATGTAATTTCTTGCTTGAATTTGAAATCAACTTTATATCAGGATTTAAGCTGAGTTCATAATTTCTTTAGTAAAAAACCTAAATTCAGTAAAAAGTCTTTTAGCAAAATGCTAAAATACTATTAGGCTAAAGAATACATGTTCGTACATCATTCTGTTTGCTTCTTTATGTTAAATTTTCTTTTACAGCTAAATTTAAATTTAATCATTACATCATTTAAAACATCGGGAATGGCTTCCCTAGACTTTCTAAACATTTAGTAATTACAGAGTATTTAAACAAATTTGAATCTCTGGGTAAATAAATAAAATTGAAAATAATGTCACTGTGTTTTCGTCATAAGTTAGTATGTTTATAATCTTAACTAGATAAATTTACCTTAAACAATATCCTTTAAAAGTCTTAGCATATATATTTCAGGTAGCATCGTACCCATCATCAGTGCCAAGTGGAAAAGTCTGAGGTGGTTACTTTGTGGTGTCGGGGAAAACATGGTCCCGCTTCACTTCGTTTCTTTTTTCTATTCTCTTGAGGATCTGTTGCCACACTGCAGGAAATAATGCAGTGCTCCCGGTCGTTAGCATGATTGTTAGTAATTATTTCTTTGGCCTAGTGCGTAGTGGTGATTATTGTATGGGGATAATAATTTAAACTCCATTGATGGAGTTTAAATTATTAGGGTTAGTATTGTGGGTGGACGAGAAAGCTGTGGAAGATTTACCATATTTTAAGTCTGTGCGATGTTCTTTTTCGCGATCGTTAATTCTGCGTTTAGTCATACCTATATAACATGCTTTTTTACCACCTCAGAAGAACAGACTTTTTCACTTGGCACTGATGGTGGGTACGATGCTACCCGAAATATATATGCTAAGACTTTTAAAGGATATTGTTTAAGGTAAATTTATCTAGTTAAGATTATAAATGTAATCCTTTTTTAAACAGCATAATTAGTATGTTTGCTCAATGAATATAACATATTTAAAATTCATAGGTATCCGTGTAAAAGAAAATAAATGTTTAGCAGGAAATTTCTGTTGGGGAAATTGTGTTGTCATGTCAACACAAATACAGTGTTAAGTTTCATTCCTTAAATTCATGCACTCCGTAGCTCTTAAGAAACACTCTCACACACACACACATATATATGTACATACAGGGTGATCAGTTTAAAAGAGTACCCGTTGGTTTTTCTTATACCTTTAAATATGACGGATGTGGCAACTATTCTAGCATTGAAGTATGATTGTTTGAACCTTGTTTAAGTTTGTGAGACAATTTCTGACACTGTTGGACTGTTACAATTTTATTTGTGAGGTAAAACAGAAATTGAGACGCACAATTTTTTTAATCCTGTAATAATTTTATTTTTGAAAAACATAATTTAATTCAATTTTTTTACATTATCATTCCTCACAGAAAATCTTGAAAATGTTCGCCACCTTGAATGCAAACATGAACACGTCGAACCAAGTTTTTGAGTTTGACACACTTCGCAGCATTGTTCGTGTTATTGTCGAGATTTCTTCAGTTATGATCTGTTTTAATTCATCGATGTTTGCAGGACTTCTCTGGAAAAACCTATGAAATGATAATGTAAAAATAATAATGATGATGTAAATGTAATGTAGGAATGATAATGTAAAAAATTTTAATTAAATTTTGTTTTTCATAAATAAAATTATTACAGGATTAAAAAAAAAAAAAATGTGCATCTCCATTTCTATTTTACCTCACAAATGAAGTTGTAACAATCCAACAGTGTTGGAAATTGTCTCCCACACTTAAACAAGGTTCAAACAATTATAGTTCAGTGTTAGAATAGTTGCCACATCCGTCAGATTTAAGGGTAATAAGAAAAACCAACGGGTACTCTTTTAAATTGATCACTCTGTATATATATGTGTGTGTAAACTTCACATGCTGAGATTTTATTACAATATAATCAGAATCAGGTAAATGTAAAAGAAAATTGTCGTTTACTTTTCATTTTATTCAGCGAGATTCAGTCACTGTGTAGTAGAAGTTTAATCTCCTTTCCGTTTCTCCATTCAATAATGTTCCATGCATCTAGTTAAGGAAATAATCCATTTGCGTGCTGTTTAAGTATGAATTGACCATTATGATATTGCATGTTTTTATATTAACACCTTACCTGCTGACGAAAAATTTTGAGATTCGCTTTCCAGTGTCACCATTTTTTACATAGGCACAGGCACATGTGGTTATGTGTTCACTATTCCAGAAACATCCCCTTTCTGATTCTTTAATCTCCCCATCATCTATGGAATAAGAATATCCTTCGAAAGCACTGTCATGGTTATTTAATTGCACATCAAAGCTGTGAGACTAGTTTCACTGGAAGTAGAGTAACACAAAGGATTGTACTTTAGCAAGACGTGTATATACGCCTGTGACTTTTAATGCATCGGCATAGCGAGATTAATATACGCCTGGGGCAGTTAAGGGGTTAAATTAAGAAATAAAGCTTGTGATCTGATTTGATAAAATTGGTACTCTATTCTATGAGTGTAAAAGACATTTTATTCAAATGTCAAATGGAGGCACTTGTATCTCGAAACGGATTCTACATTGCAACTGAAGTGAAATTACAAAAACACAGAAAAATAAAATAAAATAGATTAACATTAGATATGTATGTATAAGTAATTTAGCTGAAACAAATGTAATTATATGTAATAAATGTTCTAGAATAGCATTATTGATAAGTTTATGAGTTCTCAGTATGTAAAATTAGATTTAAATGTAATTTATGTCCACAGTTCATTTAGGATATTGGATGAGTTTTTTGTGAATGTACAGTTTATGACCTTGAGTAATCAAAGATGCATTATTCAAGTTGGGGAAATGGATTGGAAGTATTAATTTGTTGACAGATGTTGATTATGTTTTTATCTTTAAGTAGATGAGAAACTTGACAAATTGATGTTTCTCTTTTTAATATTTCAACAATTTCAGTAATGATCATTCTGTAGGAAAATTCTGAAACATATATCAGTTTTGTTTCACCCTAATTTAAAAAGTATAAAACACCTTACAACCTATCCATATACTATATGTCCAGTGGCGGATTTAAGGGGGGGGGGAGGGCAAAATACTGACATTCACAATTGAATATTGCAATTGTAAATTTTTTATTGGTCTAGAATAACACTTTAAAAAATCTTAGCCCCTCCCCCCCACCCCCAAAAAGTCAAGTTCTGGATCTGCCACTGTATATGTCTGTACACAAACTTAACTCCCATCAGGACTCCTTGTAAAAAATGGACTCAAAATTCATACTTAATGATAACTACAATATAAAAGACACCATTGCTCATGTTGAAACTGCTCTTGAATACATCCTCATAAACACCATCCAATTAGAAATGTAGCTCTACAGTCACTTAAATATTTCTCATCCCAAAATTCAGACTATGCAGATATTAAAATGTCTTAGGGAACTAAAAGAAAATAGAAACATTACATGTCTAATGACTGACTAGAGGTCTGCACGGGCCGGAATTTCGAGGCCCGGGCCCGGCCCGGCCCGTACGAAAACTTTGCTTACCCGGCCCGGCCCGTTATGAAGTCGAAAAATGAGGCCCGGGCCTGGCCCGGCCCGTTTATTTTTTAACGGTTTATGGCCTGGCCCGGACAAAAAACGATAAAATCAGGCCCGACCCGGCCCGGCCCGATTCAAAAATATGTAAATTAACAAAAAAAGAGAAAAAATACCTTTTTATAAAAAAGCTTTTTAGTATGTGTTTTGCAGAGGTTTTATATAATCAAACAATTGTACGTTCTTTAACAAAACTGCTGAAATTTTACAAGACAATTATATGTGAACAGAAATTCATAATTATAGACAAGGCACAAAGACAAACAGAAAGTCAAATCGAAAATATTAGCATTCATCAAACAATAAAGGAAGGTATTTAAAATGGTTAATACTACTGAAAATGTATTTTCAACCATTTCCTCTTATAAACCATAATGTATCAGAATCTTTCATGTGCTCCGGTAAACAAAACTTTAATGTTAATCCAAACATAATCAACGGAAAAGTTGCTTTTGCCCATGATAAAAATGATGCTACTTTCGTCCACTGGAGAAAAGGAAAAGGAGCCTTAGAGAAAAGTTACAGCGGAAAGATTTTTATAGCCTTTTACCACCTAAACTCAACAGATCATAAGAAACAAACCCTTATACACAGTAATGTTTCTAATTTCTTTTGTTATGTACATGTACGCAAACTGGTAGTGACATGCATGCTATTTTGAATAGAAAACCATCCAATATTACTTTAAAGGAAATATATTAATTTCGAGGCATGCTAAAAATATTTACGAAAAATCAGATTTCGGACAGAGAGACTGATAGACAATTAAACTGACGTTACAGACACTTTTTTAACAAAATAGTACTTTATGTGACATACAAGCCTGTAAAATTACGTAAAATAAATGACTGGAGAAATATTTTATAATTTTCCTTTTTCGTTGATTAACGAGGAAACCAGAAAAAGATTCGGGCCTACACGGCCCGGAGAAAATTTTATTCAGGCCCGGCCTGGCCCGGAGAAAATTTCATTCAGGCCCGGCCCGGCCCGAATATACACAAAAAAACTGAGCCCGAGCCCGGCCCGGCCCGAGCCTGAAAATTTTTTTTAAGCCTGAGCCCGGCCCGGCCCGAGAGCAAATTCAAAAGTTCGGCCCGAGGGCCGGGCCGGACTCGGGCTCGGGCCGGAAGCCCGGCCCGTGCAGACCTCTATCACTGACAAAACTAACCAAATTACTATTATGGATAGGGAGGATTTTAATAATACCATGTTTGATACTAGTTATTAATAAAATGAAAGCGAATAAAGTGAATACCTCTTTACTAAAAAAATTCATAAATAAAATTGAATCTCTTATTAAAACTGGATCTTGACCGAATCATATACCACCCTTGTATAACAATCATGCTCCTGTCATTCCGCGTTTAAATTTTACCCTAGAAACTAAAGCTAATAATAGTATAAATTTTTTAGATGCAAAAATAATTAAAAATAAAGATAACACTTGACACTACTGTTTTTAGAAAAACAACAAACAAATAAGAATGCAGGGTTTAAGCTGAGTAAAAATTTTCTTTAGCAAAAAAACTGAAAACAGATAAAAAGCTTTAGCAAAACGCTAAAATGCCTGAAACAGTAGAAAAAGATTAATATCAGTTTATACATTATTCTAAACGTCTCAATATGTTTGATTTTCATTTGTAAATTAAACTTAAAAGTTTTTAATCAGGTCTTTAAAGAGTTATACACAGAAGGTAAATTTTTTTTATATTTGAACTGAAAAACAAAAAAGTAATTAATAATTGTACTTACCACTGTAACCAGATCAGTTTGAATATAGTACAAGCATATATTTTAACACATTTATTGGCAGACATGAAAAATATTAAACTTTTTAGATTATTACTCTATATTGTAAACTTTTTTAAAGCAATATGAAGGTCTTAGATACGACTTATATTCTTTTTCTGGAGATATAATTATCACTATAGCATGTAAAACTACATTAACCTTATACTGTATCTGAAAATGAAAACATAACTTGCAAAAAAAAAAAAAAAAAAAAAGAAAGTAATATAAGTGAAATTTGTTTATTACTATTCAAAGCTTTATGGTTTATAATTTATAATTTTTCTTTCTTTCATATTAGACCACTTTACAAATGCTTCATGTTTATTTACAAATTGATTTCCTGTATGCGATTCTTATGCATAGTTCAGCGTTTGATTTTCCTTATATGCATGAATCGATGGATTTTTCTTGATCAATGTTGCGATTTTTTTCCCGTGAAAGATTCGTTATAATATTTTCGCCGATATTTTTTTTTTTTCCAATTTGTGTTTAGTAAGATTCTTTAGCAAAAAAGCAAAAATATGTTATTTCATTTTCGCATTTTGGATAAGTCTTTTAGCATTTTGCAAAAAATGCTACTGTAGCGGAAACACTATAAGAATGAAATTATCAACTCTAAATGCTGACATCACTTACATATAAATTAGTTGCCCTCAGATCTTATATAAACTGTGCAATTCTCATATGTTCCAGTAAAACCCTCCTTAATAAAGAAATTAAATTTATTAAAGAAATTGGCCAAAAAGCAGGCTATAGTAAATCTCTTATCCAAAAATTATATTAAAAAAAGTTTTAAAAAGTCTTAATACCATAAATAATGCATAGAAACACTAATCTAATTTCACTCCCGCTATAACTTTTTGTAATAGAGCTGCTAATAGAATTAAATATGAAGGAACAAAACACGGTATAAACATCCTAATAAGACCAAACAAAAATATTTTTCAATGTTTAAGGAATGAAAAAGTTCCTATCAACTTTAAAAACACACCCAGAATTTATAAAATTATTTTTAAATTTGAAAACAATATCGATGCTTGTTATATAGATATGACAAAACGACAAATAAAAGAGTGTGAAGCTGAACAACTCTCTGATCTTAAATTTAATAAACAATCTACCACCATCTCTAGAACACATTTTACTAACCCTATTAACCTTAACACTCTAAATATCCAAAAAATAGCCCCCTATAATTCTTACCAATATGCCCTGACACGTGAAGTTGTGGACTAAAATATTCTGTGAGTAGTTGTGATAATATTGAGATATATGAACATTTTATCTTTATCCATACTTTAAATTTCCCATGTTTTAAAAATTTTTACTTTTTGTATTTTATTGCATTCCGTCTGCAATTTTTTTATATGAGAAAAGTATTGTTTTTCTTTTTCAGATGAAGAATTGTTAATTGCTGGCGAAGATAAATTCAAGCGCACTCCATTTTTCTTTGAACAATGGGGCGCAGAATTAGATAACTGGTTGAAAAAAATCTTCACTCAATGGGCAACTTTTTGTGCAACTTATCCTCTGTATGTACTTTTAGTGGGTTTGATATTTGTAGTAATTTTCTGTGCTGGTCTTTATAATTTTACCATACGCACCAATCCTGTTGAATTGTGGTCTGCTCCCAATAGCCAGGCTCGAAGGGAAAAAGATTATTTTGATGAGCATTTCGGGTAATTATTACTTGTGATTCTTTGTTTTAATTAAATTAAAATTTTTAAATTGGCATAAGTAAATTGCTTTTTATGTGTAGTTATCTATATATTTATATAAAGGTGAAAAAGTGTTTTCAATTTTATTATTTACATGACAGTAAATATACTCCTTTTTATATATTAAAAAAAAAAAAAAAAATGCTTTTTTTTAATTATTATTATTGTTAGTACAGAGGACTGTTAGTGTCAATCTACGGATAAAACTTTGTTGCCAGTTTTACGATGGTTGGACATTTATCGAAATCGAAAATATAATTCAATAATTTAAAAAAAAAAAACTAATAAATAGTTCTCCGTACTAAACCGTTCTACTTTTGTCAGAATTTCCTCAAAATAGTTTTTTTTTTTTTTTTTTTTTAAGAAAAGAAAAGAAAATTAATAATAATCAATATCGAAACAGACAGTATCAAAAAAGTTGAAGAAGCCCTTTTTTAGACAAAAATACATAATTTATTTTAATTTTTAATTGCGGCCAAAAAAGTTTACAAGTTGATTTTCAATTTTTTTTGAAATGAAAAGAAATTCACATGTAAATATTAAAATTGATATAAAACTTTGTGAAAAATTAAACTTGCAGAATAAAATTGACGTCATAGCTCTAAAGTTTTTTTTTTTATTATTATTATTATTATTAAAATTAATTTATTAATTATTTCTTTGATAGAGAATTAGCTTAGGAGCTTTTTGGTAGCTTTTAAATTTTTATTCTCATTTTGTTGACATTTTAAAATGGCTATCGCAATTGCATAAGTAAAGACTGGTGAGAAACGTACGAGCTAATTCGGTGCCAAATTTCTCAAAGGGGTTCTAAAATTTTTACACATTCTTATTTATTTATTTGTGGTTTTATTCGTTTAAATTCTCACAATGAATTCAAATTGTTATAATTAGGATTTTATTGAGATAGTGCATGTAGTGTTCATTTGAAATTCTTATTTTTAATTTAAGCATGAGGGGCTTAGCAGCCATCTTTCAAAATATGTAAATATAGCATAGCAGCTGCCGATTTGAAACAAATTAAAGCTATAGATTTTTAACAAATATTATTTGAAAGTTTATTCTTTTTCTTTTCTGTTCTCAATGATGTAAAATTTAAAATTGTATGCAATATAAAAGCAGAGATTCTTTGGCTGAAAAAACTACCTTGTAAAAAAAAAATTCAATTTTAAATTAATACTTTTTTGTTGAATTGGATGAAGCAATTGAATATTTGGTGATTTATGCCTATTTCATGAAATTTAACAGTTTTTTGGCAATTAAAATACGAAATTCTGATTTTTTTTTTTTAATTAAATTTTATAAAAACAATTAGCTTAAGTAATTATCTATCTGAAAATCCAATTTTTAAAGAGTTCTGCACATTTATGAACTCTCACACTCTCAGGTTAAAAGTTTCTCTTGACAAAAAAAATGTTCAAAACTTGTAAAAATATCTAATTTTATACTAATTTGAAAATGCTCCCGTTTTCTTGATAATTGATTTAGAAAGTATGTTTTATCTCAAATTAAAGCTCTCATTGATATGAATATTTTACATTTTGTTTTATTTTTATGCAATATTTATTTTCTCCAATTTTTAAAATTTTACAGAAAAAAAGTTTGCTAATTTAACATGGAGAAGTTGTTTTCTGTATAAAAAGCATTTAACGTTCTTTGGTTCTTTCTGGCGATTTTATTATTGGTGTGTTCTGTTCTTGTTGTAGTGGTTATTTGTTTTGTTTTTACTTTCTTCTATATTCAATAGAAGAAAGTATTGGATTCGTAAAAATTTTCGACCTCAGGTTTTTGATGGATTTACACGTTTTGAGAGCTGTAGAACACAATTTGACCATTTTTAGAAAATGTCTGTCTGTCTCTGTCTCTGTGTGTCTGTGTGACAAAATTTTGTGGCAACTGTATCTCAGGAACTTATGCACAGAATTTCATACAAATTGGTATGTAGTTGCACTTGACATAAATTAGTGCCTATCAACATTTGGTAAAAATTGTCTTACAGGTTGCAGTGCCATCCTGCTTTTTCTAAATTTTTAACATGGTGATATAGGACAAAATTTTGTTTAAATGTGCATAAAGATAATTATTTTTTAGTAATCATAATGAAATTTACAAGAATTATTTATAATAGAGATAGTCAACTGGGGAAAAAAATTTGTATGTGTAGGAGCCTCGCCAACCCCCCTGGGGGGGGAAGTCACCCCTCGAGGGGAGTAAATTTTCAAGATGGGTATCTTTTGAAAGGTCTCGTCAATACCTTTAAAACGAATGGTTGAACTATAAATCTGTGATAATTTAAAACAAAGTTATCGATTTTTTTTACTTTTAATGAAAAAAAACTTACAAGGAGACGGCAAGGGTGTGGAGTCCTCAAATCGAACGGAGGTTCCGGGTGTAGTTAGCACTCAGTGAGTGTATTCATATACTCAAACCCTAGAGCACACTACTTAGCTATTGCCGAGAAAAAAATTCCTGAAGTTTGAAAAAAAAAATTTTTTTTAATTTGTATTAAAATTTAAGGAACTTATGCACAGGAACTTATGCACAGAATTTCATACAAATTGGTATGTAGTTGCACTTGACATTAATTAGTGCCTATCAACATTTGGTAAAAATTGTCTTACAGGTTGCGTTGCCATCCCACTTTTTCTAAATTTTTAACATGGTGATATAGGACAAAATTTTGTATAAATGAGCATAAAGTGAATTATTTTTTAGTACTCATTTTGAAATTTAAAGAATTATTTATAATAGAGATAGTCAACTGTGAAAAATTTTTTGTATGTGTAGGAGCCACGCCATGCCCCCTGGGGGGGAAGTCCCCCCTCGAGGGGAGTAAATTTTCAAGATGGGTATCTTTCGAAAAGTCTCATCAATACCTTTAAAATGAATAGTTGAACTATAAATTTGTGATAATTTAAAACAAAGTTATCAATTTTTTTTACTTTTAACAAAAAAAAAAAAAAAAAAAAAAATGGAAAAAAAAAAATCGCTTTTTTCTTTTTAAATATTGTTATTGAGTAAATTTGTATAGGAAAATATTGAAGAAAGTCTTGTGGTGGCCACAACATACTAGTTTTATTTTAACTAGGCAAAGGGACATCTTATGCTTGATATATTTCTTTTCTTTGTATTTAAAAAAGGTATTGTTTGTCACTATCGTTTACAGTTTCATTAGGGAATAAGGCACAATATAGTTGGGGAAAAGTCAGGGAATTTTGAAACGTTCAAATAGTGGCCATCCTGTTCGAATTTCTTTCAGTGAAACAGATAAATAGGCATTTCCCTTTTTTAATAATTTAATGTTATTTGTATGTAACAGTTAAAGAAATTTTCCAGTGGTACGCTAGTTTAAAGTTGAATTAAAAAATATTGTTATATAATATTATTAAGTAAATTTTGCAGTTATTTCTGGTAGTAAACTATTTGTTTTCAGAAGTAGGTATTCTAATTGCTACATATATTCTGTATAAATTTTTCTATCTATCTATCTATATATATATATATATATATATATATATATATATATATAAGTAAATGATAGGTATGGTAATAAAATTTAATCTTAAAATTTAGCAATTAATAGATATAAAACAATATCAACACAAAAAAATAAAACTGATTTTAACTTATAGGAAAGACTGACACAAAAATGTTGCGATACAGATTAAGAACCAATAAGTTAACAAAGTTATAATAAGTTTAAAAACAAAAACAATTTAAATTAATATATATATTATAAAACATTTATTTCATTAAAATTTTTTTAATAATATAAGTTATCAAATAAAACAATATATTTAAACATGCATCACTAAAATTTAAATTACGTAGTTTTGTTTATTTATTTTTTTCTTCTCTCTTGGCTAAGATCATTGGTGCTACTATATTTTAATTTGGTATAGTATATAAAGATTAAGCATACATGTTTGTATTATACTTAACATAAACTAATTTTTTTTTTTTTTTTTTTTTTTCATTTGTTGATATTATGCCATTGCAGAATATAAATCTTAATTTTAAAGAAATGTTTCAATAAGAATTAAATTTACTATGCTAATTTAACTTTAATCTTTTAAATTTCAGTCCTTTCTATCGAACTGAACAGATTATTATTACTCGAAAATCTGGTGAACCTGTCACAGATGGAAATTTAACATTCAGTCATGTCTTCGATCGAGATTTCCTCCATCAAGTATGTGTTTTACATTCAAAGAATGTTTTGTTTATGTTATAATATTTTTATTTGGATATCCCCAGTTTTATCAAAAATTCATTTGATTAGTACTGAATGTACTGTAGTTTCTGAGACAATGTTATAAATATTAAAAATCCTATTTCAAATGTATACTTTTGGTTTCATTTTATGTACTATTATTAGTGGAATAGATGAAATGAAATTTATGTATATAATTATATATACAGGGTGAGGATGCAAAAAATATATTTCAAAAGAAACATTTATTAATCTCAAATTATTATAGATAATGTAATGGTTCAAAAGCATTGTGTAAAGGAGGCTTGTCTAACCCAAAACACTTGGTAAGCCATATTAGAAATCTATTTTATTCAGGCGGGCTGCACTGTATGCATATATATGTATGTGTGTATATGTTTGTGAGTGTTATGAATCATGTAGATATAACGGGTGTACCAGAATAAAATAGACTGATATAAATTGATGTATAATTAAATTTATTTAAGTGAAACCCAACTTGGTTTTACACATAAACAATATAGATAGAATAATAAACAAAATGCAACATATTAATTTTTGTAAATAATCCCCATTGCTGTTTGCCATTCGATGTAAGCGTCTGGCCTAACTTACACAACTTTCCATTATTACGTCCTTTCTTATTCTCACTACAACTTGTTTTAGTTCTAAAATCAGTATTTTTAAACATTTTATTTTATCCCAGTTCATCTGCTGTACAAATTCATCTTAAATCGAGTGGTCCAGTGGATTTAAATCCTTTTTCATCAGAAAAAAGGATTCTCTTAGTCTAACCTTTTCTGAAATTGTGTCACACCCAATTACCGAATTTAATTCTTTTCTGCTTTTCGGTTTCTATGAGTTTAGGTTGTATTCTTTTTTTGTAAGGTCTGAATCCAATGTCATTTGTAAGTATTCGCTGTACAGATGGTTTTGATACTTTCAATTCCCTAGCAAGTTTCCTTATGGATATGCTTGTTATCCGTCTTACTGGATAAAGTTAGCAGAGGCTTTTTGAGAAAACAATTTTCCATCTAAAAAAACTTACAGTGGAAAGTGTGATTTGAATTTGACTTGGATGCAAATTAAAGTGTATGACACGATTGAAGACAAGATAAATTTACGTTATAATCTCAGTTTTATTAAAAACTTTAAACAAAATATAAATTTAACAACAACAGTAATAAAGTTAATAAAAGTATATTAAATTAATAAAGTTAATGAACAGTATATTAAATTATTACATAATAAACCCAGCTCAAGTGTTTTAATCAGACGTTAAAATATTTTATTATGGCCCAGAAAAACCAAAAGTAAAAAACGTACCACTGAGGAAAGCATTAGCAAACATTTAACTTAAAAGAAAAGAAAATAAACATCGGCAGAGTAAAATCGTATTTAAAGACAATTTACATCGTGCAAAAGCCGACGTGACACAAAAGTATAAGTGAGCAGCAGCAGTACATCCATAATAAGCGATATTTATATGAAAACAATGACAACGCCTACATCCGGGAATCAATAATCGTATGCGAGGATGACACAAGGGACACAGGAACGAGTTCGCCATCTGCCGAAGCTCCCAGCAACTAAACATTCCATGCTAAAGTATAGCTCTAAGAAACGTGATCAACTAAGCATTCCAGGCTAAAGTATAGCTCTAAGAAGCGTGATCAACTTTAAAAAAGTAAACAAATGAGGATATTACTTGAAGATACCGAACTTCTATTAAAGATTTATTTAAATAATTAAATTAATAAAGGTAAGTTTTAAAAGGTTATTTACATAAGAAATAAAGTTTATATTTATAGATTTAAGTTAACAAGAAGTATTTAAAATAAAGATATTGTTATTATATGTAACAATGCTCTTCTTATGTGTCAAGCGACTCTTCACTTTTTGAATCAGATTTTTGGTGCGGAAAATGCGTGGACAGTCTGGAGGTTGAGATGTTTTAATATTGTCACTCTTTCTAATCATATTACACGACTTAAAAACAGTGGTACAACTAAAAACACCTTTCAAATGACGAAATATTTTGCTACTGGATTCTCCACTTTCAAACTTGGAAAGTACCAATTTTTGTACTTTTTTGCTCTTCATACTATCCTGTAGTTGCAATGTAATTTTTGCTTTTGAGTTGTTGCACAGACTTTACCAGTGTAATTGGGAATCTATAAAAAATGTATATGTCTATACATAATATAAAATTCCCATGCATATACATACAAATAGTAATAGTCTATTTTATTCTGGTACACCCGTTATATAATTTTTTTTTTTTTTTCTTTTTGAAGGAGGGCAGGGTGAAGATTCGGAGCAGAAAACATTAATTTAAATTATTTTCTTTCATAAATTAACAATAGAATTGTGAAAATTATATGACTGTACCAGGGTTCCCACGAAATCACTTATTTCAATTAGTCACATTTTTTTTCATTGGTCACTTAAAGTCCCTTTTTTGTGTAAAAATACTTATTTTGTCATGTAATGGTCACTTTTAGTTCCCATCATACACTTGTATGAGCATCTTAGACATTTATGAAAATTTTTATCTCAGTTTTTCAACTGTTTGAGGTGTAAGAAATCCGAAAATCACAAAATCAACATAGTGTCCGTTTGTAGGTTAGTCATCTTGCTGCTCTGTGTATAATAAAAAGTATCAAGAATGAATGATGGTTGTAATGGGATGGATCAGACCAATTTTAAAAGATTACTTATGATACTGGCAAGAACTTTATTTAATTTCAACTTTCTAATTTAAAAACTTCATAAGTTATTCAAAGTTTACGTTTTTCTTAACATAGGTGAAGAGGGTAAAAGTTCACATAAATATGCATTATGGAAGTTAATTTCATTGTACGAATGTTGGATCAGTTTTAAAGTACAATTTTTTTATACAACTGGTATAAACATCATTAATTATGAACATTCTTTGAAAACTTCATAAGTTATTCGAAATGTACATTTTTTATTATTATTATTATTATTATTATGGGTGAATTGGGCGAAATTTCAGTTAAACATTTTTGGTCACTTTTTTTTTTTTTTAATTAGTCCCTTTTTTTTCAAATTGTCACTTATTTCACTTACTTAGCATCAATTTCATGGTGGGAACCCTGCTATACATTAATAACTGTGATAAAAAGAGTGAATAATGGATCTAGTAATATTTCATTCCAACAGTGTGATTTTTTACATTTTTAACACTTAACATTATGCTTGAATCTCCTCGGCGATTCAAATACAAAATTGCTACTTTATTTTTTTCAATACTATCCGTTTTGAAACTGTCATCTGATAAGCACCCAAATGGAAACCCACTGGTAAGCTATTATCACAGGCAATAGACACAGGCACCTGAGAGTCTGCAAATGAGTAGGTCGCTGACAAAGGCAGTGGGGACAAGAAGCAGGCTTTTGGGCAGTTTCATGATTTTTTACTTTCTTCTATATTCAATAGAAGAAAGTATTGGATTCGTAAAAATTTTTGACCTTGGGTTTTTGATGGATTTACATGTTTTGAGAGCTGTAGAACACGATTTGACCATTTTTAGAAAATGTCTGTCTGTCTGTCAGTCTGTGTGTGTGTGACAAAATTTTGTGGCAACAGTATCTTAGGAACTACTGCACAGAATTTCATTCAAATTGGTAGGTAGTTGCACCTTGACATAAATTAGTGCCTTATCAACTTTTGGTAAAAATTATCTTACAGGTTGCGTTGCCATCCCGCTTTATCTAATTTTTTAACATGGTGGTATAGGACAAAATTTTGTATAAATGTGCATAAAGAGAATTATTTTTTTGTGATCATTATGAAATTTACATGAATTATTTATAATAGAGATAGTCAACTGTGAAAAATTTTTTGTATGTGTAGGAGCCACGCTATGCCCCCTGGATGGGGAAGTCCCCCCTTGAGGGGAGTAAATTTTCAAGATGGGTATCTTTCGAATGGTCTCATCAATACCTTTAAAACGAATGGTTGAACTATAAATCTGTGATAATTTAAAACAAAGTTATCGATTTTCTTCACTTTTAACAAAAAAAAACTAAAAATCTTTTTTTTTTTTTTTTAAACGAAATTTAACCAAACTTGGTATTTACTTGGCCCCTGACATAAACTGGTGCTGATTAGATTTGGGGATCAATCGCTCAACAGGTGGCGCTGTGATCATAATTTTTCTAAATTTTTAACATGCAGTATAGGACAAAATTTCGTATAAATGTACATAATGAGAGTTATTCTTAACCTGTGATTGTAAAATTAATATGAATTATTGATAATAGTAGTAGTTAATTAGAAAAAAAAAATTTGTACATGTGGGGTCATCGCTTCCCTTCTGCGGGGGTGGGGTGGGGGGGTAAATTTTCAAGATGGGTATCTTTTGAAAGGTCTCGTCAGTACCTTTAAAACGAATGGTTGAACTATAAATATGTGATAATTTAAAACAAAGTTATCGATTTTTTTCACTTTTAACCAAAAAAAACTAAAAATCTTTTTTTTTTTTTTTTTTTTTTTTTAAACGAAATTTAACCAAACTTGGTATTTACTTGGCCCCTGACATAAACTGGTGCTGATTAGATTTGGGGATCAATCGCTCAACAGGTGGCGCTGTGATCATAATTTTTCTAAATTTTTAACATGCAGTATAGGACAAAATTTCGTATAAATGTACATAATGAGAGTTATTCTTAACCTGTGATTGTAAAATTAATATGAATTATTGATAATAGTAGTAGTTAATTAGAAAAAAAAAATTGTACATGTGGGGGCATCGCTTCCCTTCTGCGGGGGTGGGGGGTGGGTAAATTTTCAAGATGGGTATCTTTTGAAAGGTCTCGTCAATACCTTTAAAACGAATGGTTGAACTATAAATATGTGATAATTTAAAACAAAGTTGTCGATTTTTTTACTTTTAACGAAAAAAAAAAAAAATATTTTTTTTTTTTTTTTTTTTTTTTTTTTTTTTTAATATTGTTACTGAGGGAATTTGTGTAGGAAAATATAGAAGAAAGTCTTGTGGTGGCCACAACATATAGTTTTTTTGTTGTTGTTGTTTATAAAGGGATACAGAAAAGAGTGTCCTTCAAATATAGTGACCAGCGAAGCAGGTAACCAGGGGTAAAACTTTTCAGGGGCTACCCCTGAATTCAGGGTTTTTGTAATTTTTGCTGTCTCTGAATTTCATGTTAAATTATTTTATTTTAGACATTTTTCGTTTTTAATGTTTAATTTACTGTATAATGTATTAAGAAGTATGCAAATATCACTTATTATAGATAGCCATATGATATATCATTGATTTGCCTACCCTATCTGCATGCAAGAAACAGTTTTCAGGGTTTTTGCATGTTAGGTAGTTTCACCCCTGGCCTTCGTTGTTTCACTACCTTACTTGATTACACATTCCATCATTTTTGACAGGGTTATATACTAGTTATTATATATAATGTATGTATGGGATTTGCATGTAAACAAATTCTTTATTTATCTGTAGTTTAAAAAAAGAAGAATTAGATAAAAGAATGTTTTATGCAATAGCATAAAACATTTTCTTTTGCAAACTCTTTTTATGTATATCACAGTTCATTCCTTAAATTGCTTATTACTATAGAATGTCAAGTTTTTAAATGTGATACAATGAACTTTTAGTTTAATTTTTTTGAAAAATCTAAATATTAATGCCAATTTAAAAGGTAATAGAAAGGTAAAAAAAAAATCTGGAGTGACTCCACTCGACTTTCCGAACAGTGAGTAATTAACGGTTTTATAAAGTTAAGTAAGAGTTGTTGTTAAATAGACAAAAGAGAAAATTATAAGGTGTTTGAGTATTCAACTTCATATAGTATGATGTTTAATTTAACGCTATTGTACTTTGAGCCCATTTTGCCATAATGCTATTGTATTTTGAGCCCGTAGATCATAATGATAAAGAATTTTTTGTTGTGTCCCTGTAAAAACCTTTAAATGCTAGATTCATCAAATTGCATATAGTTAGTGCAACAATGACTTATAATATTTATATAAATTTTCAGCTCCATCGGATAAGGCATTTAGACACTATCACACTTTAAAGTTTGAGCCCATATGCAACAATGATAAAGAAATTTGCATTGTATCCCTGTAAAAAGGACCATAAGTGTTAGATTCTGTAAAGTTCATAAAGTTTGTGTGATGGTGACTTATGACATGTATATAAATTTCCAGTTCATTTGAATGAAGCTTTTAGTCGCTATCACACTTTAAATAATTTGAGCGTATAGGTCATAATGATAAATAATTTTTCTTTGTGTCCCTGAAAAACTCTTAAGTGCTCTAGAGTTACCAAAATCTATACAGTTTGTGCGATGGTGTCCTATAACAGGTATATAAATTTTCAGCTCAAAGGGATAAAACATTTGGATGCTATCACACTTTAAATAATTTCACCCCATAGACCATAATACAAAATTTTTTGTTGTGTCCCTGTAAATAAAAAAAAAAAAAAAAAACTATGTGCTGGTTTCTAGATTCACCAAAACCTATACAGTTCATGCAAGTGTGACCTATAATATGTGTATAAATTTTTTGCTTAATTGAATAAGGAGTTTAGACGCTATTGCACTTTTAAAAATTTGATCCCATACACCATAATGATAAAAAAATTTTCTTTTTGTCCTGTAAAAAAACTATAAGTGCTAAATTCACCAAAATGAATAGGGTTCATGCTATGGCGACTTATACATACTAACTTTCAGCTCATTTGCACAAAGCGTTTAGGCATTATTGTGTTCACTCATACACATACATACACATACACACATCATTGTAAAAATAGTGAAAACGAACTCAGGAGACCTCAAAACGTGAAGAAACATCAAAATCTCAAAGACTAGTTTTACCTGATTACAATACTGTTCTTAAATATGTATGTTCAGAAAGTAAAAAATGCTGGGAAGATGCCCAAATAAATTTTTATTCTTATTTAATTCAGCAGGCATAATGTCAACCTCAAACAAAGAATCTGTTTTTTTTTTTTTTTTTTTTTTTTTTTTTTTTCTTTTTATTAGTGCCCTATCATATTGCAAGTATGGGGAACTTAGGTAATCATGAAAATTTTTAACCTTGAGTTACTATTTTACATATTTTGAGGTGTGGGGAATCCAAAAATGGCAAAATTAATATGGTGTACAACTGTAGGGTGTCTGTTTTATGTTTGTTAATCTAACCTAGTACACAATATCCAAGAACAAATAATTGCAGAGAGTTAGGACCAGTTTTAAAATATTACTCATGACACTGGCAAGAACCCCTATTGATTTGCAGCATTCTAATTTAATAACTTCATAAGTTATTGAAAGTCTACGATTTTCTTAATGTGGGGGAATAGGGCAAAATTTTCCTTATATGTATTTTAAAAGGAATATTTTTGCAAAGATGTCAAACCAGCTATTAAATATCAATTAAGATGTTGGAATGAACAACATTAACTAGGAACATTCTACTTTGAAAATTTTGTAAATTATTCAAAACTTACAATATTGAAATTCTTGTTGAATTTCTATAATTAGTAGATTGGATTTATTGAACTCATTAAGTTATGAGGTTTTAATCTGAAGTAAAATCCAATCCTCATTAATTACTTTAATGAAAATATTAACCTAGATATGTATTGTCAATAAAAATATAAAACTTTTTTTCCTTTAACATAGAACATTGCAAACTCTCGATTCTCATATTATTCTACCGAAATTTCGTATAGTGGTGTACTAAATTACTCTGAGAATAATCCTATGAAAAGCAAAACACTTGAGCTGAAAATATAAAAATAAAAGGAAAAGATACACTCACCAACTAGTAGAATCATGACAAGAGACACAATACATTTTTTGTATGGCACATTACTATTTTTTTATTATTATTATTATTAATATTTCTATGTAATGTAATATTCACTGACCAGCTACATAAAAAAGAAATGGCATATCATTAACATATTCATGAAAGTATTCACCATTTACGTTGTTAACAATATTGTGACATCTTAAATTTTATTGTTTAGCCAAACATTGTTCAATTGTTCATATTTGCAGTTTTTATTGGTTATATATCAAACTAATTTTGTTTAAGATGACAACACATATGTTGAAGCAATGGTGATGTTCACAATAAACTATCAAGAATGCATAGATTATCATTGGGTTTTGATGTCTTTGTTGGGAAAAATCGCTCGCTATCAATTGGCAATGTAAAAATATGACATCATTGGAAGTCTCTATAGAATGTATCACTCAACACAATTAATGATGCTTTTTTTTTAATCCAATATTAAATATGTAGGTATTAACGATGTACTTATAGATGTGCATTGACATATGACGCTCAGAATGATGACTTTGGATTCACTATTCGATGAGTGCAGATATTAAAGATGCTCATAGAAATAAGCTTTCACTTGCCCCATATCGGGACAAGTTACTGTCCAGTTGTAAAGGTAAGACATTAGCCAGCGTATGGTATTTTCAAGATGGCCTCTCTACAATAAACAAAATGGCTAATAAGATATAGGTGTGGAAGTTGTGGAGACCACGGCAATAATAGCCAGGTTCCTAGACCTCACCTTGCAACTTCAGCTACTCTCTGGAACTGTCTTCAACCGAAAATTTTCCTTCCGTGAATTTGAAGAAATGCGCCGAGAAGAACCAATCAGCAGTCGCAAACGTTGAGCACGTCAACAGGAAAGCAAATGCATCATCACTTCCAAGGAATGTTCCAGAAGGTTCTGGTAGGATTTCCCCTCACTGCATCCCCATCGACGCACGGAAGCACTGGAAAACACAGTCGCTGCTCAAATTCGCTGGCGCGTGTATTTAAAATTGCCAAAATTGCTTCAATAAAAATTTGAAGATCAAAACTTTAATACTTGATGGATTTTAAAAAGTAAGGCATCATTTTAAAGGTTATTTCACGTAGATTAACCCTGTAACTAAAAAATTTCCAAAATACTTACCGATAACATTTTAAGATTGTAAATAACTGGGAGGAGGCTAATGATAAGATAGTTAAAATTACTAAATTTTTTTTTCCCTAAATTGTATTTTTTGCATTTTCACTGTTTGAAACTTTCTGAAAAGTAATTGTATTTATGTTGATTAAGATTTAATTATTTAAATTCTTGATTTTGCTATCATATTAGCTTCACTGAACTGTTATTTAATTATTCTTTTGCGAAATTGTTTATCTAAACGATGTAATTTCAATATTTTAATTATTAACCTGAATATATTAAAAACATTTAAAACCGTTTAAAATTACCTTACGAGCGCTTTCGACTGCTTCAGCAGTCTTCCTCAGGTATGTGCTCCGGTGAACCACGTTCGTCGGGCGTATCCTTTGTTCTTTCATCTCTCTTCTCTAGGACAGGGTGCCACCCGGCGTCAATTTCCATTGGCTCAGTGTTGCATGTATCGTGGTTCGCTATAATTTCGACGTTTTCCCTCTTTGTGGCATAATAATAGTTGTTGTAGTGAGCAATTTTGCTAAAGTTTTTAAAGTCTATTTTTATATTTTCTTTTTCGTTTATTTTTGTTAATGCTGTTGTTATTTTACCGTATTTTATCGGCATGACGAAACGAAAGATAAAAACGCGGATTAAAGAACACGAAAATGATATAAAATACGGTAAAATAACAACAGCATTAACAAAAATAAACGAAAAAGAAAATATAAAAATAGACTTTAAAAACTTTAGCAAAATTGCTCACTACAACAACTATTATTATGCCTCAAAAAGGGAAAACGTCGAAATTATAGCGAACCACGATGCATGCAACACTGAGCCAATGGAAATTGACGCCGGGTGGCGCCCTGTCCTAGAGAAGAGAGATGAAAGAACAAAGGATACACCCGACGAATGTGGTTCACCGGAGCACATACCTGAGGAAGACTGCTGAAGCAGTCGAAAGCGCTCGTAAGGTAATTTTAAACGGTTTTAAATGTTTTTAATATATTTTATACTTTACCTTTTATTGATTTTAAATAAAAAAAAAAATTTAAAAAAAATTAACCTGAATGTTACATAAAAGTAAAGCGTAACAAGATCAAATATATGAGAGGAAACTGAGCAGAGTCCATCTGTGCCTACTAGCTTAACCTTTTGCATCCCAACGGGACTTTAAAGTCCCATCAAAAAAATTCCTCAATATAGCCTGAATTTACTACAGGATTTCATTGGAACTTCAAAGTCCCTATAGTTAAGCTATAGTTTAAGCTAAATTTAATATGAGATATTTCTCATGCAGCAAAGAAATATATTAAAAAAGTTTCAAACAATTTTTCCAAAAATAAGGTAATTTGGGATATAAAGGGTTAAGTAAATTAACTGTTTGAAATATTTTTTATTTTATTTTTTAATGTTTATAATTTATATTTCAATTAATTACAATATGTATTTCTTCCAAAATTTTGATATTTTTATTTATTGAAAAGTTATGATTTTTAATGGCATCAGTGGTTATATTAAACATAAATAAGCACCTATCAGTTGCTTTGTTAGCTATATTAATTCATACTCTGCTATTACTGCTATTAAAAAAATATATATATTTATATATATTACCTTTGAAATAAATGTATGATTGAATATAAGATTTATTGTTTTATGGAGGGAAAAAAATTGGGAATGAAAGGGTTAAGAGTTTGTCAAACATTTTTTATCTTCCTAATTTTAGATATAAATTTTGAAATATGTGTGTCACATTTTGTGAATAATACAATAGCGTTAAATTATATTTAAAACATTACTTTTGAATAATTTTTTAATATTGTAATTGTTTAAAGCTGACTAAAAAAAAAAAAGAAAAAAAAAAATCATTTAATTTCTTTATTATTATTTGTTTAGATTCTAGAACTTCAGAAGAATATAACAAACCTCACTGTTCAGAGGAACAACAAAACTGTAACTTTTCAAGATATTTGTTTTGCTCCAGTTACAGAAAGAAAATGTATGATACAGAGTGTTGTGAATTGGTTTCAGAATGATCCAAAACACTTAGATTACTACAATAGTACCGAAGATTACCTTCAATATTTGAAAAACTGCACATCGTAAGTTGTATTTATCATATTGTTTGATTATTATTTTTGTTTTTTAATAGAATTAGTATTTTTAAAATTTATTGTACAACCAAAGAACTATTTCTTACATAGTATGTAGTGTCATAAGAATTTTAGTTATTATTAATCTATATATATAAAATCGTTTGTCCTGAGTGAGTGAGTGATTCATCATCGCCTAGCCCAAACCCCTGGACCTAGAAACATGAAATTTTGTGACAATGTTCCCTCTATGACGTAAGCATCCACTAAGAAGCGATTTTACAAAATTTGCCCCCCCCCCCCCCCCCCGAGGGGGGGAGGGGAGGCAAAACATGATTTCACAAAATCCTTCATATCTCAAACAAAAAAAAAACAGATATCCGTAAAATTTTTGTTTTAAAACACAGCTAATACAAATACCTGAAAATCTATTTCTGGAATTTTGGAAATTCAATCCACAAGAGGGGGTGCGTGGCAAAATGTGCTTCCACATGCACACAAAGGGATTTCACAAAAAAGCTTCATATCTCAAAGAAAAAGACAGATATATGTGAGATTTTTGATTTAAAATATAGCTTACTTATAAATTTCTGGAATTTTAGAAATTTTTCCCTAAAGGGGGACAAGGGGCAAAACGTGATTTCACAAAAACCTTTATATCTCAAAGAAAAAACAGATATCCGTGAAATGTTTGCTTTAAAGTACAGCTAACACAAATACCTAAAAACCAATTTTTGGAATTTTAGAAATTCAGTCCCCAAGGGGAGGGGAGGAAGCAAAACTTTATCTATGTTATATCTTCTATATAATATTGATATTTCTTCTATAATAAAGCTTAAAATTATTTATTTTAAATTTTAATTGTTGTCAAAGAAGTTTACAAGTTAATTTATTTTTCAACATATAATAAAATATATTTTCATGCAAATAATAATAATAAAAGAAAAATATTAAATTTGCTTAGGCACATGACAAAATGACGTCATTATCAAAATTAAATAATAATAAATGAAAGCTAATTCAGATCTATCTTAAAGAGCTTTATTTATTGATAATCCTAGGTATGTTTTTAATTTTCGATGCTGAAAGAAGTAGATAGGACATTTTTCGCCAAGGACTCTGTTTTTGTAACTGCCACCTTAAGCCAAATAGTTCATACAAAATATAAACTAAGATGTATATATAAAAGAGTAAACTCATTGATTCACTGACTCAACACTGCCATGATGAATCTATGGGAGATAGTCACAAATTTTGGTGACCAGGTTGGTTTTAGAACTCTGACCCCCACTAAGACGGGATTTTGCAAAATATCCCCCCCCCATTCCCCCATGGGGGGGGGGGGCAGAAGGCACAAACACCTTTATAAACATAACTCTGCTCCAAATTATTTCACGGTGAAGAAATTGCAGTTGGGAAAACCAGATTTGAATACAAAAAAAAAAAAAAAAAAAAAAAATTCTGCGATTTTAGAATTTTGGATTTTTAAGGGGGGAAGGGGAAAAACGATTTTCGGAGGCAAATTTAGCAAAATACAAGTTTTCTAGTAAAACTCCACCAATAATAGCACAAACATATAGAAAAAACGCCAAGCGTCTTCGTGAAGATATTTCAAAAAACTCATTTTTTTTTTTTTTTTTTTTTTTTGAGGAGGGGGGGGGGGGGGTCACATGAGAGCAAATTCGTTTAGGAAGATCTATAGGAGCTGAGATCACAAACTTTAGTGTGTGGCTCATTTACATGTATCCAACACTCATTGTAACAGGATTTTACAAAATTCCCCCCTTACTCCCGTTAGGGACGGGGGGGGGAGAGTAGGGGCAATAAACATGTTTTCAAGCATTAAGATTAATTCATATTTATGGATTGGTTATGCATTCCCAACATGCACTATAAAGAGATTTTACGAAATTTCTCCCTCCCCCCCCCCCTTTAAGGGCAAGGGGGTCCAAAACACGCTTTTAAGAGTAATGCTGCTTAAAATTATCTCAGGATAGTGAATTTTTGATATGTCATGTCGATTGATTGTGCGTACTCGCAACACACACTGCCATGGGATTTGTGAAATTCCACCCTACCCCTCCCCCCCCTTGGGGATGGGGAGTGGGGAAAAAACATGTTTCCATGCGTAACTCTGCTCCTTTTTTTATATGTCAATTGGTTATGCATTCCCAACACACACACTACAAAGGAATTTTTTGAAATTCCGTCCTGCTCCCTTGGGGGTTGGAGGGGGACAAAAGACATGTTTCCATGCGTAGCTCTGTTCCACATTATCTTAGAATGGTAATTTCTGATGTGTGGGTTGCTTATGCATACTCAACACACACTACAAAGGGATTTGGAGAAATTACACCCTACCGCTCTTTGGAGAGTGGGGGACAAAAATGTTTATCCATGCGTAACTCTGCACTAAATTATCTTAGGTTGGAGACTTTTGATATATGGGTCTGTTATGTGTATCTAACTCATAGCGTAAAGAGATTTTGCTAAATTCCCTCCCACTTCCCTCCTTTAAGAGCGGTAGGTGATAAAAACCATGTTTTAAAACATAGGTCTGCTTTAAATAATTTCAGGATCTCGATTTTTTGAAGTGTCGGTTAGGTATGTGTATGCAACATGCAATATAAGGTAATTTTTTTAATTTACCTGCCTCCTCTTTCCCTTTGAGGCGTGCCGAGCAAAAAACACATTTTCAAGCTTAAATCCGTCTAAATTACCTAAGAATGGCGAATTTCGGTGTGTGCGTTAGTGTTGAGATTAAGTGTATGCAATATGCACTTTGATTAGATTTTGCAAAACTTTCGACATTAACTGCGAGGGAGGGGGAATAAAAAGCAGGTAAGAAGCTGCCGAAGGCATTAGGGCTCCAGACTTGACTGTGATGAGCAGGAATACCGCTACCGAAAGTAGTGGGAACTTAAACTTAGATTTTGACTGATTTTAATGTTTTTTTTTTTTTTTTTTTTTTTTTTTTTTGAAAGATTTTTTATTAATGATATGGTGTTTTGAGAATTCATTTCAATATAATGACCAGTGAAGCGGGTAAAGCCTGCTAGTCTCTCATATGTACTCATAAAAAATGATAGAAAATTGTTGTTATAAGTTTAGAACTTTTTGCAGATTATTGATATATTACTTTATTTCATGTTTTTCTGTTGAACTTGGCAGGTCATTCATACATATTGTGTTCATTGCAGCTTATGTAAATTTATTTGATTTGATATTATTATTATTTATACTATTAAATTATTTATTATTTATATTATTGAATTATTTATCAAATTGATGTCGATCATTGGCCATTTTATTTCTGAATGGTGTGGCCACTTGAATATGTAATACTTATGCCAAAACAATTTGCTTAAAACTTGATAAACATATTAAATATCAAATCTCATCCAAGTATATTTAGCAACTTGATCTGCCATCTTGTTTCATAGTGGCAACCACTTTAAATCATGTTGCTCGCTACTTGAAAATTTGTCATAAGGATAACTTCTGAAATATTAAGCAGTTTGAATCAAAGATCAACAGTGTACTTATCTAAAAAAAAAAAAAAAAAATAGCTTAGATGAGTTTGATGGTCAGCTTGGATCTGCCATCTTGTTTTCAAGTGGTGCCCTCTTGAAAACAAGCTCAAAGAATAAAGAAAACTTACCTGCAACTGAGTCTGGAGAACTTGATTTCTTTATAAATTATCATTGAAATATTTTTATAATTTACAATTTCCTATTTAAACATGTTAAAGTTGGTTATTTATGTTGTTTTTTGTAATCATTCTGATTTATGCTGATTTATAGTAGTATTCACAATTATCATGTGTATAATTAATCTTAAGTTTTGTATTCTCTTTTACTCAACTCTTTGTGATATTGTTGAGATTGTATTCATTTTTTCTTACAGGAATCCCATGTTTCTTCAAAAAAAAGGTCTTTCATGTTTAGGTGAATATGGTGGTCCCGTGTTTCCATACGTTGCTCTTGGGGGTGTTGTTGATGACAACTATCCTAATGCGTCTGCTCTAATCATAACTCTTATGGTCCAAAATCATCTCAATGAAGAAGACAATCTTGATGCACTTGAATGGGAAAAAAAGTGTGTATTTTTTTTTTTTTTTTAATTTTTAATTTGCATCATGAAATTTATGCTCTTTATTCATTCAAAGTTTTATATGTTGTTTAAATGATTTCTAATTTACTTATTGCAAAATGTTTATAGTGTAGTTTTACACTAGACAGAAACTAAATGTTAGTGAAGTTCCAAACTAGTGTTTCATAAAAGTGATAAAGGTTTGATTGTTTAACCCTATAAGTGTAAGCCCGTCTTTTTCCGGTATGCATATTCAAAATAAAAGGCTGGTGTAGCTAAATTTTGAAATATATTTTGCTTTTTTCAAGAAAATAAGATTAATAAACATGTCTAGTATACAGTATTAAATTCTCATATGTATACTGTTTTCCACTAGACAGAAACTAAATGTTAGTGAAGTTCCAAACTAGTGTTATCATGAATCAACTTTGATTCATAGTATTAATTTTATGAATCATTAAACAGATAAACCGAAAAACAGCTAACGCTGAAAGGGTTAATCAGATAAACTTTGTTTTATTTTATTGCTTTAATCTATATCAGTATTTAAAATTGATATTGCTTTCTAAAGTAACCTATAATGCTTTAATAATGTGAGTTTTTCTAGAAAGTCCCTCACCCCTTACAGAAAATTTATAATGCACAACTTTCAACTTTATTTATTAGAATGGGAGAAATATTTCTTTTAAACAAAATAAGACCAAATAAAATTTTTTTATCCATTTTTGACATAAAGTAAAATAATAATAATAATTACACGATTATACGAGAAGATTTCAAATGGTTTGGTAATCAGGTAGCATTATTTCTATATTTATTTTTACATTCTTTTTAACCCCCCCCCCCCCCATCCGTTACAGTATTATGCAGGGCAATCTTTAATCAGAATCTTCCAGAAAAAGAAGATAAATTGGTTGTTGAGCACTCAATTTCAGTAGATGATATATAAAATGAAATTTATCACTGAAGTTAAAGATAAATAAGCTAAATTTTAATTTTAAAACGTAGTTCATTAAATCTTTAGAATTCAATTACCTTCAAAACTTCATTGTAAGAACTTTCTTTGCCTTATCCCAAAGCATCATCAGTTGTCTTGTTCTTCTCCATGAGATTCTTTGCTTTCAACTCTTCTGCCTTTTGATTTTAACATGTCACTGCCACCTGTCATCTATGAATGTTGAATCATACTGATTACAACCTGTGTTATTTGTTAACACTTCTACTTTTTTGTGTCCGAATGCATATAGATTATTAAAGTAATTTGTAAGATTTTTGGGGCTATTAAATGTAATTTTTATGGAATCTATTTGATTTTTTTAAGGACCGTTGTTATGACAGGTTATACTGTTACTTTCAGATTGCATCATTATCAGTTTTTATCTATCAACTTGAATGAATGTGCAAACATTTTTGTTTTTATTTGAATATATAAAACTGAAAGTTTGTCATTTTATCCATCCAGATTTAACAGGGAGCAGCCCCCGCTCACTGCTCTTGGAGCAGTGATGAGCGCTTCTAAGGGGACTACTTCGAAAATACCTCCCGCAATCGGGAGGAGAATCAGTTTAGTTCCAACCCTGAATGGCATTTATGGAAAATTAAAAGGATGAGTTACAGGCAGAATCTCCAGGTTTAATAAACCTGGGTATCTATTCTCCGATCCGACCACCATAGCGACCGTCCTTAAACAACGACAGTTGTTAATTTCCACCCCAGTGGCAGAAAGTTTTGTAGCTGTCTGCGACAGGCTTTAAAATTTCATAATCTGTCTGCAAAATTTGGGTATAATTAGAGGTAAAAATGGCTTACATTCAAAAAGCCAGGGGGAGGGGGGGGTTTAACATCAGTGGTGATCTCGTGCAACAATACACGAATACAATTTTACTAAAGAACAATATATTATAAACAATTGTATTCATTCATCACATTCAGTTAAATATTTAATAGCAATGTTTGACACAACACAATATAAATAATTATACATAATAAAAGTATTAGTTTTAGTTTTCATACAGAAATTTTTATAAATGAATTGTTATCTGAAAGTTGCAGACAAATTTTTTTATTAGTGCAGACAAAAACTGTCCGCAAGTCGTTTTTTTTGTGTTCGCGACTATGTCGCCGTGTCGCGATGTTTCTGCTACTGGGTAATTTGGTATCTATAAAAAATATCAATTTTTGACTTAACACATTCACTGCTGATCTTACGTGACTGCCATTTGGAACAATAGTGAACATCATGCAATGTAACATGAGTGGCAGTGAATGCGTTAACCACAATAATTGAGCAAAATAAATTACCTTCGAATTTTTCTCCCTTTGGCTTGGTTGAGCCATTCGCCAAAAGCCTCTTTGATTTTAACGTCAGTGGCATCCACCTTATGGCATCTTTGACAAGCATCTATAAAAACACATAGAAGTATAAACACACAATAAAATCACCGAATAGAGTTGTGGACCAACCTGCAAGTTGTTCCAAATAGAGTCAAAATCAAACTCAATTACAAATCTTGTAATTTCGCACTGATATTTTTTTTAACATTACAGAATTTGACATTTCTAGGACGCATTTCATATTTCTAATTACAACAAGAAAAAAATTCATCTCCTAAAAAGTATAGGCATCATAAAAAAGTATAGGTATTAGGAAAAAGTATAGGCTATAGAGTATAGATTATAAGTAAGTACTAGATATTTTTTTTTCTTAGAAAAAAAAAAAAACAAGCAATTACACCAAAAAAATTAATCGCCAAATAATGACCAAAATTTAAAAGTTGCCAAGAGGGTCATATACGAGTACTAAAGTTGTAGAACAAAATTATCTAGATATTATAAATTTCTTTCTATTCCTTAAAAAAAAAAAAAAAAAAAAAAAGAAAGAAAGAATAATTTTAAGCATAATATTTTATTTAAAAAACAAAAGAATGTGGTATTAAATATTATGAATTTTAATTTGACATTAAATATGGGAATTTCTATAATATTTTTCTGCGCTTTTGTTTTGTGTTGTACACTGATAATATTCTTATTCAGCGAAACGCCTCACAGGGTGTAAAGTGATCCGGGGGTTGGTGAGCAGAGTAATCAGGGGGCAACCTCTTAGTATATTTTAAAAAAAAAAAGAAAAAAAAAAAAAATGCCAATATACATGCCTGCAGGGTCCCAACTACCCATTTGCCAAGTTTTGTGGCTATGGGATCAGTAGTCCAAGCACCAGAGTGCAGACAGACACACAGATACTTTATTCATATAGATTTTCGTATCATAAAAAAAAAAGAGTAACTTTAATTTATAATTCAGTCTTATTAACTCAGTAACTACTAAAATATTTTAGCACTAGAGGTGGATAACATACAGGAATGTGCAAACACCATTCACGTAATTTTTTTTTTATCTTCTGCAAAAATTTTTTTAGGCATTAATAAAAAAAAAAAAAAAAAAAAAAATTGTGACTTAAAAGAGTTTACTCAAATAATGTCTCCGAAAATTTCTGCATTGAAAACATAACTCAAAATTCCTCCCTTCCTTTTATGGATATAAATTAAATACTTTATTTATATTTGTTGTTTTATAGTTTTATTTATTTATTTATTTATTTTTTTTTTTTTTACTTTACATGCGTTTTTTGTAGATTTTTTTTTTTTTTTTTTTGTCTGTGTTTGCAGAAAGTTTTTCATTTTATCTACCTCTGCTTAGCACTTCCAAAATTTTCTCTTGTTAGTGCCTATGAGACTAAACACTATTTAACTTCAGTCTGCACCTCTCTTTCTAATAGCACAGCTCAACCAGAACTACCCAGTGACAGAAAAATTTGCAGATGTCTGTGACAGGTTTTTAAAATTTCATAATCTATCTGCAAAATTTGCATGTAGTGAAGGGTGAAAATGGCTTACACTCAAAAAGCCTGAAAGATGATAGCAGCAATCTGAAGGGGGGGGGGCAGGGTTGGCAAAAACCCAGGTTTTTCTGGGATTTTGCGGTTTTTCTGGGCTTTTCTGGGTTTTTGCTTGAATACATTTGCATTGTAATGTTAGATATATGTTATTTAGCATATTAGTTGTAATACACCTAATTATATTAAACTACAAATTAATAATTAATCTAATATTTATCTCAGAAATAAAAATTGGTTTGATTCTAATATTAAAATAGTGTTAATTAGTAAGATTAAGCTATATTTTATTTTAATGTATGCTTATTCAAATATTCTTAATGACAATAACTGATAAAATAAAAGAATTTAAATTCTTAAGTACAATACATATCATTTAAATTTTTTAGTTCCCCATCATGCTATAGGTATGGGGAACTTAGGTAATCGTGAAATTTTTCGACCTCAGTTTAAAAAACTTCAGAAGTTATTAAAAATTTATGCTTTTCTTAACATGGGAGAATAGGGCAAAATTTCACTTAAACATACATTAAATGGAAAATTTTTAACGAAAAAATGTGAGACCAGTTTTACAATATGAGTTTTGATGTCGGAATGAACATCAGTAAATAGAAACATACGACTTTGAAAATTTCGCAAGTTATTGGAAATTTACGAATTTCTTAACATGGCAGAATAGGGCAAAATTTCACATAAACGTCAATTTTCAGGGATATTTTCACCGGAAATATGTCAGACCACTTTTGAAATATTATTTAGGATACTAGCATGAATATTATAGAATATGAATTTTCCAATTTAAAAAATTCATTAATTAATTGGAATTTACTATTTACTTAAAATGAGCAAAATTGAGGCAGAATAATAGGGCAAAATTGAGCATAAACATCCATTTTGAGGATCATAAATATATTAGACAACTTCAGAATAACTTTTATGATACTTGTTTGAACATGATTGACTACAAATATTCTAATAGGAAAATTTCGTAAATTATTCGTAATTTAAGATTTTATCAACATAGCAAAATTGTAAATTTTTCATATAAATATGAATTTTGAGGATTATTGCATTGGAAATAGTAGTATAAAAATGAAACTACGAAATTTACCCTAATAAAATAAATTAATAGATTAGAATAAGATAAATATATCGAGGTGAACGGTGGATAGCCTATTAGGCAGGGATTTCATTCTGTCACTGTGTCAAGCGTTTGGTCAAATTAATTTCTCTTAACATGATAATCATGTTAAGAGAATGTCCTGTACTAGAAATTTATGAGAACATATATATGATAGGGAGCTGAGCAGAGTCGACCTATGCCAACTAGTTTTAATTATAAAAATAAGTTGCACTGCTTTAAATCCTTTTCCTTCTTCTTCTTTCTTTCTTTCTTTTTTTTTTTTTTTTTTTTTTAAGTTTTTTTATAGCTGAAACGGATATAGAAGAAAATTTTATTAGATTTATAATTATGTTGCTACTAAAATTAAAATAAAATTATTATAAAGTTTTAAAACTAAACAATTAGTTAAATATTGATTCTGGACAACATTTATGTCCACTGTTAAACAAAAATATTGTTCGGTTTTACAGGAAAAGGAAAACTGAACCAATTATAGAAGATAAACTTGCTTTTATTATATTTATAACTGTAGTTACTTTTTATGTTTAATACTATTTTCTAGAAAATAAAAATAAGAGTTTATTCTTAAAAGGTAAGGTGTTTTCTATACTTTATCGATGGAATTTGCAAATTATTAATAAATAATTTTTAGGAAAAACCTACTTATTTGCAAAAACCCAGTGGGCTTTTGTTGGTGGGCCCGCCCAGAAAACCCGGGCGGGTTTTTCTGGGCTGGGCCCAGTTTGCCAACCTGGAGGGGGGGGGGGAACAACAGTGGTGATCTTGTGCCACAATGCAATTTTACTACAGAACAATGTAGTATAAACAATTATAAAATAACAAGATTAACTCATTCAATTAAATATTTTATAGCAATGTTTGACACAATAAAAATAATTATAAATAACAAAAGTATTAGTTTTAGTTTTGATACAGAAATTTTTATAAGTGAATTTTGAAGTGGAGGAGAAGAAGTTTTGGAACAGTTTTAAATGAAATTAGCACCTTTGTACGCTCCCGTAGAATCTCAGTAATAGGTAACAGGAGAAAAGAATACACGCATAATGCTGCCTGTCAAGGGAGATCTAGACTCCTAGGTCGCCCTTGTTAAGCACTGTTTTGTGTATTCTTACCAAGGTACCTATAGGGGGCTCTAGAGTTCCTACCAGAGAGCGTCTAAGACGTCATACATCGGTAGCGCATTGTCGTGGGTGAAAAATGTCCGTAAATTGCAGACAATTTTTTATGACTGCAGACAAAAACTGTCTGAAAGTTGCAGGCAATTTTTTTTTATTAGTACAGACAAAGAGTGTCCAAAAGTTGCAGACTAATTTCTTTATTAGTGCAGACAAAGACTGTCTGCAAGCCATTTTTCTGTGTCCACGACTATCTCGCCGTGTCGCGGCGTTTCTGCCACTGGGATTTCCACTTTTACCGACTTTCTTTCCTCCCACTGCTAAAGAGCGATTCTCCCCCAAGGTTGTTATCTAAGGTAGTAATAAAAGCAGTCTTCTTCCGAGGCTAAGGATGTCAGTGATTTCAGCCAATGGCGTGTTGAAGTAGACGCTACACCTGTGAATAGACGTCGTGTAAGAAAAGCAACATTGCAAGGCAATATGAGAATCGCACATCCAGAAATGCGCGTTCTAAAAAAATTCATTGTTCAGAGTTTGCGTTTCTTTATTATCAATCCTGTGTAAAAATTTCATTACAAGAATTATTATATGTTAAAATTTTATCTTTAGTAATATGAGGGGATAAAGCTGTTAGAGTGTACAAATTTAATAGGAGAAAAATAAACTAAAGTACTACAAAGTTCTTTTTTTAATATGGTTTTTTCTTTTTTTCTATTTCTTATCTCTCTCTCTCTCTCTCTCTCTCTCTCTCTCTCTCTCTCTTATTTTTATTTATTTATTTTCTTTTGGCGGTTTAAATTATTTTGATAAGTTTGTTTATTTAAAAAATGTTTTCATCTGCAGAAGTAAGATTACTTATTAGGAAATGTAATTCAACTCAAATCTATATGTAATGCAATTATTATTATATATATTTTTATTATTTGTGTTAACCTACTTACTTCATAACATAAATTTTCACTTAATTTATTAATAAAATCTACAATATATTAAGGTGACTGTTAAATAATAAATAAAATTCAACATAGAAATAAGATGTAGAAAGGAAATGTTTTGCCCACAATACGAGTAAAATATAAGTAGATTATTTTGAAGCAACATTAAATTAATTTTTCAAATTCCTTATATTCAAATGAACACTATTATAAAACTATTTAGCTGATTTAATCATTTTATTTTATTCACAAATAGCTGATAAACTGAATTTAGTTTACTATTATTATTATTTATTTACGTTATATATTGAAACTAAACATGATAGAAATCTGAAATTTTTTTATTTTAACTTTATATGAAATTTCATTTTATGCGTAGCATAAATGCACTTTTAGAATTAATAATATTATTTTTTAAACATCTCCAATTGGGAGCTTCATTACTCCAAAACTGACTTTTTAAAAAAATCTGAAAATTTGTTAATTCGAACCTCTCTCTATCTGTGCTTAATAAATATATTATAAATAAATACTGTGTTTTTACTTAGAAAATTTTATACATTTTTATTTTAAAAGAAATGTGTTTTTCATAGGATTAAGAATACAAAGATTTTCCAATTATATTGAATACACAAGACAAGGAAAATAATTTTTACATAAACAAAATACAGACTAATATAGGTAATTATTATAGTTCAAAAAATATTTAGCCTTAAATAATAAGTGATAAAAAGCATTAAAAAATTGCATTAAACATTTTGATTTTTTTTTTTTTTTTTTTTTTTTTTTAAGTAACATTCTGAAAACCAGTAAAGTTCAAAATCTTTTCATTAGAAATATTTAATATATGTATAAAGACTGAGTAAATAAACTATATGTAACTTCAGTTTAACAGTTAATTTGAAAGAAAAAAAATCGAATGAATAAATTACATATTTTTTAAACAATGATCATTTTAAAAGGAAGAGTTTTTGTGATTTTCCGAAAATGTTTAATATGTGTCTAAAATCTTTTGTTTCTCGTCTTTTTTGTTTTAACTATTCCCATATTGGAAATATCATCCTACTCCAAAATCAAATTTGTTAAAAATCTGAAAAGTTATTAATTTGAAAATCTATCTATGATTAATAAATAAATTCTAACTGAATATAATGCGTATATGTTCAAAAGATTTTATGCTTTTTTTTTTTTTTTTTTTTTTTTTAATTATGTTGAATATACTGGGAAATAACTCTTTTTCAACCAACAAAATACAGAATACTGGTACATAATTATTATAATTGAAAAATATTTATCCTTAATAAGTAAAAAAAATCATTAAAAGAAATTGCATAAAACATTTGCATTTTTTGAAAATAACATTCCAGAAAACTGTAAAATTCAAGAACTTTTCAGCAAAAATACTTTTAAAAAATAATGTAAATTCAGTTTAAAAGCTATTAAGAAAAAAGAAAAAAAGAAATTGAATGAATAAAGTACACATTTTTTAAACAATAATCATTTAAAAAGGAAAATTTTTTCTGATTTTCCGATAACGCTCAATTTGTGCTATAAATGGCGAATTTTTTTTTTTTTTTTTTTTTTTGAAAAACTATTAAACTATTAGTTAAAACTATTATAATTATATATAAGCATATATCTGCACTGCACAGTTGGAAAATCATATTTTCATGTTATCACTTTAGTTAGAATTCAAATGTAGCATTCTGTTCGGTTATTTTTTAATTTTGAAAAGCTTATTCTTTTATATTATTATTAAAAATTTCTTTAATTATATAGGTCTGCTTTTTCAAAAATAATATTGGGGAGAGGGAGGATAAACTAACCTCACAATACCAATTTATATATTGATAAACTGATCTTTCCCAAAAAATCATTGAAGAAATTAGGGACGAGTCATCTTTATAAGCACTGCATGAAGGAGTCGTTATCATAAGGACTGAAACAAACCGGATCTTCACCGCAAATCTCTAGGACTGAAAGGGGAAAATAGCAAAAGGTCGGAATGTCACGTCACGTGATCAAAATGGCGACTTTGACAGTCGGAATTGAGATATAGTCAGATCGGAGAATAGACCCCCCTGAATCCGACGAACTGCAACTGAGTTTACAATAAATTTGTGCCAGGTAGATACCTCGGACAACAAAGGGCACATTAATGAAAATGCTGCAAGCTCGGAAGAAAGGCTTTGTAG
Organism: Salticus scenicus; assembly: GCA_963930645.1. Classification (NCBI taxonomy): domain Eukaryota; kingdom Metazoa; phylum Arthropoda; class Arachnida; order Araneae; family Salticidae; genus Salticus; species Salticus scenicus. The sequence continues at coordinate 9,007,164 of OZ005662.1, read as the reverse complement.
AGATACTTTTGTGAAGGAAAAGTTGCCAGGTTTTGAGAACCTGAGGCTGACAGACGGCGACTGTGAGATAAGTTCTGAGGGTGCCAGGCAATCCGTCCAGATTCAGTGGCGGATTTAAGGGGGGGGGGCTGAAGCCTTCTCCAAAACACTGACATTCACAATTGAATACTGCAATTGTAAATTTTTTATTGGTCTAGAATAACACTTTGAAAAAAATCTTAGCCCCCCCCCCCCCCCCCCCCAAAAAAAAAAAAAAAAAAAAAGAAGTCAAGTTCTGGATCCGCCACTGCCCAGATTATTACGTTTTATCAAAAATTGGCACACTTTTTAATAATGAAGTGTGCCTGATTAAAAATTGGCACACTTTTTAATCAGGACAGAATCTGGCTAATGCTGTATTAGGTTGATTTCTTTAGAAATCGACCTATTGCAATCACTTTGTTTATCTATATATATCTATCTATCTATAATGAAAATTTTGTCATCACGATAACTCCCGAAATAATACTCGAAATCGAACCAAATTTGGACAGTGAACTAATCTTATAAATATCTTGGATAAGTTCGATAACCAAGTTGCTCCGACTTTTTGTTTTCAAGTGGCAGCCACTTGAAAATTTCAAACCACCATTGTAAAAAGCATATTTAAAGCAAGATTTCCTTGAATTTTGATGTAAATACAGGCCACATAAGGGTCTCAATGAAGTTTGTTAATGATGTTTATCCGCCATTTTTAGTAAAGTGGCAGATATTTTAAATTAAGCGGGACCACTTGAAATCAGGCTACCACTTGGAAATTTAAAATCACTATAACTTCCGAAATAATACTCCAAATCGAACCAAATTTAGACAGTGTCTTAACTTATCTTATAAATATCTTAGATGAGTCTATTAATCAAGTTGTTCCGCCATTTTGTTTTCAAGTGGAGACCACTTGAAAATTTCAAATTCATATTGTAAAAAGCTTATTCCGAATTTGTTTGAAATTTGATGTAAATACAGACCATATAAGGGTCTCAATCATGTTTATTAATGGAATTTATCCGTCATTTTTAATAAAGTGGTAGATAACTTAAGTTAAGCGGGGCCACTTGAAATCACGCTACCACTTGAAAATTTAAAATCACAATAACTTCTGAAATAATACTCCAAATCGAACCAAATTTGGACAGTGTCTTAACTTATCTTATAAATAACTTAGATGAATTTGTTAACCAAGTTGCTCCGCCATTTTGTCTTCAAGTGGAGACCACTTGAAAATTTCAAATTCAAATTGTAAAAAGCGTATTCCGATTTTTTTAATTTTTTATTTGTACATAGATTACACAAGTGTCTCAAATAACTTTATTAATGAACTTTATCCGCCATTTTTAATAAAGTGGCGCATATCTTAAGTTAAGCGGAACCACTTGAAATCAGGCCACCACTTGAAAATTTAAAACCATGTTAACTTCCGAAATAATACTCCAAATGGAACCAAATTTGAACAGTGTCTTAAATTATCTTATAAATATCTTAGATGAGTTTGTTAACCAAGTTGCTCCGCCATTTTGTTTTCAAGTGCAGACCACTTGAAAATTTCAAATTAAAATTGTAAAAAGCGTATTTCGAAATTGTTTGAATTTTGATGTAAATACAGACCACATAAAGACCTTAATGAAGTTTATTGATAAACTGTATCCGCCATTTTTAATAAAGTGGCAGATATCTTAATTTAAGCGGGGGTCACTTGAAATCAGGCTCCCACTTGAAAATTTAAAATCACGATAACTTCTGAAAAAATACTCCAAATTGAACCAAATTTAGACAGTGATATTATCATATAATTATCTTGAATGTTTTCACTGGGCAACTTGTCCTGACATCTTGTTTCTAAGTTCCAGCCCCTTGAAATCACACTGCCACTTGAAAATATGCCCTCACGATAACTTTTAAAATACTATACTGATTCAAATAAAAGTTGGAGACTAAACTTATGGTTCAAATATCTAGGATAATTTCACTTGGTGACTTGATTCGCAATTTTATTTCTAAGTGGCGGCCACTTAAAAATTTGTTATTATGGTAACTTTAGTAATACAGAATCAATTCGCATCAAATTTGGGTAGTGGATTTATCATTCAAATATCTCAGATAAGTTTGCTGGGCATCTCACTCCACTTTTTTTTACTAGTGGTGCCACCTGAAAATTTCTTATGACGATAATTTTTGAAATACTGATTTAATTTAAACTAGAACGGGACAATGAACTTATCATACAAATATACTGGATGGTTTCGATGGGCTAGTTGTTTTGCCATTTTGTTTCCAAGTTGCAGCCACTTAGACTGCCACTTGAAAATTTGCCATAAGAATAACTTTTGAAACACGGCACTGATTTAAACCACAGTTGGACAGTGAACCTATGCTTCAAATATCTTGGATGTGTTTGCTTGGCAATTTGTTCCACTGTATTGTTCCTAAGTGGCAGCCACTTGAAAATTTGTTATCACGGCAACTTTAGAAATACTTAATCAATTCAAATCAAAGTTGAAAAATGGATATATCATTCAAACAAGAAAAATTTAGAAAATTCACGTAACTCGGGAACCAATCACGTTATTGCGTCCAACTTTGGTATATCGATAAAAAGTATTTTCTCGCCAAAAGGCGCCAAAAAAGTCACCATAGGGTAAAAGTCGCCAAATTTGACGCCAAATCTATTATCTGCGTTACTGGATCTTTTTAATGCGTTTTTAAGGAAAATTTAGGCTATTTTAATGCTAAAACAAACTAGAAATGCAGAAAACTAACATTTTAGCAGCTTACTAAGCCTCTTTGAAAGAATTTCTACAAAAAAAATTATTTTCAAATTTGCAACGATATCTTAGATGAGAAACTTTCTCTGCCATTTTGGTCGAAGTGGCAGCCACTTAATTTTTCAACACGATGACTTTTGAGATTTTGAATTTATTTGAACTATATATGTACAGTAGACTTATCTCACAAATACATTTCATATATTTGTCAACTTAACCCAAAATTTTGTTTCCAAGCGCCGGCCACTTGAAAATTTTAAATTCACATAAAAATGTATTTATGAACCGATTTGCTTAAAACTCCATATGTGCATAGCCTACATCAATATTTCTACCAAGTGCATTAATAATTTGTAGCCGCCATTTTGTAACAAAATGACGGCTACTTGATAAGGAAAAAGAAATCAACCTACCCTTCCGAAAAAGCCGGAAGGACTTTTAGTTCAATCTGATAATGGCTCTAAGTATATTAAATAAAAAAAACCCGCTTTAACTTTAAAATTATTAAAAAGAAAAGAGTAAATTAATGCCAAAAATAAATATATTAGAAAATATATTTCTTTTTGTATTGAAGGTATAAATATATATATTTTTTAATAATTAAAATAAAATTTTAAAAAAATCATGCTAAAGAAATAGAACAGCTTCAGTATAGAACCCTTTGATGGAATTTGAAATTTGGCACCAATGTAGCTTGGATATTTCTCACCAAGATCTTTACTTACAATATCCATTTTAATCCATTGCCTAAGAGACAACAAAAATGTAAAAGCCGCCAAAGGATTCCTGTGCTAAAGCTATACCAAAGAAATTTTAAGAAAGGAATACAGTAATCAATGCTAGAGAATGAAACACAGTTACTGCAGGTCTTGGTAGAACAGAGTAAGTCTTGTCATACTAAATTAAATTCCGTTTGATGCAGAATTGTATATCTATTACTTAGAAAAACAAAATAGGCTTAGAGGCTTTTTTTTTTTTTAATTATTATTTTATTGAATTTAATGTTGTTTTGATAACCTTTAATTTATTTTTTTTTTAATTTTTCTTCTCATCATTTCAATATGCACATAGTTCATTGTCAATATGTTCATGGGTTCATAAAAATTAACTTTAATAGCCCCAAAATTTTCTGAATTATGTTAATAATTAATATGCATTGTGATGCAAAACAGTAGAAGTGTTGACAAATAACATAGTCTGCAACCAATATGATCCAACATTCATAGATGTGCCAGGGGGCACAACATGTTAAAATAGAAAGACAGAGGAGTCAAAAGCAAAGAATCTCACAGAGAAGAACAAAAGAGTTGGTGATGCCCTGGAGCAAGGTGGTGAAAGTTCTCACAATGAAGTCTTAAAGGAATTTTAAAGAAATAGACATTAATGCATTTCTTTTACTATTAGTAATATAGGGTGACAAGAAATAACTTGGACACACATGATACATTGACAACTTTAATGCTAATGAAAATATTACGACCAAACTTCAATAAATATGAATACATTATTTTGCCTATTATATTTACAAATTTTCAAAGTGGCTACCTTTAGCCTTAATACAGAGCTTTAAACGTGTCACAAAATTTTCGGCTATGGGCCTGCAACTCACTTACTGATATTTTATCCCATTCCTTGCATAAGAATTCCTTTAGGGATGCCAAAGTTTTATGAGGTTTAGCACACACCCTTGTCTCCAATATGGACCAAACAGAATAATCCATTGGGTTCAAATCTGGGGAATACAGTGGCCTATCTTGAGCTCCAATGAAGTCAGGAAAATTTGTTTTGCACCAATCTTGAGTGCCTTTAGCTCTGTGTGCAGGTGTGGAATCCTTTTTTAAGGTCCACCTTTTGTTTCCAAAGAACTTTTCCGACCAAGGTAAGACAACATCTTTTAAAATGTGTTTGCGATAGTGGTAGTTACAGATATTTGGTTTGAAACTTCATCCAAGTTATTTCTTGTCACTCTATAATGCTATATTTTGTTATAAAAATACTCTTTGATAATTTTTTTCATTTTTTATATGTATTTATTTATTGGCTCTTGTTTAAATATATTGGTTGCACATTTAGGTTTATAAAGTTCATGAAAAACTTCAATAACCCAGACATGGAGTTTGCATTTTCTGCTGAAGTAACTAACACTTTTATTTATTTATTTATTTATTTGTATTGTGTTAAGAAATTATAAGAATTGGTGTGCTTCTGAAGAAGAAGACACAAAATGCAGTACATTTTTCAATTATTGCTTTTGTGTGTGTATTTAATCAATCTGTATATATTTAAAAACAAATATTTATTTAATTGCGAGATCAGGTTTAGATTTTCAAACCTAATACTAAATTGCAAAAGTTGTTTCATTTTAAATTAAGCAACATTTTTCTATTTATGATGAACTGAAAAAGCATATCAAAATGCATGTGAGAAAAATGTGAGTCATAAGGACCAAAATAATAGTAATTTATAAAAAAGATGCTTCTCCTTAAGCAAAACCTGTGTAAAACTAGTTAAATAGGTGTAGAATTTTGTTATCAATTTCCTTTAATTAAATTTTTTTATTTTTATTTAATGAGACATGTGTGTGTGAGAGTGAACACGATAGTGCCTAAACGCTTTGTAAAACCCCATAGCACGAATCGTATTGATTTTAGTGAATCTAGGACTTATAGTTTTATTACAGAGACACAAATAAAAGAATTCTTTATCACTATGGCATATGGACCACAAATTTTTTAAAGTGTGATAGTGCTCAAACCTGAAAATTTATACATATGTTATAAGTCATTACGCACAAACTGTATAAGTTTTTGTGAATCTAGTACTTAAAGACTTTTTATAGTAGACACAAGGAAAAATTCCTTATCATTATGGTCTATGGGCCCAATTTTTTTTTTTAAGTCTGATAGTGTCTAAATGCCTTACCCAATTCAGCTGAAAATTTATACTCATACTATATGTCACAGTCACATGAACTGCATAGATTTTGGTGAGTTTAACACTTATAGATTTTGTACAGGGAAGGAAAACAAAGAAATATTCTTTATCATTATGATCCATGGGCTGAAATGGTTGTAAGTACAATAGCGTAAAATTAAAATATGGAAAAATATATTCATACACTCTATTATAATTTTCACTTTTGTTTATTTAAGGATTTGTCTTACTTTAATTTATTTATACAACTGTTAATTATTTAATGTTCAGAAAGTTGAGTGGAGTCACTCCAGATTTTTTTATGCATTATCTAAAAAATCTAAAATTTATCTAAAATTTTAATCTAAAAAAAAAAAATGAATAGAAGGTAATTTCGCATTAATTTAATTAAAAGTATATTTAAAATTTATACAAATTGGATATTAGCCCACCAGCAGCAGAGCAAACCTGCGATCAAAGTTTGTAGACGTGAGGTGCCGAGTTCAATCCCAGGTCGCACTTGTCGACCTAGCCGTTCGGAGTTTTCTATGGTTTTCTCCGAAACTTGCATAAATACAGGCTAGGACCCCTTAGAAAGACTCACACGGAGGGCACTACCCTTCAGGTCTATGACCCTAGTGCAGTCAATCGGCCTTAATCCCCACAATCTAACCCAAATTAGATTTAATTTTAGAGATAAAATGAATTTGAAATTTTCATATTCATTAAATTTTCAGTTATAATAAAAAATTAACTTTAAAATTGAAGAATGTATACAATTTCAGCAATACATGTTTATATATACAAATGAAATTAGATAATGGTTTTATCTGCATAATAATATTATTTTATTCACAAAATTTTATTCTATTCCCAGGTCTAAAAAACATTTTCAACAATCTAGATACAACACTAAAAGATAAAAAGCATTAATATTTTAGAATTGGTGAAAGGAAAATTCAGTTTCTGAAAATACACAAATTGTTAGCAATTTTCAGAAAATGAGGACAAAAAAGTTTAAAATGAGGACAAATGTGGTCCTCAATAGAAATTTTCAAAACTGAGAAGAATGTCAAAAAATGAGGACGTCTGGTCACCCTGCATTAGATTTGACAAAGTATTTTCTATTTGTTTTAAGAACCTGTGTAAAGTTTTGTGTGACTAAATTAATTTAAATTAAATCCATTTTTTATGCAATGTTTGATTAGTCAACTTAAAATTGCGGATTTTAAAAAAGTGACAACACGCGAAAGTGAGAGGGAAATGCTGAAATTTTTAGAATAAAATTAAAAGAAGACCATAAATTTTTTTCAACATTTTTTTTTTTTTTTTTTTTTTTTTTACGGTCTTACGTACACTTAATTTCATTAAACCAAAGTCTTAGTGACTAAGAAGGGAAAATAGAGTTGCCATTATAAAAACTTTGACTGACGGAAAATCTCAAGTTATAAAAATTCGTCTAAGCAAAATTTCAGCATATGAAGGGGCAGCAAATTGAAGCTTGCCTGAGGGCGGCAGAGCACCTTACGACGACCCTGTTGAACAAGAATAGTTTTATTGGATTGGATTGCTTCAAGTATATTCATCAAATAAAATGCATTGCCTGACTAGAACCATTTATTTATTTACAAACCACTTATGACACATGAAAATGTTTTGTTTTTGTAGCTCTATACATATAAGTTTAATAGGTACATAAAAGTCATATGATGTCTACATCAGAATTTTTTTTTTTTTTTTTTTTTAAGTGTGTGTGTTATTTTGAAAAGGATAAATAAAGATGTAAATTAAAATTCACTATTATATTTATAAAGTTAAAAAAAAAAACTTATAAAATGTATATTCCTTTATTTATTTTAGAGATCTATCCAAGATGAAATAGAAAGGGAAAGCCGCTCTGATGAAGCTACTATTATTGTTAGTTATCTGGTGATGTTTGCTTATGTCTCTATTACTTTGGGCCAATATCAGTCTTGTGGTTTACTTCTGGTAACTTTTCCCACTTCTTTAAAAATTTCTTATTTTATTTATCTATTTTACTGTAGTGGTAGTGAATGATTTTATTTAAAGAAATGGTACCAGAGTTACTGCAAAATGTCTTATTGTTACATACATAAAAAGTAAGTATTGGATTTTTGAAAAAATTTTATCTCTAGTTTTTGATAGATTTACACATTTTGAGATATTCTAAACACAAATTGAATATTTTTAGAAAATATCTGTCTGTCAAAAGAATTTTGAATTTTGTGTGTGCTGTATCTCACAAAACAATGGACAGAATTTAATATAAATTTATATTTATTCAGACCTTGACTTAAGTTAGCTTTTGGCTATATTACCGTACAGGTGGTGCTGCTATGTTGCAATTTCTCTCATTTAATAAAAGGCTAGGTCGCAGCTTCTATAGTGTATAAGAGCACAAAACTTAATATGTATGAGGGCCATGAAGAAATACTATATTCATTCAATTTGGATGTATATATATCAACCAACAGGTGGTGTTGCTGTTCTGCAATTCAATCCCATTTAGGGGAAGACAATATCTCAGCTTCTAAAAATCCACCGAACTTGGTACGGGAGACAGATGTTATGAAAACTTATGTTAATTCAATTTGGGCACATATCAGGCAACAAGTGGCACTGCTATGCAGCATTTCACCATAATTTTTATTGTGAAAACTATGTTGATTAAATATTTATGCACGTTAACTGGTTAGTGGTACTGTTATATAAAATAATATTGGAGAAAGTTTTGTGATAGCTACAACATACAAGTTTAGCTTAATCTAATGTATTTATATAGTGCAGTCAAATTTTTGAAATATAAGTATAGTAGCATGATTAGCAGTGTTTTATTGTTGTATATTTAGCATTAAAATGGGCCTCTGTGCTGATTTTGTAGCTTTCTAATGACCAGAACATATCTAAAGATCATGCTGACAATGAATATTGATATTTATTTATTAGTTCCCTATCAAAAAAGAGGGAAGTTATAAGTTTGAACTCTTTGTCTGTCTGTGCGTGTGCATGGCCGTCTGTCATGCACACACACAGACATGCACTGTAGCTCAATCATAAATGGACTAATTTCAGTGTTATCTTTCTCTCTCTCTCTCTCTATTATATGTATATATTTATTTGTATGTATTAGAATATTGATTTATTCAGGATGGTTTTCAGCTATGTTTGATGGATATCAGCTATTTGATAGATTTTTTAAAATTAACTAAAATGTTATATTTTTTCAGGCCAATAAGTTGCATGGTTTTTTGATTAGAATATAAAAAACATTTTTTTTTTTCTTTTTTTTTTAATCATGGATTTTTAACTGATTTTGACAAAAGAGGAAAAATTGGCTATAAGTAGTGATTATGAGTATATTGTTCAAAAATTTCTCAATTTGGTTGAACAGTTAGAGATTTTAAATATTAAAATGTGACTTTATTATTTTTTTTTTCCCTTCAAGGCTATTTTGCATTAATATTTTAAAATTTGCTAACTGTCAGTCTTACAATTTCAAATTCATGTTAGATAACTGAGGTAATATTAGGTTGATTTCTTTAGAAATCGACCTATTGCAATCACTTCGTTTATCTATCTATCTATATATATATATATATATATATATCTATAATGAAAATTTTGTCATCACGATAACTCCCAAAATAATACTCGAAATGGAACCAAATTTGGATAGTGGACTGATCTTATAAATATCTTGGATGAGTTTGTTAACCAAGTTTCTCCGACTTTTTGTTTTCAAGTGGCAGCCACTTGAAAATTTCAAACTGACATTGTAAAAAGCATATTTAAAGCAAGGTTTGCTTGAATTTTGTTGTAAATACAGGCCACATAAGGGTCTCAATGAAGTTTATTAATGAAGTTTATCCACCATTTTTAATAAAGTGGCAGATATTTTAAGTTAAGTGGGACCACTTGAAATCAGGCTACCACTTGAAAATTTAAATTCACTATAACTTCCGAAATAATACTCCAAATCGAACCAAATTTAGACAGTGTCTTAACTTGTCTTATAAATATCTTAGATGAGTTTATTAACCAAGTTGCTCTGCCATTTTGTTTTCAATTGGAGACCACTTGAAAATTTCAAATTCAAATTGCAAAAAGCGTATTCCGAATTTGTTTGAAATTTGATGTAAATATAGACCACATAAGGGTCTCAATGAAGTTTATTAATGAAATTTATCCGTCATTTTTAATAAAGTGGTAGGTTTCTTAATTTAAACGGGGCCACTTGAAATCACTCTACCACTTGAAAATTTAAAATCACAATAACTTCTGAAATAATGCTCCAAATCGAACCAAATTTGGATAGTGTCTTAACTTATCTTATAAATAACTTAGATGAATTTGTTAACCAAGTTGCTCCGCCATTTTGTTTTCAAGTGGAGACCACTTGAAAATTCCAAATTCAAATTGTAAAAAGCAAATTTTTTATTATTTAGCAAATAGCGAATTTTTTTTTATTTTGATGCATACATAAATTATACAAGTGTCTCAAATAACTTTATTAATGAAATTTATCCATCATTTTTAATGAAGTGGCAGATATCTTAAGTTAAGCGGGACCACTTGAAATCAGGCTCCCACTTGAAAATTTAAAATCACGATAACTTCTGAAATAATACTCCAAATCTAACCAAATTTGGACAGTGATATTATCATATAATTATCTTGAATGTTTTCACTGGGCATCTTGTCCCGACATCTTTTTTCTAAGTTCCAGCCACTTGAAATCACACTGCCACTTGAAAATATGCCATCACGATAACTTTTAAAATACTAAACTGATTCAAATAAAAGTTGGATAGTGAACTTATGGTTCAAATATCTAGGATAAGTTCACTTGGTGACTTGATCCGCAATTTTATGTCCAAGTGGCTGCCACTTGAAAATTTGTCAATATGGTAACTTTAGTAATACAGAATCAATTCGCATCAAATTTGGGTAGTGGATTTATCCTTCAAATATCTCAGATAAGTTTGCTGGGCATCTCACTCTGCCTTTTTTTTCCAAGTGGTGCCACCTGAAAATTTCTTATGATGATAATTTTTGAAATATTGATTTAATTTGAACTAGAACTGGACAACGAACTTATTCAAGTATACTGGATGATTTTGCTGGGAAAGTTGTTTTGAAATTTTTTTACCAAGTTGCAACCACTTAGACTGCCACTTGAAAATTTGCCATAAAATTGACTTTTCAAACACGGTACTGATTTAAACCACAGTTGGACAGTGAACCTATGCTTCAAATATCTTGGATATGTTTGCTGGGCAACTTGTTCCACTGTATTGCTTCCAACTGGCGGCCACTGGAAAATTTGTGATGACGGTAACTTTAGAAATACTTAATTAATTCAAATCAAAGTTGAAAAATGGATTTATCATTCAAACAACAAAAATCTAGAAAATTCACGTAACTCGTGAACCAATCACGTTATTGTGTCCATCTTTGGTATATCGATAATAAGTAAAGTCGCCATATAAGGAAAAGTCGCCAAACTTGGCACCAAATCCATTACCTGCGTTGCTGGATCTTTTTAATGCCTTTTTAAGGAAAAATTAGGCTATTCTGATGCTATTAGGCTATTTTAATGCTAAAACAAGCTAGAAATGCAGAAAACTAACATTTTATCAACTTACTAAGAATCTAAAAGAATTTCTAGAAAAAAAATTATTTTCAAATTTGAAACAATATTTTAGATGAGGAACTTTCTCTGTCATTGTGATCGAAGTACCAGCCACATAATTTTTCAACACGATGACTTTTGCGATTTTGAATTAATTCGAACTATATGTGTACAGTAGACTTATCTCACAAATACATTTCATATATTTGTCAACTTAACTTACCATTTTGTTTCCAAGCGTCAGCCACTTGAAAATGTTAAATTCACATAAAAAGGTATTTATGAACCGATTTGCTTAAGAATCCATATGTGCATAGCCTACATCAATATTTCTGCCAAGTGCATTAATAATTTGTAGCCGCCATTTTGAAACAAAATGACGGCTACTTGATAAGGAAAAAGAAATCAACCTACCCTTCCGAATAAGCCGGAAGGACTTGTTTTTAGATTGGTGTATAAAAATATTTAAAAAAAAAGTCTGGAATATTCAACCAATTTTGACTAAAACGTTTATTAATTGAATAAAAGTATTAAAAGAATGCATTGTCATTGTGTTCTCAGCTATTCTAAAAGTTTCAAATGTCTAGCTAGTCGGGAAGTTAGTTAAAATCGATTGCAAGATTTGTACTGGACAAACAAACAAGAAAGCGAGTTAATGAAAATGTAGTAAAATATTGGGTTTGCCGAAAAATAATTGCGTTTTTTTTCGAATAGATGAAGATACCTGTTTTAATTGGGATGTACTCCCTTCTAAACTACAAAATCATTATATAACTTAAAAGCAGACACTTCAAATTTAATTTAGAAAAACAAAGCACACAATTTCAGTAGCAGTTGTTTGTTTGGCACCAATTTCAAAGCGGAAAATAAAAAAGAACAATGTCATATTTTGTTGTATTACTTCCGAAAGGGGAGAACGCTGAGCAAGCTCACAAAAAATTATGTGATATGTATGATGAAGATACCATAAAAGTACAACAGTCTCAGAATTGGTTTGATAAATTTCCTTTCTAGCGATTTTGATATTAAAGATGCACCACACTCAGGAAAGCCAATCGAAGTTGATGACGACAAAATAGTCATTCGTATCCAAACGACATTTAGCGATGTGAGAGATTGCCGAGAATCTTATCATATTCAAATCAAGAGTTGAAAACCATTTAAAACGATTTGGATGTGTTATGAAGCTCGATATTTGGGTACCACATGAGCTCAAAAAAATCCATCTTGCAAAGCATGTTGACATCTGCAATTCCCTCTTAAAATCTGAAGAAAACTATCCTTTTTTGAAATGTATGATAACTGGCGATGAAAAATGGATTGTCTATAAGAACATTGAAAGTAAAAGATAGTGAAGCAAGTGTGATGAACCTGCTCAAAACACTATAAAACAGATATTCACCAAAGGAAAGTTATGCTGTCAATCTGGTGAAATTTGAAAGGTATTGTGTATTTTGAATTGCTACCAAGGTAACAAACCAGTAATTCAGGTGTATACTGTCATCAACTGAGTAAATTAAATAATGCAATCTAGCTGAAGCATCCAGAATTGGTGAATCGCAAAAGGGTTGTGTTTCACCGTGATAATGCTAGACCACATACAAGTTTGTTCACTCATTAAAATTTGTTGCAGCTTGGATGGGATGTGTTACCACATCCATCACATTTGCCATACCTTGCACCATCAGATTACCATTTGTTTCATTATTTTCAAAATGCTTTGAATGATAGAACCTTCACTGCTAATTAGTATATCAAATTGTTCTTGGAATGGTTTTTTGCCAAAAAATATAAGATCTTTTTTAAATATGGAATCTTGATGTTGCCTAAAAGGTGGAAAAGGGTGATGAAACTAAATTGACAATATATTGTTCAATAAAAATTTTGTTGATTTTTTTTTTTTTTACATAGAGGAAAACACAATTACTTTTTGGCCAACCCAACAGCTAAATTCCATTGAAAATTAGAGATTTTAAAGAAAAGTAATAATTAAATAAATTCAAGGCCAGTCATGCAAGCTAGTGTTCTTCCGATTGAAAATAACAAAATTTATGGGAAAATATTTACTTAAATTTAATGTCTACGTTTTCTATAAAGCTAACTAACTATACACTTGTTAATACAGATAACAAATTATCGTCAATATATATTTTTTTAACTTATTTATTTATAGGTGAAGTCAAAAATTCTGCTTGGACTGAGTGGTGTTCTGATCGTATTGGCTTCAGTAGCTTCCTCCTTGGGCTTCTTCAGCTATTTTGGTATTCCTGCCACTTTGATTATAATTGAAGTCATACCATTTTTGGTATTGGCAGTTGGTGTCGACAACATATTCATTCTAGTTCAAGGATATCAGGTTAGTAAGATGTTTCATTTAATCTGATTTACAAAGAATTTTTCTTTAATTCATATTGCACAATTAACATTATAAGTGTACAAATTTTTGTTTAGAGATCCAAAAGAGCTATTCATGAAACTCGTGAGCAGCATATTGGTCGTGTTGTTGGACAGATTATACCTTCCATTTTACTTGCTAGCTTTGCAGAATCTGCTTGTTTCTTATTAGGTAAGAAAATCTTTTTTTTATATATATTTTTAATGTGCATTGCTTTATTGCAGGGCTGCCAGTAGGTCCCTATTTCCCTAAAAAGTCCTTATTTTTTACCTTGGTCCCTAAAAGTCCTTTTTTTCATTAAGAGGTCCCTAAAAGTCCCATTTTTTCACTGATGATCAAAATAAAGAAAAAATTTCAGATTTTCTAAGTTTTATCTTAAAAATCTAGATTTGTTTCAAATTTTATGCCATAGATGGCAGCACATTACTCTGCATCCATAAGGAAAATGCACCAATCAGAGGACATCTTAAGTAAGAGCCAATCATTGGCAGCCTACTATATTGTAGGAAAAAAGTTTTCTTCTTGATTCTGTGCTTCTTGAGAATTTTTATTTTTTTGTCTTATGTTCATATAAGAATTTTATTTTATTTTAGTAGATGGTATATTTTTCTTGATTCAGACTGCAGTTAGTCAATGTTAGTTCACTTTAGTTAGTCTCTCTGAAGTAAAAGAACTTGTTGATTTTGTTCTTTTTTTCACTTGTTAAGAATTCATGAAATAATTGAACAGCCTGAAGGATATAATTAGGTAAGTTTCTTTTATTTATGTAATATATTTTTCTTTTGAATGCACATATGTTATGATTATTAGATGTGAAATTATACACATGTAATTTAGTATAGCTAAGATGTGTTTAAAAATTAAATATTGCATGCAGATATTTTATCTTTTTGCATCTTCTGAACTAAAGACACAAACTCTTCCATTTTCTGATGTTAAAGATTACAACATAATTACTTACAAAATTCACTGTTATCTTTAATGAATGTACCTTTTTTTGCTTATTTTCTCCCCCATATTAATATATTATACATCCTTGAAATTATAATCAATCACATGTGGCAGTTAATCTTATATCATCTTGATGTAAAACAAATTACTTTTGAATAATATTTTGGTTTTAGAACCTTACAGGTATCAGTACTAATCAATTGTTATTTTCAATTTACACAAGATTTTCCTTTAAAAATGGAAGAAAATGTATACTATAGGTAGTTGTTTGCCATTTTGTTTGTGATGACAATCCAGTTGTATTTTACTTGGCTGTAAATTTTTACATATGAGCCTAGGGTGATTTTGATAGTTTAGAAATTCTTTTAAGTTAATTTATCTTTTTCTTTATTTTAAGAACACATTGAAATAAGAACAGCTGTGCAGCATAATAGGAAAAAGTGGGGGCATGTTGGGATGAATTTGTTAACAATTTTTATAATTTTTTGTATGCTTTCATTTACTTCCAAATTTTGCATGCAAAGAGCAAAAGCATTTATCAAGGATGAGATTTTTCAGCTTTTTTGTAGATCAGGGATAAGTTTTTTCCACATTTCTGTAGATTTATTTTTTGTTCTGTAGTAATGTATTTGTGAAAAAACTGGTAATTTTTGATAAGTATTCAAATGATTTATTTGCCATTGTCAATAAAACATAATTTATTGTTCTTTTTTTTGCTTATTAGAGATTAAAAATGTTAAACTAGAGTTCTGTAGTGTTTTTTTTTTTTTTTTAATCTGAATTTTAGTTTATTTCACTATTGCACATATTTTCAGTTTTTTTACACTTTTGTCAATCTCATCCCTGATTTATTAATCTACTAAAAAGAAAATTATATTAATTATATACAATAGAGAAACTGAAACTTTAATTTTGGTAAGGTAAACTTTGGCCCTTAAAATGTGCTAAGGTGCCCCACCTAGTGGGGCACTTTGGGAAAGTCAAAGTTAATTGGCTATCTTTCAGTATTTTCTTGTTAGACAGTCAAATGTTGACAATCATGTCTATTTATGTAATTTATTTAATAAAAAACTGATTAGGACTTGTTTATATTACTGATATTTTTGTCAATATATAAATTTAAGAATTTTAACAGAATTTACATTTGATAAAATGCAGTCTATCTTCATTGAATTTTAAATTTAATGAACATTGAATTGTTTGTTCAGGGCTGGTTAACTTTACAAGAACATCATTTGTATCAACAAAAGATCTATCATCTTTTGCGGCGTAAAAAGGTGTCCCAAGGTGCCTCACTATGCATGTTACTTATTAAAATAATTTCGTGTGGTTAGGCTCAACTATATCATCACATTTTTAATATTAATTTTATTGGATATGTAAAATGGATGTATTTCTATCAAAACAAATAAGATAAAGTAGTTTTTTAAAGCTAAAATATGATTTCTAAAAACAGCATAAAACATTTTCAATGCCTTTTGAAAAGTAAAAATAAATATTTAAGTGTTTCTTCCAGTAATCTTAAAGTACAGTAGTAGATTGATAGTGATGCTACATATGAATGCCAGATAACACACTAAAAAAATAAAGCTAAAAATTATGGTGTCCCAAGGTGCCCCACTTCCCCCGCTCCCAGAAGCAGAATTTCTTTCAACAGTCTGCAACGGCATTCAAAAATCCAAAAATAGTCTGCGAAGTAAATTGTTACAGAATGAAAGATTGCAAACAAAATTTATATTAATTAAGCACCAATATTAAATACAGTGTAAAATGTGGTACATAAAAAATACTGAACAAAAACAGAAGATAATATATTATTTTGAAATAAAAAATGGGAAATTTTGATATATTTTACATGTTTTTTTATTTAAAATATGGTAAACAACCAGATCAAATATCTAAAAATTTTGGATACAACTTTTGATTATTTTATTTCTAAAAGATTATTTTTGTGGAAAGTTTGCTGACTTATTTGAGAAAGTCCTCAGACTTTCTCAAAAATCTCTTTTTCATATTAATCAAAAAATAGTCTGCAGGTATTCTGTAGAGTCTGCGACGTACGTAGCAGCGTTTCACTGCTTCTGCTTCCGGGCCCCCGCTAATAACAAACTGGCAGAGCCGCCTGTAACTACTGACTTTCTTTTTTAAGCAAAAGTAAATAAGTAAACATTTTCAATCTAATCTTAATTAAAATCAAGTTTTGTTACTATATCCTTGTAAGTAATCAAAAAATGATAATTACTGTATAATGTTGTACTGTATAATGTTATACTGTATAATGTTGTTAACTAGATACTATTACCAATCAATTTGTACCTTTCATCTTATGCTGACGCGACGATTAACGGCAGAGTTAGCTTGGGAAAGGAATTTTTTTATTGTTATTATTTTTATTTTTTTTTATTGATGACTGTATCTATGATTTAAAAGGTATGATATTGTTAAATAATTGTAATTATTTGTAAAACTAATAATTACAGTATTTTGAAATATAAATTCCTGAAGCAGTTTGCACACTGTAAAGAATTTTTCTAATTTGTTTGTATGCAAGAAAAATATGATGATTTCTTATTCAGTGATTCTGATTATTTCTTTACTGTCTGAAATCTTCATTAAAAAAATCAAAATGATACAAAAACTTGCTGAAATTTATGAACAATATCATAGCCAATTTACATGTTTTCATGTAAGCTGCTTCAGTGTAAATCTTATCTGGGTTTGTGTCATTCTCTTCATATTTATCAATAATACATAAGACATTATTTATAATAAACCCATCCAGTTAACTTTATCTAGTCAAAATAGTATCTTTAAAATATTAAATAAAAGTAAAAGTAAATTATCAGAATTAGCATTGTTTTAAGATAAATTTGTAGGTACATTATTTTTAATTTATTTCAGGTGTATTCTGTGGCACAATGGGAATATGCCATTTTCAAGACAAATGGCTGGACAAACAGGATTCTAATGGCTATAAAGTGTCAGATTGGCTACAAAAAGCCAATCAAGATGAGGCTCTTTGCCGTGTTTGTTCGAAAACATTCTCGATTAACAAAGGATTCCACACAATTATCCAGCATGCTGATGGTAAAATACATCGACAAAATTGCGCTGTTAAATTGAATTCATTGAAATTAGTTTCCAGTTCTAATAATACAATTAAACTCTACAATGCTAATGAACGGGCACGTATAGCTGAATTAACATGGGCTCTTAAAGTTGTTTCTTCAAACTTTTCTGCTGTGTCATCTGATGATTGTGGAGATGTTTTCCGCAAAATGTTCCCAGAAGCTGTACCTGATAATTTTTCTCTATGCAGAACCAAACTTAGTTATTTGTTAACTGATGCTTTGGGTCCTTATTTTCGTGAAGAAATGTTAGATGAAGTAGCTTCTGCTTATTATTCTCTTATTTATGATGAGACAACTAATAATGCTGGTAATAAAGTACTCCAAGTTAGGATAAATTATTGGTCTGACAAGAACAAGCAAATAGTTTCTCATCATTTACAGAGTTTTTTTATGGGCCATGCAACTGCAGAAATTCTGAAAGAAAATATTCTTAAGAGCATATCAGATGCAAATTTGCCTTTTAAAAATTTGATATCTATTGCTAGTGATGGCCCATTTGTCAATAAGAAAGTATTTAGATTGCTTGATGAAGAAATACTTACAGTTAGAAAAAAAGGTATATTGGACATTGGTACATGCACAATACATACTGTGCACAACTGTTTTTTAAAGGGTCTCGAAGAGTATGGATCTGATGCATCTGATTTTATAATATCAGTTTATAATTATTTTGATGACTGGCCATCAAGGTGGGAAGACTTCAGTAAAATACAGGAAAAACAAAAGGTTCCTATACATCGATTTATAAAACATGTGTCAAGTAGGTGGCTAACATTAGAACCTGCAGCAATTCGGCTGTTAGAGCAATGGGATTGTCTAGTTGAATATTTTTTACGATTTATGCCATCCAAAAAAGAAAAGAAAATGCTGAATACAGCAAGCTATAAAAGAATTGTTGGATATTTAAATGAAAAAACAATGAAATGCCAAGTATTATTTATTCTATCCAGTGCCAAATTATTCACAAACTTTACTTCGTTTTTTCAAAGGGAAGATCCTTTGATTCACTTAATTTATGATGAAATTAAAGACCTTATAATTAAAATTGCAGGCCGCATTTGTAAAGAAGAAGCTATCAAGTCTTTTAAGGTTGACATTAATAAAAATCCTTTTGAAAATAAAAATTTAATTTCTCCAAAAGACATAATTTTCAATGAAGAACTTCGAAAGGAGTTACTTAATCTATCAGAAAAGGATAAAGGTTATTTTTTGAGAGATGTGCAGATGCATTTTATAGCCTCAGGTACGTACCTTTTAAATAAGGATATTTTACAAAATAAAAACTTAAAATATCTCCGCTGTTTGAATCCAAAATTTCAAAATACTCCAAAAAATCTAAAAGTTTTTGCTAAACTTGGTCAACACTTGCCCATAGACATTGAAATTGATGCTCTCTTAGATGAGTGGAAAATCATCAAGCGGGAGTTCAATCATGGAACAGAAAGTGATCGAATAGATTCATTATGGTCAACATATATTACTTCAAAAGGAGAAAATGGAGAGTTAAAATATCCTAACCTCTCCAAGTTTTTAAAGAGTAGCCTAAGTCTGTATCATGGCAGTGCTGATATAGAGCGAGGATTTTCCATTTCAAATAATATTCTTTCTGAAGATAGAACTTCGATGAAAGAACGTATGTTAAATGCAAGGTTAAACATCACTGATGCATTAAAACATTTTTCAAATCAAGCTGCTCTAGTTCCCATAACAAGTAAAATGATAAAAAAAGCTAATGTTGCATATCAGTCATACAACAGCTATCTAGAAAATGAAAGGAAAATAAAAGAAGAGAAAGAGAAAAAAGAATTAGAGTTACGGAAAGCTGCAGAGGAAGAAGAAACTAGAAAAGAAGAAGCTGAAAAGAAAAAGAAACAAATTGCTGACCTTGAAAAGCAGTTGGAAGATATAAACAAAAATGTAGAAGAAGAAGAAGCAGTCTCGGATAAATTAATTGCTGAAGGCAATGAAAAATTAAAAATTGCGTTAAAAAATGGTAACATAACTGATGCTAAAGTTGCCCAAAACATGATTACAGCTGGTGTAACAGCTAATGAGGAAATAAAAGTAAAAAAGGATGAAGCTCATAGCTTGATTAATATTATAAATAAAAGAAAAAATAATTTGATTACAAATTTTGTAAATAAAAAACCTAAAAAAGGTTAATTTGTAAAAAGTTCTGAAGTTGATGTAATAAAACAAGATTTTAAAAATATAAAATTGGTGTACTCTTTTATTATTGAAATTTATTTGATATAATACTTTATGTAAATATTTTTTGTGTTTTTCAGGTCCCTAAAAGGTCCCTAATTTTTAATTTTTAGGTCCCTAAGTCCCTAATATTTTGGTCCAAAGTTGCTGGCAGCCCTGTTATTGTGATAGCTGTAAAATATCCTCTGTAGGTTTCAATATGATAGAACAAATGTTCTTTTGCTACTCTTTGTCTACAGTGCGTGTTTAAATTATCAGATTTTTTTTTTTTTTTTTTGACCTCTTTTTAATTATCTAAAAATATATTGGATGAACTGGCCTGAAACTTCACGCATGTAAAGAACATTAAAAAACTCATATTTTCCACTATTGATTTCGTCCAGAGTGCAATTAGGGGACCAACCACAAATTGAAGAAGAGCAAAAATTTTTTAGATCCCCCTGTATTACAAAAAGCTACAAACAACTTGTAACTTTAATACATTGTTGTACATACTATGTACAATATTTGTATGGTTCGGGAATTGCACAATATAATTCTTTTATAGGGCAAACATAATTCTTTTTTCAAAAATTAATAATTTTTAACATGTTTTTTGCTTATAACTACAACAGATTTCCATAAAATTTTACAAAATTTGCTGAAAAATTGACAAAACGTTAGAGAAACAATTCATGCATGTAATTGAGATATGAGCATTTTTTGTAAACATTATTCTACTGTGCATGCACAAAAGATATATAAAAAAAAAAAAAAAAAAAAAAAAAATTGCATATGTTGAAGGCTAGATATATTGAGGAACTTTTGTCAAAAGCTCATTTGAATAGAGTAAAAATTAAACAAATTGTCTGCAAAAGAATGAGCTAGATTTTAGGCATTTTCCACTGTTGAAATTTCATAAGGGTTTTTTCACATACTGAGTATTTAATTTGAAAATCCAATTATTTCAACCACATTGCAAAAAGTTCTTTTTTGTGAAAAACCCCATATAGGCTTGTAACTATAACATATTTTTATTCATTTACTAAGATTTGTGAGTTCAGAAGGTTTTTTTTTTTTTTTTTTTTTTTTTTTTTACAAAAAAGAACTTTTGCAACGCGATTGAAATAATTAGATCTTTAAATTAAATATGCAGCATGTGTAAAACCCCTTATGAAATTTGAACTGTGGAAAATACCTAAAATTTAAGTCATTCTTTTGCTGACAATTTGTTTAATTTTTACTCTGTTCAAATGAACTTTTGACAAAAGTTGCTCAATATATTCAGCTTTCAACCTATGCAATAAAATATTTCCTATCTTTCACGCATGCACAATAAAAAAAATGTTTATTAAAAATGCTCATATCTCAATGAATATTACACATGCAAATTTTATGTTTCAGAATAATGTTTCTCTAATGTTTTGTCAATTTTTCAGCAAGTTTTATAAAAATTTTATGGAAATCTTTTCTAGTTATAAGCAAAACACGTCAAAAAAATTAGTAATTTTTGAAAAAAGAATAATATTTGCTTAAATAATTGCACAATTTCTGCGTCATACAAATATTGTACATAGTATGTGCAACAATGTATTAAAGTTACAAGTCGTTTGTAGCTTTTGTAATACAGGGGCTCCAAAGTATTTTTGCTCTTCTTCAATTAATGGTTGGCCCCCTAATTGTACTCTGGACTAAATCGGTAGCGGAAAATATGAGTTTTTAAATGTTCTTTACATGTGTGAAGTTTCAGGCCAGTTCATCTAATATTTTTTTTTTAGATAATCGAATAAATGTTAAAAAAGAATAATAATAATAATTTGAACACCCACTGTATTTTCAGCAAAATTGGATTGAAACTAGTTGACGTAGGTAGACACTGCTTAGCTCCCATCATATAATTATTCTCATAAATTTCTTCTGCAAGATGCATAATATTCATGCATTAAAGTGAATTTGGCCAATCATTGATCTTGGTCACAGGCTGAAATATCCCACCTAGTAGGTGTTGACTATCCTCTGTCTGATTTGATACATGTGTACCTTATTTTAACTTTCATTCTGTACTATTTACAATGATCCTGTAATGTAATTTGGCGTGAAATATTGCCCTGTTCTTTGTTAAAAAAATTTTTATTTAAAATAATTTACCAATTTTTTTAATTGTTCATACCATTGTCATAAATAATATAAAGAGATCTGAATTTTTACAGCGAAAATATTTCTATAAATAATTAATAGATGTTTATGTAAAATTTTGTTCTATTCTGCCATGTTGAGAAAATCGTAAATAACATGCAAAGTTTTCAAACTGGAATAATGAAAATCATTAGAGCTCCATAGAGGTCTGCATGGAAGCCCGAGTCACCTGGCCCAGCTGAATTCCTCAATTTGGACTCAGGTCGGAATTAGGCTTTAATTTTATTGTGTATACTTAGACCGGGCAAGACCTAAAATTTCTTCCCCTTTCCTTTATATTCTTCCTTCTAACAGGAAGCACCATTTAGAGTTGATATCAGTTGGCTCCATGTCGTTGCAAGTTTGTTTATTGGCCAAGATTTCTATGGCATCACATTAAGAACATAAGAAAGGTTTTTATAGTTTGTGATTTTTCAAGGATTTTCAATGTTGATTTATTTTTAAGCTTTCATTTTGATTGATTTTGATTAATGCCATTGTTATTTTTAATATCTTTTTTATTCTATTTATGGTTTTTCTTTTGGCCATCCCTACTTAAAGACCTGTGCTATTGTTTGCATTATAGTAATTTAATCTGGTATATTTCTGTGGTTTTTGAGGGAACAAATTACAGTTACAACTTTACAAAAATAGAACCATATTGAGAACTCCCAGAAACAAAAACCTACCTAAATACACCATTTCTGATACCATACAACAAAGGAACTTCAAGCAAAATTCCTCAATTTGGACTCAGGTCGGAATTAGGCTTTAATTTTATTGTGTATACTTAGACCGGGCAAGACCTAAAATTTCTTCCCCTTTCCTTTATATTCTTCCTTCTAACAGGAAGCACCATTTAGAGTTGATATCAGTTGGCTCCATGTCGTTGCAAGTTTGTTTATTGGCCAAGATTTCTATGGCATCACATTAAGAACATAAGAAAGGTTTTTATAGTTTGTGATTTTTCAAGGATTTTCAATGTTGATTTATTTTTAAGCTTTCATTTTGATTGATTTTGATTAATGCCATTGTTATTTTTAATATCTTTTTTATTCTATTTATGGTTTTTCTTTTGGCCATCCCTACTTAAAGACCTGTGCTATTGTTTGCATTATAGTAATTTAATCTGGTATATTTCTGTGGTTTTTGAGGGAACAAATTACAGTTACAACTTTACAAAAATAGAACCATATTGAGAACTCCCAGAAACAAAAACCTACCTAAATACACCATTTCTGATACCATACAACAAAGGAACTTCAAGCAAAATTCCTCAATTTGGACTCAGGTCGGAATTAGGCTTTAATTTTATTGTGTATACTTAGACCGGGCAAGACCTAAAATTTCTTCCCCTTTCCTTTATATTCTTCCTTCTAACAGGAAGCACCATTTAGAGTTGATATCAGTTGGCTCCATGTCGTTGCAAGTTTGTTTATTGGCCAAGATTTCTATGGCATCACATTAAGAACATAAGAAAGGTTTTTATAGTTTGTGATTTTTCAAGGATTTTCAATGTTGATTTATTTTTAAGCTTTCATTTTGATTGATTTTGATTAATGCCATTGTTATTTTTAATATCTTTTTTATTCTATTTATGGTTTTTCTTTTGGCCATCCCTACTTAAAGACCTGTGCTATTGTTTGCATTATAGTAATTTAATCTGGTATATTTCTGTGGTTTTTGAGGGAACAAATTACAGTTACAACTTTACAAAAATAGAACCATATTGAGAACTCCCAGAAACAAAAACCTACCTAAATACACCATTTCTGATACCATACAACAAAGGAACTTCAAGCAAAATTCCTCAATTTGGACTCAGGTCGGAATTAGGCTTTAATTTTATTGTGTATACTTAGACCGGGCAAGACCTAAAATTTCTTCCCCTTTCCTTTATATTCTTCCTTCTAACAGGAAGCACCATTTAGAGTTGATATCAGTTGGCTCCATGTCGTTGCAAGTTTGTTTATTGGCCAAGATTTCTATGGCATCACATTAAGAACATAAGAAAGGTTTTTATAGTTTGTGATTTTTCAAGGATTTTCAATGTTGATTTATTTTTAAGCTTTCATTTTGATTGATTTTGATTAATGCCATTGTTATTTTTAATATCTTTTTTATTCTATTTATGGTTTTTCTTTTGGCCATCCCTACTTAAAAACCTGTGCTATTGTTTGCATTATAGTAATTTAATCTGGTATATTTCTGTGGTTTTTGAGGGAACAAATTACAGTTACAACTTTACAAAAATAGAACCATATTGAGAACTCCCAGAAACAAAAGCCTACCTAAATACACCATTTCTGATACCATACAACAAAGGAACTTCAAGCAAAATTAAATTTGAAGCTGCTAAAATTGGTATTAAAATTCCCATCAAACCAAATAAAAATATTTTCTAGTGAATCCATAGTGTAAAAGACTGAATTAGCCCCCTGGAAAGCACAGAAATATACCACACTAACTGTCATAATGAATGCAAAAGTATTGTTATTTCGAATTATAAGTGCATTGTGGGAGAAAAAAGAACAGCTTAGTAACTGAATATATTTGTCAGTGGTGGTCAGATGTTTAAAATGCACAAATATGATATTAAAAATAAAAGACCAAGTTTCTCAAAACTAATGCTTGAAACTGATGTCATTGCTGCTGAAACAATGTATTGAAATAAATATAATAAAATTTTATCCATGATTTAAAATTTAAAAGGATTCAAAAAAAAAAAAAAAAAAAATGTTACAACTGAAACAATGTACTGAAAAAAAAAAGTATGTATCCATGATTTTAAATAAATAAAAGAAAAAGGAAAGATAATTAAAAAAGAAAAAAAGAAGGTTAAAACAAACATTTGTTTTATGTAGGTATAAGGAGATTTGTTATAATATAAAAGAAAATATAATTATTTAAAAAATATATCATGTAAATCGATTATAAATAATTTAAATTAACATGAGGAGAAATAATAATTTCTCATTATTTAGGTACTATTATCCTGTCAACAAATTAACTAACAACAATTTGGATAAATTTGAGCTGAAGTTTATTTTCATAAATAGTTACATTTTAATAATCTCTTTTTAATAATTGGCTATTTATCACAACATTTGGCTAGTGTTTCTGATTTGGCAAATGTCTTGTCAGGGTAATATGAAAGCAACAAATTTCGAAATAGGTTCATTTGAAAATATTAACTGAAAATGTGGCAAATGCCATCTAACTGTTATATGTATACAGGGTGTCAGAAATTAAATGATCCCATTTTAAAGTTATCTACTGACAAAATTATTGTTGAGAAAGATAGGAAATTTTGTATAGAACATAATGGTGTGGGAATTTGTTTGAGTGATAAAAAAAAAAAAAAAAAAAAAATCAGATATTTACCACCAGGGATGTTTTTTAAGTAATTACACATTTAACCATATATTTATGAGAGTATACAAATTTTATTACAACAAGACATGTTTAGCATGATGGTCATCATTGTCTGCTACCATCTGGAATCGAAAGGTAGCATGTTTCACAACTGATCACAGTATGTTCGAGGAATTGTAACAAACATGTTATGAAATGCTGTATTTAAGATCAGGTGAAGTTCTAGGATTACCACAACTTACCAGACTTGCTTCTCCAAAACCAAAAGTCACATGAATTGAGGTCTGGGGGATCGAAAGTGGGAGGGCACAGATAAGAAAGTGTATAATTTATTAAAAAATGTCTCCTGGTGGTGAAAATTTGAACTAATTTTTTTATTCACTCAAACAAATTTCTATACCATCATTATACCTTACGCAAAATTTTATAATTCTCTCAACAAAATTTCTTCTGTAGACAACTTTAAAATAGGGTCATTTAATTTCGAACACCCTGTATATATATATATATATATATATATATATATATATATATATATATATATATATGTATGTAACATCTCATGTTTAGTTAAGAATGACAGCTGTATCAGGGCATCTAGAATTTTCATTTACTCCAGGCATAATTTTGATACCTAGTTCTTAGTTTCATAATTCCTAATTCTGATTCTGCATCAAGTATAAAAATCTCTTGAAAATATTCCTATTTAAATTTTACTAGTAATTGGAACAAGTTTCTATTAAATTTTTTTTCACATCTTGCTTAAATTATTACTTTAGGGGGACTATCTTCGATGCCAGCTGTTCGTCAGTTTGCTCTCTATTCTGGTGTTGCTCTCCTTATCGACTTCTTGCTTCAAATTTCATGCTTTGTCGCTGTATTGTCCCTTGATGCTGCTCGTGAAGAAGTAAGTTGTTTTAAAAATCTGTGCTTAACTAACATTTAAGCTAAAAATATAAAAAAAATGAAATTAAATTTTTGCCTGAAGTTAATTAAAAGAAAATTACTATTGCTAAGGAGTATCTGAGTAACATCTCAGATTCATATTTAAAGCAAAGATTTTTTTTAATGCTCTTTATACATTTAAATGAAAGGTAGCTTTTATGTTAAATTATTTATAATTATTTATTTATTTATTCTTATTATTAATTTAATTCAATACAGAATCCAAATCCTATTTTTTATTCAGACTTTTCCCTTTTATGTATTTGTTAACTCTGTTGTATTCTGTAAT
The DNA here is from genome assembly GCA_963930645.1 of Salticus scenicus. Taxonomy (NCBI): domain Eukaryota; kingdom Metazoa; phylum Arthropoda; class Arachnida; order Araneae; family Salticidae; genus Salticus; species Salticus scenicus. The sequence goes on along the minus strand of OZ005662.1, from coordinate 8,980,352 downwards.
AGGCTTTTTATACAAAATTGAAGAGGGTCTGCTGCAATTGGTGATGATGTTTTTTTCCTGTCTGAAAGCAATAGCATTCTGGTCCTTAAAAAATGAAAAAGAAAAATGTTAATTTGATGGATAAACATTTTATCAAAAAAAGTGATTTGTCATTCATCAGGTATAGAAATGCAGTGGAGTTTTGATTAAAAGTCTTTCCAATCATCCTTTTAATCATCAGTTTCTATTATCTAAAAAAATAAAAGTTTCTAGAAAGACTTTATTTTGACCAAGAAATGAAAAAGGAAATATTGGTTGCCCTTAGCATTTGTCACATGCAATTCTAAAGAATTGTGCTGAAAGAATTATTCTGTATGATGAAACTATTTCGATAAAAGATGTTGATAAATGGATTCATTGAAAGACACATTCAAAGAAAACTCTGAAATATTAAGCAACAATGAGCTTGTAGAAAATGTGGTGAATGAATGTGATTCTTTAAATGAAGATGAAACGGCTGTCATCAAGAATAAATTCAAATGATTAGTCACATTGAAACTGATTGCAACAAGATGAACCAAATATTATGTAGTTTTTGCTTTTATATTAATATCCATTATAAAATGGGGAAAAAGGGCCCATAAAGTATTAAAGCAAAGGAAAATGATAGGCTCTTTTGAATAGTAATTAAGTCATCAATTTAATGCTCTATAATCTGTACTGCAAAAATATGTTTCTACTCTGTATGTGTGTTTTTATTGTGTAGCAGTTTTAAGTATATGATTTCTAATCTTTTAAGACTTTTAAAAACTTTTTTTTTAATTTCTGTTATTCATCTATTCTCTTAACTATCATAGCTACAGTCTCAAGACTGATGAATAATTGAGACTCTACTGTTAATTACATTATGAATAATGTCAAATGTTAGGTAGCAATCTTCTTCTGCACATTTTTTTTTTTTTTTTTTTTTTTTTGCTAAAACTATTTCTAATTTGCTATTATATTTTTATTTTCTATTTTAAATTTTCTGGCTACTAAATGAAAAATCATTACATTAGTTCAACATAATACTAATCAATATTATTCTACTTAAGAAAAAAAAAAAAAAGAAAATCCTTATTTAAAAATATTATATTTCCTCCATGAAATATTTGAACTATTTTGTATTGCAACTTAAAAAATTAAAGATACACTATAGGACCCATTATCCTGAACCCACGGGACCAAAAGAATTCCGGATTTCGGAATTTTCTGGATTTTGGGTCCTTTTCCCATTATTGCTTTCCCTTAATTATAAAACATAACTCAGTAATTGACAGGTACTAATTTACTTCTAGGAGCAACTACTTCACATACAGACAGACATTTTAAAAGAAATATTCGAATTATATTCTAGAGCTCTTAAAACATGCAAATAAATCAAAAACTGGAAGTCAAGATTTTTTGCAAATCTGAAACTTTTTTCTATTAAATTTAGCAGGAAGAAAAAAATAACTATAATGCGTATATATATACAAACATGTACATTACTGCCACTTGCCATGAGTGGCATCGTTGCTACTTTATCAATGCTGCTAAACATGAGTACTGTCTCAATCGTAAGAGCAGAATGCTAAACAAAAAATTATTTTTCTTTAAAAATTTCCTTTTCTTTTTTTCTTTTTCTTTTTCTTTTTCTTTCTCTTTTTTTTTTTTTTTTTTTTTTTTTTAGAATGAGAAGTTAAAAGTCACCAGAAATCTATCATAAAATAAATTAGATTTTTTTTTTTTTTTTTTATGTGGCTTGCTTGAATTCCAGGGTTTTTCTGGACCACAAACATCCCTCACCATATGAAAGAAAGAAATTCTGTTTTAATTTCTAAATTTTCATAATACTACCTAATAAAACACACAATAATTCATTTTAGGGCGATTTTCTTTCTTTTTCTTTTTTTTTTTTCTGATTTTAGATATAAAATGCATTTTAATCATTAAAAAAAAAATTCTGAAATGATTCTGGATTTTGGAATTCCGGATAATGGGTCCTATGCTGTATATAATTGTTATTTATTTATTGTGATGTATTTTAATGTACATTTAATTAGCCTTAAAATTTACCAACACCTCCAAGTTAATTGCTTGAAATATGGAGGATAGATCGATCCTCTTTTATATACTTCTGTACTAAAACTTTTTTTGTTGTTGTGCTTGTGTTAATATAATCTAAATTTTTATAAAGCGTTTGTACAACGTATAAACACTATCGGTTTTGAAAGGACGTAGCCTTTCTCCTGCAGGTGCAAAACACGTGCTGCTACCTTGGAGGCTGAAGAAAATCGTCATGTAATCCATGCCGAAATGTTTATATCCAAGTAATATATTTCAGTTATATCCAGATTTGGGATTGGGAGAGCTTTTTTAATCATTTTACGCACATAAAACAAAGAGTTTCCAGAACACAGTTATTCAAATCACAAATAAAGAGTAATCCAGTTGTCATTTTTCTTGCTTTATATTGATCACACAAATAATATATTTACACTGATGTACATATATTTACAAGAATTAAACTAGAGGCTTTCATTTGAAGCACATTGAAATAATCAGTAAAACAAGATTATCGGCTTTTAGCCTGCCAAGCATAATACAAATGCAATACTTCCATTTCAGGAGTAAAACGCAATTACCGTTCAAAACGGCCATGCTATTTTCAAGAGAAACTTTTAGGTCTTTATTCTCTCATGAATACAAGTCAATTTTGGCGAATTTTCAGTTTCCATGTGGTTAACAAAAAACCAATAAAAATAAAATAAGTATACAAGTCATAATCACTTGTCTGGCATCTGGAAGCAATAATTGAGCCAGTTGCTCAAGCAGAAGGTTCCAGGGGGAATTAAATGAGCATGATGAAATCAATATAATATATTACTCATTATAAATTTCCTAAACAATCATTAAAAATGAAATATTAAAGTATTAGATTGAACTCTTCATGAAAATTGACAGACATGCACAAAATATCCTTAATTAAGCTGCAGATGAAAGTAATTTCATATAATTGGTCGACTTAATAAATCTTTCATAAAATTAATTAGATGAATAAAATAATTTGTAACAGAGGCAAAAGCAAGAAAGACCACGGTAGTGCTTTCATTAATTTCATGGTGTGTAAGGAAGTTTTTATTTGCAGAAGTTTAAATATTGATTGTACACTAGTTCTTTAATTTAGTATTGTGGGAAGAATATTCCTCTTTTCTTATGTATTAGTTGATGAACTGCATTATTGTTATTTAATTTCAGGCTGGGAGAGTTGATATATGCTGCTGTATCAAAGTTTCAGAATCGGAACCACCTGCTCCTAGACACGGTTTCTTATATAACTTATTTGAAAAATATTATGCTCCCTTTTTAATGAAAGATCCTGTCAGATGTATTGTTGTAAGTATAAATCATTTGAAATATCTTTTTTTTTCTGATTTTGTTTTGTACATAATGTTTCTCCAATTGTTAGAGGTTTACATGATAGTTTTTAATAATTTAAGCTCCCATATTATTACCATGTTTTTATTAACTTCTATTCTTGTTTGTTTGTTTGTCCAGTACAAAACTTGCAATCTATTTTTAACTAACTTCCCTACTAGCTAGGCATTTGAAACTTTCCCAGTAGCTCAGAACCCGGTGACAACACAAATACTTCGAAGTCAGATTTTCGAATAGTTTTCTTTTAATTAATTAAAATATGAAAATGATAAGCTCCTAATAGCAATAAAAATAGTCATTAAAATATTAGCTATGATTTAATTGTTGCCAAAAAAAATTTACAGGTTCATTTTCTTTCAACATAAAAATAAATATTTTTAATTATACGTTAGCATTAAAAAATTGTAAAAAGTTAAATGATGCATCTGGCAAAAATGGACTTCATTATCATTTTAAAGATTTTCTACACATTGATAAAGTGCTAATGTAGTTCATGATGCAAATATATGTTGTTCGGAAAAGATTAATATTTTATTTTTAAAACCAACTTTTTTTTAAAATTCAAATTTCCCGTAACTCTTTAACCAATCACATTAGAACATCCATCTTTGGAATAACGATAATTAGGATTTTCTCACCAAAAGTCGCCAAGGGCAAAAAGTCGCCAAATTCATTACCTGCCTATTGGAGCTTTTTAATGCGTTTTAAAGGGAAGATTAAGCTATTTTAACGCAAAAAAAAAGCTGGAAATGCAGGAAATTGACATTTTATCAACTTACTAAGCCTCTTTGAAAGAATTTATACAAAAATAAATTACAATTATACAATTATTTACAATTTCGTAACAATACACATTGATAAAGTGCTAATGTAGTTAGTTCTATAGCTATGATTCAACAGAAAATTTAAAAACATGGTTTATAAAAAAAAATTATATCTTATTATTATTTTTAACTTCACTTTTAAAAACTAGATTTGTTTTCAGTTAGAAGTAAGGGATGTACACAAAAAGTATCTTTTAACACATTATACAGACAAAAGTACATATGACTGAGAACATCTTGCATTTGTTACATTTTCATACACGTTTATTTTATTTCTATTTATTTTGCAAAGGACATGAAATTTATTGTTTAAAGAAAATGGTCCTTCTATAATACTTTAATTTAGCATTAAAGTTAAGATTTAATTTTAAAATGATAATGATAAGTAAGATAAGTAGTGTTAATGATAAGTAAAGTTTCCTTATTTTTTAAGATTTTTAGAACCCTCAACTTTAAAAATTATGTTTAAACTATAGTGTATTATGATGATGAATTAAATAAAATATATTTGTTTAAATTTTCAAATCTTAAAGGAAGGAAAAAAAAAAAGTCCCATCGTAATTTTTTCTTTCTTTCTTTGTAATGTTTTGCTAAACATTGAAAGCTGTATTTACTACATAATGTATATTAAAGGTCATTAATGGATGCTTACATTAAAATAAAATAATATTACTTAATAATGCTTGCATAAAATAGTTAAAACTTCAAAGAAAATTTTGTATTTATTTATTTATTTTTTTAATAATTTATGAAGTGAATATAGCAATGTTATATTTCAGTAGAAATTATAAAATTCCTATTTCATCATATTTTTACTTTCCTCTTTATTCATGGGGGAGAAGCATATTTGGTTAGTAAAAAAATTCATTGTTGTCTGACCATAACTTTTTAAAAGTTACGGCTCCATGGCTTCACAACAATCAAACCCTCTCCCTCTCCAACAGTGCAATCTCCGTTATATAAGACTCAACAGAGCCCAAATTTAAAATTTCGTAAAGATCAGACCATAACCTTCTGAGATACTGGTCACTGTGGGAGATCAGATTCTTCTCCTCTCCAACAATGCTGTCTTTGTCATGCCATTACCCAACCAAGTCCAAATTTAAAATTTCTTAAGGATAGGATTGTAATCTTCCAAAAAAAGGGGAGGGAGTAAAACTTAATGATGCAGTCTTGGTCATGACAATATCCAAATCAAAATTTTAAATTTCATAAGTATTGGATTGTAACTTCTTGAGATATTGGGCACTGTGAAGGTCAGACCTTGCATTTTCAAAGCGACAATGCGAGTTTAATATTAATTGCATTGTCATTCAGTTCTGAGGTATGTAAAGTTTCAAATATCTGGCTCATCAGGAAGTTAGTTGAAAATTGATTAAATTTCAACCGAACAGATAAGAAAGCAAGTTAATAAAATCAAAGTAAAAAGTAGAGAGTCACAACTATACAGTGATGTCACTGAACACCTACAAATGATATCAAAACAAAAGCTCTTTCATGCCAGAACATCAGCAATCAAGCTAAATTAATGTCCACTTTCCTATAAGTCGCAGTTGATTTCGATATCATGCATGCACTCATGTTACTTTCACAACTAATGATGTATATGTCAGAAATTACTTAGGTTTAAATTGCTTTAGCAATATTAGATGTAAAATTGATATTGGCAAGAATCGGTGTAAGCTTAAATTAATTTAATGATTATAGACATTAATAGGTATTTCTCAATGAATCCATACATCGCCCAGTCCTAGTACCGAGAATGCAATGTTTACTAGAGCTGTCTCTGTACATGCACAAACCCCATGACACAACCCTGTTAATGGGTTGAATGTTATTATAAGATTAGAGAACATAGTTGGACATGTGTACATTCATTTTCAAGAACACCAGAGTTATATTATTAATAATTATGCATAAACTGTAGTTTTGAAATTTGTTAGTTAAGAGCTTGCTTCACTTATCATCGCAGGAAGCCCAAGCCAGTGTTACTCCATAGGAAATTTTGTTTTAAATGTTTTATTTTGAAGCTGTAAAATACGAATTTTCAATATGTGAAATTTTTTATTTTACAGTTTCAAAATAAAATATTAAAAACTAAAAAAATCCATTGAAAAAAATATCTGTTAATTTAACGGTTGTGAAATTTCTGAATGTGAAAACAGAATTTAAAAATATGTATTAGTTTAGTGAGTTATAAGTAAACAAAATTTCCCATAAAATAACATTGGCTTGGGCTTCCAATGATGGTAAGTGAAGAAGGCCGTTAAGGCTTTCTCTGTGAGGAGGGGGGAAAATTAAAGGGAAAGGATTGAGTTCTGTAATCCATCTCTTTCTTCCTTTGGCTGTGACTTGTAAGTATCACAGAAGATTGTTATGACCTAGTAATAAACTGTTATTCTGTATCAAGTTTTAAAACTATAACAAAAAGCATTGTGTAGAAAAGAAACCTGACTATTAAAATACTTGTATTGTAGCATATATTTAACTATTATAGTATGGTATTCTTGGAATTTTAAACTTTTTTTTTTCCTCCACAGCTCTTATTCTTCTCTGCCTGGTTATGTTTGTCTATTGCTAATATAAAGAATATTGAGGTTGGTCTGGATCAGAAATTGTCTATGCCAAAAGTAAGTTAAGGGGTTTTGTCAGTTTGGATTTAACATTTCTCTTTTGTACATTCATTTGTCTTTGAATCAGAGGTTGCCGATCATTTCAATTTGAAGGACTGCTGAATTCATAATATAAGATGGACAGCCAAATTTATTACAAAAAGTTCCTTCAACCACTAGCTTTTTTAATCAAGAAATGAGAATATATTTTTAAAAATACTGATAAAAGAACAGTCATTAAATAAATTTGTAATAAGCCCATTTGGTGAAATACAGCATCGTTGAGCCTTGACAACTGCAGGATATTCCTATCAGGTGTCTGCTGTACTTTGCTTCAGTTAAGAGAATCTTCTCTTAAGACTGCACATTAGTCAGATTCCCTTTCTTCCTTCCTACGCTATTCTGTGGGATCAGTGGCGGATCCAGAACTTGACTTTGGGGGGGGGGGGGGGGGGGGGCTAAGATTTTTCAAAGTGTTATTATAGACCAATAAAAAATTTACAATTGCAATATTCAGTTGTGAATGTCAGTGTTTTGGAAGGGGCTTCAGCCCCCTAGCCCCCCCCCCCTCAAATCCGCCACTGTGTGGGATTTTTGTTGCTTCATTTTATAAGGATATCTCATTCAAAAATGAAGTTTTTCAAATGCTTATATATATATATATATATATATATATTACTCTTTGAACATGTCGCCTTTTAGCTTAGTGAACAACTTTTTCAAAAAATAAATTTAAATATTTTGTTTACATCTTGAAAATTAGAGTCTGAAATTTTGCTTCTTGTTAAAAAAAAAAAGTCTCCTAAGCCAAAAGGCAACGTGTTCAAAGAGCAATATTAAAAAAAACAGAATTTTAAAAAATTCATTTTTGAATAGTGCATCCTTATAAAACGAAACAACAAAAATCCCACAGGATAACATGGAAAGGAAGAATCTGACTAACATACATTCTTAAGGCTACTCACTCCTTCTTATGATTTCCCCGTCTCTACTCACCAAATCCCATGTAAGTCTATGACTAAATTTGTTTATAAAATTACTCATTACTTAATTAGTATTTTTAAATTCCGTTTTCACATTCAGAAAATTCACAACTATTAAATAAGTAGGTACCCGTTTTCCAAAAATTGAATATTTTTAAATTTTACTATTTTACTGTTGAAAAATAAGAAAAATGCATTTAGTGAAAATTTGCATTTTTAAACTCAAATTTCAAATTAAAAAACTTTTTAAGATAAATTTTTAGAAAACAAATGTTAATTAAATTGTTGTGTATTTTCAGAATGTGAAAACAGAATTTAAAAATAACAATTACATAATGAATAATTCTATAAAACAATTTTACCCATAGAATAACATTGGCTTTGGCTGACCTTGACCAATCAGTGATGCACCCCCTTCTGGGTTTGGGTACAATAAACCACGACTCAGTGTTCCCAACTTTCAATATGCTACTGAAGTCTACCCTTTTCAAGTCATGAGTCATAAAATATTAAAAATGCTTAATTTTTTTAAGAAAAATTTTCACATATGTTATTGAAAAGTGAATAATGTTTTTCATTGCTTTTACACTTCCTTCCACTTTTTCCAAAAAATCTGAAACTGAGATCAGGATTTACATTAGAATTTAACTTTGTCTGTTGCTAAATTATGCATTGGATATGCTTTCTTTTTACTTCATGATTTAATTTGGGAGTAAATACATAATTTGATCTCTCTTCGTTAATAATTATGAATTGATTATATGTGATCTGGAAATGAACTTTATCGATTTTTTAGGAATGATTTTAGTTATGAAAACTGTTGTGTTAATATGAATAATTTAGAAATATCTAGATCTAAAATTGATGTATAATCAACCAATGTATTATCGTAAAATTCCAATAGTAACCCCCCACCTAAATATACCATGCTTTGTGATTTTCAGATTTTTCATTTTCCAAAAACCTTCCATTCTATTGGCTATTATAATCTGAAGTTTTTTTCTAAAATTTCAGCTTTTTTAAAAGTTTCTGATAATATCACACCTCCTAATTTTAATGATTTTTATTTCTAAAAGAAAGGGGGGGGGTTATAATTGGAATTTTATGGTATATAATAATCGAAATAGTAAAAGCTTGATAAACAAATGACATTATGCTAAATGTTGCCAAAACAGCTGTCTACTACTAATTTATTATTTCGTTTGGCATTCAAGATGTTGATAATTATTTCCTGTTCTTATAAACAATAAAAATATTAAGTAGATTTTTCTGCAGACCACCAAAATTTTATTGTGGTTTACCAGTTGGCAACACCTGTTGTAGATTATTCTTTTAATTTGCATGATTACTAGCTATCAAAATTATTAAATACATTCTTTTATTTATTTTTTTTTTTCTGCAAAATTTTATAATGTAATTAAAAATATTAAGTATAAAGTACATTAGCTGAAGTTACACTATATTAAAAAATTAAAATTAAACTGAAGGAAAATAAAGTAAAATACATCACACAGTGGGAGGGTGCACAGGATGGGGCATTTCGGTCATCATGGGGATCTAGGGCTTTAGCCATCTGCTTCATGACAGCAAAAATTTTGGGGTAGGAACAGAATTGTTTCAAAATATAAAAATGCATTTGTCAGTAAAAGAAATGTATATGGTGGTGCATTTAAGTCATCATATGGACCAAGATAAACAATACTGCAATGCTGAAACATTACTATTTCATCATTTTTTAAGAAAGTCAGAAGATTAATAGATGATTATCAACCAATATGTATGACAAAATAATTTTACCGTGGCAAAAAAATTTACTAAATGAGTCAAATTTTTTGATTTACATTTTGTATTATAAGAATCTTTCCATCCACAGTAGGTAAGAGGAAATGCTATGGGAATTAGAAAGCATCCAATTAAATGTATAAAAATTATTTTGGAATTAAATTAAAGGTGAATTTAAGTAAAACACATCAAACAGTGGGAGGGACTAGGTCTAGGAACATTGTGTAGTCAATTGGCCTTAGCCCCCTGCATCAACACCATTGTTAGAGGTTGAAGCATTTATGTTATCATGAGAACTTAAGGCTTTAACCATCTACGTCTGCACAGTGGAATTTCTGGGAAAAGGGGAAACAATTAAATGAAAAGAAATCTGATGTGGACAACACATGACTTCCTTATATATCCATTGAGATATGTATATCTCAATGGATCTATACATATTGTGACAAAAAATTGACTCTTTTATGTGTGGTAACTTGTTTATAAATAAACAGACAGGTTCCAGTTCATGAATACCCCAGAAAATTCCACCCATAAAAGTCATGACAGTAATGTTATACACACTGCAAACAAAGAAAATCGTTTGTTCAGGAATAGTATTCTATAATTTATTACAGAATCTCTGATTGGACAGCTTACAGTTGAATATATTTCAAACAAGTGCAGATAACTGACTTTTGTACTCTTTGACAAAAATTTGTATTGAAAAACAAAACATTATGCCAAAAAAATTAACTTTGAAAAAATTGAAAAAGGGCTTACTGATTCTGATTTTACCAAAACTACCATTTTTCACCAAATTAGGTTGCCAATCTCGCCATGTCGATCACTAATGCACATTTTATCCTTGGTGTCAAATGTGACAACTTGTATTAATTTGGCGAGTTAGTGATCAATTTTTATGAAAATTTGTAGTTTATAGTTGCTATAGCTTGGAAGTTCTAACTTCAATAAGAATAGAAATGTGCTGTTTTTAATGCTGTTTACTTGATTTTTGTGGCACACATGACCATTTTGTTGAATTGTTTAGAGGATATTAGTTGATTATTGTTTTTGGGGTATAGGAATAGTTTCATTCGATAGTTTCCAGAATAAATAAAGTGCATTCATGGACTAGAATTTGCTTATATCTTTACGAACTACTTTCTATATGCAAAAATGTTGGCAACTTTCATAGCAGTATCATTAAGGCTCTGTATTAGCTTCTGTTGAAATCTCTATGACGATGGATCATATAATGGCTAACAATTTTGTATTTTTTGCCATTTTGAATAAAATTTTTGTAAATATCTCCAAAATGGAAAGACACGGAAAGATCAAAGAGGGAGGTGCATAACTAGACATTATAACAAACTTACATATAAATTTGTAATGTTTTACATCCTACTGTTTTTGAGTTATACGAGATACACACACACATATGTACAAACAGACGTCATGAAAAATCATATAAAATCATAGATATTTCTAAAATGGGAATGTCAAGATCGAAATTGAAGATGTACTACTAGACGCCATGACAGTGTTAAATATAAATTTGCAACATTCTATGACCATTTATTTTTGAGCTATGCTTTTCGCCATAATATTATAGCATCATCGTGTAAGCATTTTTTTTTTTTTTTTACACGAAAATAGAGGAAACAGCATCTTATATGTCACAGGATCTTGAAACAGTTACAGTAAAAAGACAACTTGAACAAAATATGATGAGTCTATTTGTTACTTGAACACGTAATCATTAGTTGAGATCAAATAAGGAAGCACTATGACTTCCATATTGTAATAAAACAACCATATCCTGATTGATATATAGTTGTCTATGTCCTAGTGCTTCCTTATTTGATCTCAATTAATGATTACATGTTCAAATAACAAATGGACTCATCATATTTTGTTCAAGTTGTCTTTTTACTTAACTGTCTCAAGATCCTGTGATGTATAAGATGCTGTCTCCTATTTTTTGTGTAAAAAAAAAAAAAAAATGCTTACCTGATGATGCCATAACGTTATGGCGAAAAGCTTTGTAAACAATTTTAATAAATTTTAATATGTTTTTAAAGTGTTTTTTAATATATTTTAATTTTACATGTGTTTTGTTGGTTGCAATTGTGAGGGAAAAAATCATACCTAGTCCCCCCCCCCTTTTTTTTTCCCCGTGTAATTTCTGGATTTTCAAAGTAGAGTCACAATCCATGACTGTTTAAATCCAAGCAAAAAATGCAAAATTTATTCATTTATTTTATTCCAGATTTATCAGATAATTTTATATTAAACTGTAATTTTTAATGTCATATTTTATTTTTCAATTTGTTTGTTTATTAATTTTTTTCCTTGTCCCTATTCAAACTGTTTAATTGTAGGATTCATATGTTTTGGAATATTTCAAAGCATTGGAAAACTATTTATCAGTTGGACCTCCTGTTTATTTTGTTGTGAAATCTGGATATAAATATGCTGGAATTGAAGATCAAAATGGAATATGTAGTGTGGCATTTTGTAACAGGGATTCTATGGTCACTCAGATATCAGATGCTTCGATATTTGCTAACAGGTAATTTGGCATTTTCGAAGTTGATTGTTTTTATATTTGTTGTTTTCAAAGTTGCCTACTGCCATGCAAAATGTATTGTTTTCGTAAGATAAACAATGAAAATATATCATTTGTATGTTCATTACTATAAACTATACATTTGTGAATTAAATATTGATAGTTTAATTGAATAACCAGTTTGAAGAATGGAACTATCTCTAAAAATCGAAAATTGAGTTTTTATTTATTTGTGTTCTTTAATTTGCTTTGTGTTGACATGCACACTGAAAGTTAAAATGTTTTTTTTTTTTTTGAAAATCCTGATTTTGGACTTGTTCCCTTCCCTTAAACTGGTGATTTAATTATCTAAACATTTTTATCTAGGTCTTTATTTTATTTTAATATACAACATAATGTATTTAGCAAACATTAAATTTTAGTAAGTTAAAAGTGTTATTAGCATAACTTGATATAAAAATTTGACTGTGATTAAGATACAATCAACTCTGTGAAATCCGCAGATCTATAATCTGCAGTTCCTTTCTGAATTTAAACAAACAATGAAAATCACAGTTAAAGTTAACAAAATTTCAATTATTTTTCTCAAAAAAAAAAAAAAATAATAATAATAATTATTGTAAATAATTTTTGGCAGTGATTCAATCCAATTGTATAAGAAGCATTTATTTTTAGCTAAAATTTTGCAAAAAAATTGCAGGATAGCTGTTTTTCGAAGTTTGTGAATTCATAACTATTTATTAATTAAATTTATACTGTAATAAAAGAAAAATGTATGTAAGCAAAGCAATGGTCTATAATCCCCAAAATTCTATAATCCGCAAAAGCCTTGGTCCCAACTATTGTGAATTTCAGAGAGTCGATTGTAATAGCCCTTTCCGACCCGAAACATTTTTACCTTAAAACATTACATTGTTCTGTTTTTGTAAACTGAAAGGAAAATATGGACTATAACTGCCATTTGTTGATTGAAAATTGTACTTTACACTTTCTGCTAATTAGCTCAATCGTTCATTTCCTGATTTTATTACATACGCATACCTGCCAACTCTCCCGTTTTTCATGGGATACTCACATTTTTTAGTGCTATCTCCGTTTTTATGTGTATTTTTTCTGTTTTTCTAATATTTTCGAAAAATCTGACTAGAAACGCTAATTTTTGACAGTTCGTAAATCCATCTTTTTGGATTTACGAAAACCTTCCAATTCACAATCTTTCTCCATCCACAACATAAATGTCAATATTCATTTAAAACTTGCTTTGTGAGATTTTAAAATCTCTAAAGGAAAGGAATCCTTCAATATAATCCTTCAATAATCCTTCAAACTCCTCCCCCCCTCCCATATTTTCTTATCTCCAGCTAGCAGTCGATGATCAAATGCTCTGTGGAACTCTTTTGTTTCACAATCTTTCTCCATCCACAAGCCGCAACAAAAATGTCAATATTTATTTGAAAATTACTCTATTAGATTCTAGAGCCTATAAAGAAGTAGAAATGTTTAACAGTTCACACATGTAATTATCGTTTGACTCCCCCCCATTTTCCCTTCTCCAATAAATGATCAAACATCCTTTGATGTTTAAGCTTTCTCATTCTACAACAAAAAAAATCAAACACATTCCCTCAGGTTTTAAAAAGTGGAGGTACCGCTAGTTTAAAAAAAAGGCAATTTCTAGATTTTTGAGGGCAGATTTAAATTTTTAAGGGCATATTTAAAATCTAAACACTTAATTTAAAAATTTAGTTCTAAATATGCATACAAAAAATTAAAAAAAATCTATGTTTTAACTTTTTTTTTTTTTTTTTTGCTTTTAATTAATATGGTGATTGTCACACACATTAGTTTTATTCATATTTACAGCATTTATCTTCAGTTTGCAGGTTATTTTCTACAAAGGCAGTAATGGTAAAAAAAAAATTTAGATTGGGGCAAGAAGAGTGCTTTTTTCCGACCATACGAAACTCCCAGTTGGTGGCACCACTCTGAAACAGCCTGTTCGCTCACTATGTTATGATCTTTGGAAATCCTGACCATAGCAAAGTTCCACTCGGTGGCGCCTGTGGCACCTTATCCTCATTTTAGAACTTACAAAGTTTGCTTTCTCATAGTGCAAATAGCTTTGAAAATTTTAACTGTAGCAAATTTCCTCTCTGATTTGGAACAGTCTGTTTGCTCTCCATGTAAAGAAACATTGAAAATTTTGATGGTGGCAAATTCCCAACCCAGTGGGTCTTATGGTCTCCTAATCTACTCCCAAATAATTTAATCATAATCATAATTGGAGATATTGAATTATTAAAATATCAAAGTGCCATCTGGCAACAGAGATTTGCAACATGTACTCTTCAATTCCAATTCAAATAACTTTTAAAATCATATTACTTATGAAATTATGTTAATTAGAAGCTGATATACAAAAGTAGTATAAACATTATTATAAAAAGATTTGTCTGACTTTTCCGTGGTTTTCTCCAAAACTTGCATAATTGCGGGCTAAATAATGTTAAAAATCTATAATAAGAAATGAGCAGAGTATGGGAATTTGAAAGTCTACAAAATAAAGAAGAATAAAGATGTTCCAGGTTGTCTGTGGTTTTCTCTGAAACTCCTGTACTGAATTTAATGGCTTATATCAGTTTAAAAGTTTACAATAAAATTACTGTAAAATATATTTCAAATAATAAGTAATTTAATCATAATTAGAATTGTAGATAATGGAATAAAAGTGCTCTGGGTTTTCCGTGGTTTTTGCTGAAACTCCCACACAGAATTTAACAATTTATATCAGTTTAAAAGTATATTTAAATATAATAAAATTAAAAGTATAATACAATGTATTTCAAATGATTTATTATAAGTTATTTAATCATAATTAGAATTGGAGATATTGAAATTTTAAAATATTAAAATGCCATCTGCCTGCACGGATTTGCAATCTCTACTCTTTAATTTCAGTTCAGATAAGTTTTAAAATGACATATTACCTATGAAATCGTTAAACAATAAAATAAAGATGGGTTTTGTTTTGAAATTTTTGAACAAGAAATTGAGTATAAATAAATAAATAGTAATCAGTAATAGATGTTAATGAATGGCCTAAGAAAATGAGTCGTATAGTGGGTGGATTTAATTACATTACGTTGTATAGTACCGCTCGTAAAATTATTTGAATATGCCAAAAATTGAAAAGCCTAAAATCAAAGTAAATTCCATCAAAAAACAAAATAAAATAAAATAGGAAAAATTAAAATAGTATTAACTTACCCCAATGTAGAAAACAAAATCTGAAAAGTAAAGGTTAGTAATCCAAATGAATGCACAAAATAAAACGTAATTTTCCTTTCAAACACACACTCTTTATTTACTTTTCATAACAGGTGAGCTCTTCCGGTACCGGCTTACACTATCTCATAATTACCAGAAATCTGGTATTTTTATTTAATCATTTAGCATCTCTCAGGACGCTGTGATGTAGTATTAAACACATTTTATTTTGCAAGGGTATTTGATGGTGAAATATATCAAACACATATTATGAAATGAATTATATTTAGCACGCACATGTGGGTTCATAAGTCCGCTCAACGTCCATCTTTTATGTTCTGCTTAAATGTTTCAAGTAATAATGATAGTATTCCTTCGTTTATTTTTAACCATATTCGTATCCCTGTGGGAGGTATCTTGAAATTCATGACGGAATATATCGATTAAAATGAAGAAACAAATGGCACATGAGCTGTAACGGCTTTACCAGTACTATTTTTGAGCTGCCATTGAGAGCCGCCGATCGGGATATAATATTCATAGCATCTCGATAATCTGCCTAGGCATCTTGTATAGTCCACGAGGCTATATTATAATTTCCAGTAACACTGCTGCGACATTTCGCCTGATTACATTTTAAATTTCAGGGATAGTGATATGACATCAAGCCTTTTATTTAGGCCTCTCGGTGGCTGGGATTCTCACGCTGTTTAACCCCATTGCCTCCATCAGAAGTACACCAGACTTGCCGTTTGACTCCGGTAGTTAACGAGATGTCATACTTGATAAAAGATTGCCATGTGAGAATTATTATTTAAAAGTTTCAATCACCATTGAGTTAATTAATTATCGGTGCGACCGTTGCTATCGGCCTTCCCGGCTTGCCGTCGGATGGCCGAGGGAAAAACCCTTGCTACTTCACTTGTTCACTGTCAGCATCCAAGAGAGAGTGGGTAAAATTTTTTTATCCAATTTCTCGTGCCCTCCGAGCCAGCCAATGAGCTCCCGCGAAAGAGACGCCACTGACGTCATATGACGCCCGAAAATGATCTCGTGTGTTCTAGAACATTTCGAAGCGCGGGAAAGTACGAAACTTTTTCAGCAATAATGGCTGACTCCCGATTTTACAAAAATATCTAATAAAAAGTAGTAAATTTGGATATATGATTTTTTGAAGAGAAAATGCTTAAATTTTGGGCTATCCTTATGAGCGATGGCTCAAATTAAAGGGAATTAAATAAGAAATCTCTTTAAATTAGAGTTGCAAGGAAATTAATTTTATAAAATTATTTTTAAATGTAAAATCGGAAATTTGGAAAATATTTAAAAATGCAAAATCGGACTGAAATGAATTTTGAAAGAACGGACTTTTAAACTTTTAAATAGAGAAAATAAATGAAATAAATAATAACTAAAGTATTTTCCGGAGGATTTAATAAAAATAATAAAATTTAAAAGTGTTAGAATTATCATTCTAACAGAAATTATGTTAATTAGAAGCTGAGATACAAAGGTAATATAAACATTTTATGAAAAGATTTGTGCCTGACTTATCTGTGGTTTTCTCCGAAACTTGCATAATTCTGAGCTATATACCAATAAAAATCCTTAGTATGAAATGTGAGTGGAAATTGGAATTCGAAGCTTTAAAATATAAAAGAATAACAACGTTCGGAGTTTTCCATAGTTTTCTTCGATAGTTTCGTACGTAATCTGAACAACTTATATCACTTTAATAGTCTGCAATAAAAGTACTTTAAAACATCTTTCAAATGATGTATTATGTATAATATTAATGAATACCTTTGATATATTTTAGACTATCAAGAGTGATACTTTTATATTCAGGTGTCAATATCCTAAATTTTCTTACTGTTATAATATCACCATTTACATTTAGTAATATTTTCTTTTTTAATCGTGAAAAATTACTATGATATAGTATGTTGCAACCATCACAAAACTTCTATATTTTTCTATACAAATTCATGCATGAAATTTATTAAACTCATTTTCCATGATGAATGTAGATGATTTTCATCTCAGAAAAGCATCATCGCACTAACAAGAGAAGTATGAATCAGTAAAATTCGTATTGAAACCAGACCAATCTTAAATTAAAGAGCATGGTTGAAAACATAGGGTAGAGAGCAAATTTGCTGCAACAACGCCCTCATGAAGTGAAAAAACAACCCTAAAAGTTTTAGCTGTTTCTATGAAAATCAGCGAAACAGACCCTTTTAGCAAGACGGTATAGCACAGTGATTAGATTGTTCAGTTTGAGTCAGGAAGGTCATAAGATCAAACCCCAATGACTGCTCGTAGTTTTTTTTTTTAAATATATATTTTTAAATTATTAAAATAATTTCATTTCAACTAAAAAAACATTTTAATTTTTCTTTATAATTCAAGTATTTTTCAGTTCAAATCCTGGTGTAGTGTTCTTTTTTTTTTTTTTCAGGGATTTGCATCATCAAATCCCTGATGGCTTTGGTATTTCAAAGCGAAAAGCTTTGGATGTTTTTAATGTTTTAAATAAAGTTTAATTTTAGACAAACGTGTTTTTAATCCAATTATTAAATGACACGTTTTTCAACTTATGAGATTATTTATATTAGATTTGAAATGCTTTGTCTTCATAAAATATCCCTACTTCATAAACCATAGACTCACAGGACTTATGAGGTCCATACTGAACATTAATACGACAAAAACAATAAATTGAACTTTAGAAGACTTTTA
Source organism: Salticus scenicus (assembly GCA_963930645.1). NCBI lineage: Eukaryota > Metazoa > Arthropoda > Arachnida > Araneae > Salticidae > Salticus > Salticus scenicus. The sequence continues at coordinate 8,962,153 of OZ005662.1, read as the reverse complement.
GGTGTCAAGCGCTTGACACCAATAAGAAACTTTAACTAACTTTGAACAAGTTTTCTAATGTCTGTAATTATTTTATGTTAATATTTCCTGAATATATTTGTTTTCTTATAGTGTATATCTCTTTTTTTTTTTTTTTTTTTTTAACTATTCTAGTAATTTTATAATATAGGGTATTAATGCTAGGCAATTGTAATGCATATATACTGTATTTTCATGATTTAATGTAGAAGTTCAAATATTAATTGTGCATACTGTGTGTAGTGATAAGCAATATTATTGTCAATTTTGTTACTCCTCTGTGCAGTCCCAAGGCTATGGAGACAAGATCCAATGGGGGGGGGGGGGATAGCACCTGGAAAATAGTCTACCTTCAGGTGAGCTCTCACACCCTTGCAGGCAAACTGGGAGATCTTGCATTGGGAGGGGGGGGGGAGAGGGGATATGAATGGATAAAAATAGCTAAATATAATTAATTAAAAACCCATTTTAAAAACTGAATTAGCCGAAGAATTATATTCTAGCTAGCCGAATAGTTTCAATCAATACAAATTGAATATTCAGTGGTATGACCAAATACCAAATACATACCAAATGTTTGGTACATCCCTCGAGACAATTCAGAGAGTTAGGGAGCAAAATGAGCCAGAGGCAAAAACAGTTATCCCCCCCCCACAAAAAAAAAAAAAAAAAAAAATACATAATTGAAAATAACTCTAAATTGTAACCAGAAGTATTTTCTGTCAACACCTTTATAATTTTTTTAAATTAATATATGATTATTTCTATTATATATATATATAGATGCGTACATCATTTAAATTATTTCTGTTAAAATTGTTTTTAAATATATTTGTGTAAACAATGGCTGGAATTGTCAGTATTTAATTATTATATTTTAAACTAAAAAGCTTTTTTTTTTTTTTTTTTTTTACATGTTGAGATATGTTATCTGAATTCATGTAAATATAATAATTTGATATTTTTTGCTTGTCTAATATATCTTTATTTCAGTACTTACATTGCTCATCCCCCTATGGATTGGTTAGACAATTATTTTAGCTGGGCAAATGATCAGACTGGTTGCTGTAGAGTTTATGTGAATGATTCTACAACATTTTGTCCATCAACTGAGAAAAGTATATTTTTATTTATTTTATTTTATTTTTTAATGAAATCAAAATAATATGGATTTTCTATTTCTAAATATATCAGTCCAAATATATCTTTTGATATATGTATTCATGTATTTTTCTTTTTCCTTTCTTTCTTCTCTCTATTTAGGGCCTATATGTAAAAAGTGTTTAGTGACCTCTGATGAAAATTTCCGACCACGCCCAGAAAAGTTTTACACATTCTTGTTTGATTTCTTGAGAGAAAATCCTTCCCCAGATTGTCCAGTTGCGTAAGTAGTTTTAAAATTATGTAATTTTGATGGTCTGTAGAACAATCGGATCATTATTTCTGTTATTAGTAATTACACTGATTGTTTATTTCAATTTTAACTTCCGAATTTTCTAAATTACTTATTTTATAGTCACACTATAGCACTCGTAAACATCCTTCCTAAAAATTGATTTAAAAAATAATAATAATAAAAAAAAAATAATAACATCAAATTTACATGCTTGATGTTTTGATAAATATTATCACAAATATTGGTACTATGTTATTAAGAAATATTGATTCTTTCGATAATTTATATAAATTCTGCCTTTCTTTTAGTTACTCCAAACATTCTTTTGGCCATATTTAGAGTATAATTAGGAAAGCCTTGTGATTTAATTTTTATTATGTGGAGTATGCTTAAATTTTGTATATTGAAATTTCATGAAATTTATCTCTCCTCACTCCAACCAAAAGATAATTCATTAAAGCATGGGTTTTTAAACCGGTTAAGAGCAATGCAAAATATTAAAGCAAGGGTGTTTTAAACTTTATGCTGTGAAAAGATTTTAGTTGCACATCATCTGTCAATTTTTTACTGGTATTAACTAATTTATTTTTATTACTTATTTCTGAAACTCAAATCTTTTCATTTTTGTTTAATCACAGCTAATTGCTTAAATGCAAAAATTTTTTAAGGACAAACAATCTGTTTATTGAACTACCTTGGAAGCCACAACTGATTTAAATTATTGATAAATTGTGCTATTGGTAGCATAGTTTACTAAGTGCAATTTTTGCACATTTACCTAATATCTTGCAATCTTAGGCATTCTAAGGAGACATGATAAAAAACTGGATGCAACATGTAACAGGGGCATGCTCTAAATAGTTTCTTTTCTCGGAAGCCATTTAGAGCATGCATGTGTCATGTGTCACATGTTGCATCTAGTTTTGTCATATGTCTTGTTGGTGTGCAGTGTACCTTAAATACATCTGCTTAAAGTATTGCTATCTTACGTAATAAATTGGCCTTTAATGTCCTGAATTCCAGTAAATTTTCAGTAAATCAATCCAATAAAAGTTTATGCTTTAACAGAGATTCCAACATACTAATTAATATTCCGTAGTATTGTTAGCCCTGCCTTTTTTTCACACCAGTATCATTTTAGAGTATTTTTCTTCTTATTTAATCGTAATTGAATTTGAAGACTATTACTCTAAAAATTTACTGGTGTGTAAAAAAGGGCGTGACTAACAACACTACGGAATATTAATTAGAATGTTGGAGTCTCTGCTTTAATTAAATTTTTGTAGATTTTTTTATTTTTTTATTTTTTACTGATAGAAGAAATTGCCATATCATCATTAATCATACTTTAAAACAGTTATCATTTTAATATTGCAGTGAAATCAGTTGTACCATATTTAATTAATTAAACCATTATACACAATTATAATATATATACATGCATGTCTGTACAATCATACAATCATTCATTTCTAATATTCATAGACAATTTGCACATTTTTTGATTTTATTCTTATATAATAGAAAATGAAAAGGTAAGAAAATAAATACATACATTTTCTTTATTTGAAATCTAATTACGGATTTATAACAATTTTAACATCGCACTATTTACTCTATCGAGAAAACGCAGTATAATATATCGTGACGTCACTCTTTATGACAACAAACAAAAGTAATCGTTGTTTACATTCGATTTCATGCTTTGCTTCTTGAATCAGGGAAATAGGTTTTGTATGTTATAATAATGACGGATATTAAAAAAATGTAGTATAAATATTGTATTGTACCATTTTGCACTAATACAATGGCTAACGCTTCTCAAAAGTTATCCTTTAGTGTTCCACAGGATCCTATGAAACGAAAACATTGGACAACTGCCATGAAAAGAAAACATTTGAAAATGATGATAATGGAAAATGGTGATAATGATAAAAAAGATGCTAAAAATGATAAAGAAATGCTCAGAAATCGCATAAACGATTAATAATTACGAAAGTTAAAACTAATTGCTGCTTACTAACCAGGCTAACAGAATGTAAACATTGAAGCATCATAAAGTGTGACGTCAAGTAGCGTTTTGAAGTCACGTGAATTTTGGTTAATTTTAAAGTTATTTTTTAAATTAGTGAGAACTTTTTTTGCATTTTTAATAAACTTTTTGAAATTTATGGGCCTAAAACTACCAGAAAAATAAGATTTTGTTCAAATCCCCCCATGTGTGCAAATTCCTCATTCTGTCATTTTCATATCATTTAAATATCAATCAGAGTTAGACTGATGTTTTGACATTTTGAGATTGGACCTAATTAAAATTATCTTGTTTTAATTTTTTGCAGTTTCAAAGCATGGAAAAGTAAAAATTGTTTTATGTCAGTATATTATATTTTGAGATTAATCAAAAAGATTTTTAATTGTAAAATAGTAAATGAAGGGCACTGATTTACCAAGGTAAACTAATGCTTTATTAGTAGATTCAAATCAAAACAGGATTTTTTTTATTTAAAATAGAATTAGATTTTAATATTTAATACTGAAATTTTAAATGTGTATAGTAAAAAGTGTTTTAAATGATATCTTTATTAATTATTTTTATTTTCTTATTTTTATTGATAGTGGGCATGCAGCTTTTGCAAATGCACTGGAAATCAAGAATGAAACTATTGGAGGTAATTTTGAATGTTTCAAAATATTATTCCAGAATGTTATTTTATTTCTATAAATATTACATAATTTTTCATTTTGTATTAAAAAAAAAAAAAAAAAAAAGAATAAATAAATAAAATCATCATTAAATATACAGTAAACTCCCGATTATCCGCGGTGAACGGGGAATAGATTACCGCGGATAATCGAATCAGCGGATAATCCGCAAAATGGTCAAAAAGGGAATATAAATCAACACATAAAGCCTTTTGAGCAATACTATTTAATTAACAGTTAAGCATGACCTACATACACAATTTAACGTACTAATAAAAATTTCTACTTACATTTTGCTCTATTTTTTAACAAAAAAATTGGCCAAGCATTTTTTTTTTTTTTGTACTAAAACACTTTTTCTTAATTTGCGATTGCAGTTTCTTTATCAGCATTTTGCCACAAAATGATACATCGTCCTGTTCCTCGAGATATTTTATAAGTCCATCTGCATGTGCTAGGGCTGCGTCGTGGCTCATCCTCTGCTGAGTTTTATCTCCTTCTTCCTCTTCTTCACTATCTTCTGAAACTGGGTCTAATGCTTGGCCCACAACTTGTTCATCTATAAGGTGTTCAATACCTGGATCATTGGCGTCACAATTAATCTACTTTTCAACCTTTCCTTCGTTGACTTTTCCTCCTCCGGTAACAGATTTAGCTAAATTTGCCAAATCACGAGCAGAAATTTCTTCCTCCTCTATAAACTCTACCAAAGTATTTCCACATTTGGTAAAATTTTTCTCCAAGACCTTACCAATGTAGACTGCTTAACTGCCTCCTAAGCAGTGCGTATGCCATAAATACTGTCAAGAATTGTGTAATATCTGCAAAAGTCTTGAAGGTCATTACTCTCTTCGATCATTTTTTGTAATAAGTTTGTTCTGTATTTTAAAATTCCCTTTTAAATTCAGGCCCTTGAGGACCGCGGATAATCCGACCGCCGATAATCGGGAGTCTACTGTACATATATAAATCTTCAAAAATTCTTCTTTGTATTATTCTTTTTTCTATAAGAAGAAAGCATTGGATTTGTGAAAATTTTCTGACTCCTGTTTTTGATGGAATTACACATTTTGAGATGTCCTGAACACAATTTAACTGTTTTTAGAAAATGTTTGTATGTATGTGTGTATATCACAAATTTTGTGGACGCTGTATTTCATGAACCAGTGAACAAAATTTAATCAAACTTGGTATTTAGTGAGATCCTGACCTAAACTGGTGCTGATTAGATTTGGGGATCAATCACTCAATAGGTGGCACTGTGATCCCTTTATATATATATATATATATATATATATATATTTAACATGGCAGTATAAGACAAAATTTCATATACATGTGCACAAAATGAGAATTATTTTTAATGTGTGTTTGCAAAATTAATGTGAATTATTGATAACAGTAGTAGCAAACTAGGAAAAAAAGTTTGTTCATGTAGGAGCATCGTTTCCCCCTTGTGTAAATTTTCATATGCATATCTTTCAGAAGAACTCGTTAATACCTTTAAAACAAATGGTTGTACCATATTTCTGTGGTAATTTAAAACAAAGCTATCAATTCTTTTTATTTTTATTGGGGGGAAAAAATCTTAGAAAAAAAAAATAATAATAACAACAATTATTCTGATTTTGGTACAAAATTGACCTTCTTTCAGCATTCACAGTTATAATTCTATGCGATAAAAATTGTCTGCATTCATTGTGGAAAATAATTTTAATAAATAATTTGTATTGCCTGTATTTGTTTAAAATTTTGTAGAAGAAAGTCTTGTGGTGGCTGCAACACGCTAGTTAATTTTGTAATTATGCAATATAACAATTGTTTTGTTTTTACAAAATGATCCTATTGCACATCAAGGCGCCATATCCAGGATTTTTTTTTTTTTTTTTTTTTTTTTTTTTTTGGGGGGGGGGGGATCACATTTTTAATGCAAGGTCACCGAATATGATGTAATCATGTACACACACACACACTCAAACCAGGACTTGATTAACAAAGGGGCACATGTCCTGGGCTCTAAGTAGAAAGGGCCCTAAAACTGGTCCAGAAAATGCTATTTTGCCTCTAAAAAATTACAGAAATGCTATCATAAAATGCAAAATTCTGTCATTTTAATCGCATATATAGGTATATATGTACCTTTGCTCATCGATGCACAGTACGAATGGTGGGGAGGGGTGGGCCCCACAAAAATATGTTTTCCCTGGGCCTCATCTGAAGTTTATCGGGCACTGACACTAACAGACCCTGATTAACTTCATGTGAGATCTGGGCACACATAGTTTCGTAAGCTCGTCTCTCCCTCGCACTGTACACCAGGTACATATGTTCTTGTTTATGGAGTAATATGGAAGAATTTGCATTATATGATATCATTTTTAGGACATAAAAGGCTAAATGGGGAGGGGGGGGCTTGGGCCGATTGCCCCCCCCCCCTTCTTGCCTGCGGCCTTTTTGCACATGTATTCCAAAACTAACACAACTCAAAAATCACCATTTTTAAGTTATTAATATAGCTGAATTACAAACACACTAATGCATTTAAATACTTTAAGATCAAACAAATCACAGCAATTTTAGATTTCTTTGCATGTGACCTATTGTCTACAAATCTTCAAATAATCAAATTTAATATAATTTATATTGAAGTAAATAAGCTATTTTTCTTTCTAGATAAAAAATTGTTTGATTATTCCTCTAAATCTTTGAAATAAAAAGTGGTTTATTTTCATACTTTATCTTAATTTCTATCTTTTCACAAAATCATAGTTTTTTACACGCATTTATTTAATTTGGAATATTTTTTCTTTATATGTATGGGTCAAATCTACAAATTGAAATTTTACCCACTTCCTACCATCCAATAGCACTGAAATGCTGCATACATGCATAACTTCTATGATAACAATGTTAACACATGCTCAAGTAGTACTGGTCTTAACGGCCCTCTTCACTCACCGTCGCCGGAAGTCCGAGCCAATGTTATTCTATGGAGAAATTTCCTTTACAAATAACTTATTAACTAATACATAGTTTTAAATTCTATTTTCACATTCAGAAAATTCCCAACTGTTAAATTGACGGACCTTTTTTAAAAATGTATTTTTTTAATTTTTAATATTTTATTTCGAAATTGAAAAATGAAAAAATTTCACGTATTGAAAATTCGTATTTTGCAGCTTCAAAATAAAATATAAAAAATTAAAAAAATAATTTTTTAGAAAAGGTGCATCAATTTAACAGCTGGGAACTTTCAGAATGTGAAAACAGAATTTAAAAATATGCATTAGTTAATAAGTTATTTGTAAAGAAAAATTTCCCATAGAATAACATTAGCTTCAGCTTCCGGCGGTGGTGAGTGAAGAGGGCCCTTAAGAGTGGATGTCTGGGGTAAAGACGTACCAAATATTTAGTATATATTTGGTATTCGACTATACAACCAAAATTTGATTTGACCAAATCTGGAACTCTTCAGCTAGCTGGATATTTGGTTTGACTGAATGTCAAATTATTTGACTAAACTATTTGGCTAGTTCAATCTATAAAAATTAAATTCTTTAAAATTTTAAATTATTTGAAAATTTTTTACATAATTACTATTTTTAACTATCATAAAATTAAGGTTATTCAGAGTAATTAAGAAATAAATTGTATTTAAATGAAATAATTGTTTTATATAGCTTCTAAAGTAATATTAAAGAAAATTAATTATTAATGACAGTAATTTCACCCATAAATGTCGCTATATGAATCCCACTGGAAAATTTTGAATTTTCGTATGTTTTAGGTTTCAATGTGCATCTCTTATCATAAGTTGTTTAAATAATTTTTAATATATATGAAAGGGATAAAAAATAGTTAAATTTAAATAATTAAAACCCTATTTTAAAATCTAGAAATCGCTAATAATTCGTAAGTGCGCCTTTAAACTTTGTTTCACGGCAGAAGACTTCATAACACGAAAATCAGAAAAATTGAACAACTTTCAGGATAAAAAGTGCTGAGTAAGTGCAATCTTCCTTTTCTTGTGGTTAAGTAATGCATGTTAATTAATCCTGGGGATCCAGGTCTGAGCTGGACTGTCAATCATAAAGTTAATAGCCAATGATTAAGCAGGGCAGGACTAAATATTCCCGCCGGAATAGACGGTATTTAAGCTGGGACACACGAGAAATCGTGGCTTTTTCCGATATTGACTTGCTTAGTAAAGCTACGTTAGATATTACTCTCATCATGTAAAGCTCGCTAACGAAACCCGCGGCCCGATGGGGCGCCGCTACGAAGAAGGGCCGACTTTCGGCGTAGTTACGGGACTTATGATGCTCAGGATGTCTAACATTCAGGCCAAGACTGCATCTTGAACTTAATAAAGGATTATTAGGGAACCTAATGGACTCCTCATCCTTTCTAAGATGCTCACATGACTGGAATACCGACCCACGTAAGAATACGACACCCCGTCATATGTTACATATATATATATTTTTTTTATTTATTTATTTATTTTTTTTTTTGTTAGAAGATATGATATGATTTTAAAATGGAGACTTGGCACCTAATGGGGTTAGAATCAGTTTCGGATATTTTTCAAAATGTTATTCTAGACAAATAAAAAATTTACAATTGCAGTATTCAATTGTGAATGTCAGGGTTTTTTTTGTTTTTTTTTCGGGGGGGGGGGGGGGCGGTGTCCCCCATAAATCCGCCACTGGTTAGAATAGATGTTGATAAGCTGCAAAGCCCTCTTAAATTAGTTTTCTTGATCCCTGTTTGTTATAATTTAGGAAAAGAACTGTTTTATATCCATCGTTTTAAGACACTGCACATAAATGAGTTTTTTTTTATTATTATTTATTTATTTAATGCAGTAAAAACAGACAATTTTGTTTGAAAAATTTAAAAAAAAAAAAAAGGAAAAAGTAGTACAATTTTTTTTTTTTTTTTTTTTTTTAATTATCAACGAAGCCTAGGTACTTCAGTATTCAATGTAAAAAATAAAAAATATATATATTAATTACTTGCAGAGAAAGAATTCTTAATCAAATGTTCCCACAGCAGGTGCTTTGGCACCTAATGGGTTAATAAAGATATAAAGACTTTTAAATCAAGTTGACAAGCAACATGCGTAATCCACTTGATGTTACCATCTAGGAAATTATAAGAGATTAAACATTAGAAGATTGACATCTGAACATAAGAGTAATCAGATGAATATTTGGCATTTAGCATTAAGTCAAAACTGCAATTCGGTACATCCTTAGTTTGGAGGCTGCCAACTATAGTTCTATTTTGTTTATTTATTTATTTATTTTTTTACTTATTATTATTTTGAATTTTAACTTATCTCCTGTTGTCCAATTGAACTAGAATTTTACATACATGTATATTATCCACATCTGCTGATTTTGAATTTTTAGTATCTTTTGAAATGCATCTGTGATTTATGCTTCAGAAATTATATTTATTTTTGACATTCTTCCTTGGATACTTACATATTCATTGTTTTATTATAGTTTAATTAGATTAGAAAAGGCACTATCATTAATAAACACAGTACAACCTTTTTTTCAATAGCTCTTATTCAGAAACTTTTCCTTGTGCATATTTGATGCTGTTTTTGCAAAAAATAAAACAAAATAACTATGATTTATTATTATTATTATTATTATTACACTGCTTTTATCTCTCTCTGTATAATAACTTTTATTTACAAACATAAAAATGTTAGTGAGAATCCATCTGAAATTATTTTTAGTGATTGAAAAGATATTTTACTTTCAATGGAGCAGATGCCATTCATTTACGTGATCTTTAAAAAGAAAATTATATGTTTTCCACTCACCAAACAAAGCTAAACACTGTCATGCTTTTATACCTCTTTTTTTTTTTTTTTTTTTTTGTGGGGGTGGGGGAGGAAATAAAAAATTCTATATATCCCATCATTTTAATTATTTATTTAAAAAAAAAGTTACTGATTGATCATTTTAAAAAAGTTAAAAATTGAGACAATTATTTATTAGGCTTAAGAAATATTGATAGCATATCTTTTTTATTAGTTATTTTATTATGTTATGTAACATAAGTTTTTACTGTTTTTATTATGCTCCCTGTTTGATAACAAAACATAATATTTATTTAAGATACATTTATATTTTGAAGTAGTTGTGGCACATTTATTTTGTATATTAATATAAATAAAAATATAAATCCAATAATCGGCAGATGGAAAGTATTTGGTGTGTCCCATTATTGACAACTAGCTAACTTATTATGACTGTTAGATATTTTTTTATAAAAATATTATTTTAAATCTTTTTTTTCAGCTACTCATTTCATGGCATATCATACAATACTGAAGACATCTCATGATTATATCCAAGCTTTGAAATCAGCTCGCGAAATATCCACTAATATTACTGCGACTTTACAACAGCTCAATGTTACTGATCCGCATCCAGAAGTATTTCCATACAGGTAATAGCTTCCCCCCCCTTTTTTTTATAATGATAAAATTATTTTATAAAGTGATTAGTTTATATACATCATTAATATTGTTATTGTTGATACTATTGATATTTGTTATATAGTTTATAAATCTGAAAGTTACTTACATAAAAAATGATTGAAAGAACAGTGTATTAGACATTATTTTTTTTCATCATTAAGGAATTGTTTGTCCATTTAATGTACAATTAACAGAGAAATATTGAATAATATCAACAATATACCAGGGGTGAAACTTTTCAGGGGCTACCCCTGAATTCAGGGTTTTTGAAATTTTAGCTGTTTCTGATTTTCATGTAAATTATTTTGTTTTTACAGAAATTTCTTATTTTGAATGTTTAATTTGCCTTATAATGTATTAAGAACTCTCCAAATATCATTTAATGCAGGTAGCCATATGATATTTCATTATTAAATCTTCCCTATCTGGATGCAAATATCAGTTTTCAGGTTTTTTGCATGCTAGGTAGTTTCACCCGTGATATACATAAATGACATTTTGTGCAATAAATTGTCATTGAAATTTACAAAAAAAAAAAAAAAAATCACTGTCAGGCTGGGGTATTTTATTAATACAATTTCAGCATTTGGTCGTATTTTAGCCCCCTTTTTGTAGCCCTATTTTTATCTAGTAATCCTTTATAATAATTTTCTGTATTTTAATAAAGGAAAAAGGATTAATTTTAATTAATAGTGTTAACTTCAGCTTCTAACCATTCTCTCACAACTGAAAATAACTATGCACTAACTTATTTTCTTAATTTTAACCCTAATAAAAGTTAAGTGTCAAATGTGCACACTGAGCTTTACAGATGGTACTCAGTGTGGTAATTATATAATTGACCTAAAAAATTGTAAAGCTTCTTTTCTTGGATTTTTTTTTTTTTATTTATTTATTAAAATTAAATAAATAAATAACTTTTTTTTAAAAAAGTAACTTTGAAGTAGGCATCCATTTTTTTTTTTTTTTTAAAGCATTTTTTTATTATTAGTGTCGGCATGTTTTCCAATATCAGTGAAAGCTGTCATTTTTTTTAACACTTAGAGGACGGGTCGAATTTGTTTTGCCTTTCTCAGTTTCCAGGCATTTTACAGACTACAGGTGTTTCTTTTACATATTGTGTATTATATTTATTCTGAAAAATATGTTCAGATTTCGTATCTGTACTACCAGGATAGTATTCATATAAATACTTAGACTAGAAATAGTATAATTACTACAATATACATTCATTTTTAATGATAACATAAATACGTAAAATACATTTGCTTTATAATGCAACATTTTGGAGTAATGCCCAAAGGCAGGGCCCAATTAAACTTTGAAGCTAGGGAAAGCTCAGTATCATTTCGGGGCCTTCTTTCATTTTGGGAAATCTTGTTTTCCTGTTACATATTATAATATAAAAATGCTATAGACCAAAAATTAGTGTGTCTTTATAGTTTTTTTTTTTTTTTTTAATCGTATATCTTTGTGGTTTTTACCCACAACTGAAAAATCGTATAACTTATTGAATATGAACATTCAGATCTTTGAGTTTAAATAATAGAATTTTCTTGAAATAGTGAATATTTTACTTTACTTTAGGCAAACTTTCTCAGAAAAAATTGAATCTCAGTGGGAAAATCTGAAACAGAAAATTAAAGATCTCATTTTTAGTCATTTTGGGGGCCCTCTTAAATTTTAGAGGGGAAGCTTGTGCTTCCCGAGCCTTTTGGGTAATCAGGCCCTGCCCAAAGGCAGGGGTTTTTGTTCAAAATAGGAAAATACGCCATCTGAAATGCATTAAAAATACTACCTAAAAAGCAAAACTATGCAGTAGAGTCAACAGACAAATTGTAATATAACTAATGATACCAAGAAAAAAATAACACAAATTGCATAAAATGAAAAACTAACGCAGTGTACTGAAAGTTCAAGCAAAAGCGTAAATCCTATATGGTCCATCCTAGAATGTCATAATGGAAAAATGTAAATCTACGTGGCCCATCCTAGGAAGTCACAATGGAAAAATGTAAATTTACGTGACCCGTGTGTTAAGTGTTAAGGTTGCACATCAGTCAGATTTCCCTTTTCTTTCTTTCCATGTCATCCTATGGAATTTTTGTTGCTTTGTTTTATGGATATCTCATTCAGAAATGAAGTTTTTAGAATTACACTCTTTGAACATCTTCGAACATGTCGCCTTTTAGCTTAGTGAGGAATTTTTTTACAAAATAACTTTAAATACTTCAATTCAAATTTAAATACCTTATTTTCATCCTTTTGAAGAAGCGAATATATTTCAGCATGTACTTCACAGCCCTCCTCAGCACTAATATGACGACTCCACTTGCCGGCACTTCCAAGGTAAACATTCAACTCCTCGTAGTCAGTCCACTTCATTTCACTTCTTGAGATTTAATAACTGTTGCCAAACGTCAGGTATTAAGCTGTGTTCACGGTCGTTAATAGTGGAATTGGTGGTTAAGATTTCTATGGCTTTGCGTTTTAAGGCAAATTTGTGGTTGTTATAGGGGGCTATTTTTTGAATATTAATGGTGTTAAGGTTAATGGGATTATTGTTATAGGTGGTAGAAAGTGCAGTAGTAGATTCATTGAACTTAAGATCCTAAACATGTTCTTTTTCACATTCTTTTATGGGTCGTTTTGTCATTCCTATATAGCTAGCTTGTGATTTGTTCTCAAAGTTAAAGTTTATACTTTATTTTATAAATTCCAGAAGTATCTTTAAATAGTATAGGGTCTTTTTCATTCCGGAGGTGTTGAAAAACGTTTTTGTTGGGCTTTATTGGGATATTCATATTTTGTTTCGTATTTTATTTTGCTGGCGGCACCGTTACAGAAAGGAATGGCAGTGGTGAAATTGGTTTTAGTTTTTTGAGCGTTGGTGATTTTATTAAGAGTTTTCAGACGTTTTTAATATAATTTTTGTACTAGATTTTTACTATAGTTCGCTTTGCTAGCAATATCTTTTATGTAATTAATTTCAGTTTTTAGAAGGTTTTGGTTGGAACAGATTAGGATAGCATGGTTAATGTAGGCGCGTATGGCGGTTAATTTGTGCGCGATGGGGGTTTTGCATTTATTATTAATAATTTCATTATTGTTTGTGGGTTTCCTATAGACAGCAGTTTCAAAAGTGTTTCAAAAGGATGAAAATGAGGTATTTAAATTTGAATTGAAATAAATGATAATCCTTTAAAATTATACCATTTAAATTTAAATATTTTATTTCATTAAGTAAACTTATATTAGGATTGATATAATGAGAGAAAAGCTGTGAACATTATAGGTATCTTGGAGTATATCTTAATAGAGAAGGCAAAGATTCACAAGAAATTAAACATAGAATTTGTCAAGGAAGAAAGGCTGTAAAATTATTGAATTCTGTTCGGTGGAGTGAGGAGATCTCTAGGAAGAGGAAATATAATATATATAATTCTATTGTTAAGAGCATATTACTATACAGAGCAGAGGGATGGAGAATTATGGAGACAGAGAAAAAGAAATTAGTTGCAGTGGAAATGGATGCCCTAAGAAGATCATGCAGGATATCAAGGACAGAAAGAATACTAAATGAAAGAATTAAAGAAATTAAGGAAATAAAGGAAACCGTTTTAGATGATCTTAAAAAAAGAACTAATTTGGTATGGTCACATTAAAAAATGAGAGATGAAAGGTTACCTAAAATCGCTGTTAACTATAAAACAAATAAAAAAAGGAAGCGAGGAAGACTAAGAAATATCTGTATGGATGAGATAAAAAAAAAGTGATGAGTGATAGGGGTCTGGTGGAGGAATGGACCCTGGACAGGAAGCTCTGGAGCAGATTTCTTGTGGAATTTGACGGAAGGCGACACTTCATGCCATAAACTGAGTTTATTTATTTATATATATATAAGTAAATTTAGGACTCTAACTTTCAATGTCTATAACAAATGTTTAAATTTATTTTTTCAAAAAATTTGTTTACTGAGCTAGAAAGCAACATGTTCCAAGAGTAATATTAGAAAAACTTAATTTTTGAATGAGATATTCATATAAATTGAAGCAAATTGCCATTTCATTCTTTAGTAGCTTATCTGTTATTTCATATGGATGACTCTTAATTTTTTCTGTAATTTAGTAACTAAACGAAGAAGTGTACTTTTGTTTAATGTAAAACAGTCACTTGATAAATTGCATTAAATAGATTTTGTTTTATGCAGAATATAGTATATTAAGGAATTTATCTAAAATTACTTTGAAGTTAAATTTGGTCTGCATTTACAGTTTTAATCAATCTTATTACAGAACTTCATTATATATAAGTTCCTTATAAATGGTTTTAAAAGAATATATAAAAGAAGAAAAAAGGACCATTTATTTATTTATTTATTTTAAATAACTTTTTTTTTCTTTAACATAAAACTACCGTTAAAAGAATTGCATGTGAAAAACAATTTTTAATTCCTCCGAAAACAAATAAAACGACATTTTAGACTTAAATTTTGTTTAGTAGAAAATGATCTGAAAAAGATTAATTAAAATAAAATAAATTTTAAACAGTAGGGTAGATGCACCAGAAACTGACTTTGACAGATAATTCACTATAATAAGCTTTCTTTTTAGAATTTAAATTAAATGGTGTCATCTAGTAGCAATTTAGAAAAAGGAAAAGAAATCAGAGTTTGAATAAACATCCTCAAAAAAAGAAGAAAATACTAGTACTATAACCCAAGAGAAAGAGTGTTACTGAGCAGTTTTCTATGACAAAAAGTACTGTTTAGGAAGATTAATTGATTTGAAAGATTAAAGTGACATTAAGTTTCTTCAAGAAATTCTGGAAAATAAGAACACTTGGTCAACAGAAGCAGACTTTGGCTTGCAAGCATTTTTAGGGACCATTAGATATGACGGAAATGATTCCTTCACAGTTTACAGTGATATTATAAGAAGAATAAAAATGTTGTATCTTAATATGAAATCCAAACAGGAAACTGATGAACAAAGAATTTAGTACTTTATAATAAACTAAACCATGAAGTAAAACTATTTAAATTAAAAATTTTAAAACATACAACCTTAATTCTTCATGTTAACTTGCCGACTAGTTTCGCATGGGGTGCCCCAGCTTGTTCTCCGGCGATATGGTGTTCGAAGTTTGAACGAAACTGACGTTTCTCCTTAGCTACACCACTTTTAAAGACTACGCCACTGACGGTCGAGTACCACCCCATTGTTGCCATTGCAATTATTAAGATGAGATAAAATTTCAACAGATTCCCTAACCGTGGCATAATTGTGGTTTTGATAACTTGCTATTTTTCTTACGTGCTCAAATTTAATATTTATATTTTCGTCTCTATTTACTTGCGTTAAAACCGGAAAAATAACCACTGCTTTAACGCAAGTAAATAGAGACGAAAATATAAATATTAAATTTGAGCATGTAAGAAAAATAGCAAATTATGAAAACCACAATTATGCCGCGGTTAGGGAATCTGTTGAAGTTTTATCTCATCTTAATAATTGCAATGGCAACGATGGGGCACTACTCGACCGTCAGTGGCGCCAAGTCTTTAAAAGTGGTGAAGCTAAGGAGAAACATCAGTTTTGTTTAAACTTCGAACACCATATCGCCGGAGAACAAACTGGGGTGCCCCATACGAAACTAGTCGGCAAGTTAACATGAAGAATTAAGGTTGTATGTTTTAAAATTTTTAATTTAAAGAATTTAGTATTGCTTGAAAAAACTTGCCTCTTTGTTCCTACTTAATGTGTTTTAATTACACTGTTTTATTATGTATATTTCCTTGATAATGTTTCTCATAAAAGTAGAAAATATTGTCTTCATATAATTTCTGCATGGTAATATGAAAGTCATAATTTCTTATAAGTGGTCTTTTTTAAATATATAAATATGCTGTTTTGTCTGATATTTTCCCATGTCTTTTGTAAAATAATTTTACAAAAGTAAAACATCCTCTTTTATTAATATGTGTATATATTTAAAAAAAAAAAAAAATAATAATATTACATTAAAAAATAAATAAGCTGTTTTTCCATGCATTTCATGAGTGTCAGTTAGTGAAGCATGAAATGCCAATTATTAGTTCCAAAATTTTCTCTTGATGTCAGGTACTGATAAAGTTACTATGACAACATAAAAAATATTTTTAAAAATGTGGAGTGATTTTACTCGAACATTAAGCAATTAACAATTGCATAAATAAATTAAAGTAAGACATGTCATTAAATAAACAAAAGAGAAAATTATAATAGGGTGTTTGAGTATTTTTCTGCATAGTTTAATTTTACACTTCTGCACTTCAAATAATTTGATCCCATAGATGATAATGATAAAGAATTTTTCATTGTGTCCCTGTAAAAATATGTAAGGACTGAATTCACCAAAATGCATATAATTCATGAAATTGGTGACCTATAACATAGGTATAAATTTTCTGCTCAATCGAATAAGGCATTCAGACGCTATCACACTTTTAAAAATTAGAGATTGTAAACCATAATGATAAAGAATATTTCTTTGTGTCCCCATAAAAGAAACTATAAGTGCTAGATTCACAAAAAATCTATACAGTTTGTGTTACCATAACCTATAATATGTGTATAAATTTTCAGTTTATTTGAGTAAGTCATTTAGACACTATCACGCTTTAAATAATTTGAGCCCATAGACCATATTGATAAAAAAATTTTCTTTGTGTCTGTTTAAAAAACTGTAAGTGATAGATTCACCAAAATCAATAGAGTTCATGCTACGGTGACCTATAACATATCTACCAACTTTTAGCTCATTGGAACGAAGTGTTCAGGCACTATTGTATTCACTCACTCTCACACATACATACATCATCGTAAAAATAGTAAAAAGGCAGTCGGGGTACCTCAAAACGTATAGAAACACCAAAATCTCAAAGTCACATTTTTGATATGATTACAATACTTTCCTTACATATGTATGTTCAGAAAGTAAATGATTACAAGATTAAAAAAAAAAAAAAAAAAAAAAAAAAATTATATACCATGTTTTTAAGTTTTCTGTTGAATCATATAAACTTGACACATTACCTGAAAAATTACAAAGGAATTGTCATTGTGTTCTGAGCTATTCTAAAAGTTCCCAACTAGCTAGAGCTAGTTGGGAAGTTATCTAAAAATCGATTGCAAGATTTGTATTGGACAAAAAAGAAAGCAATATAAAAAAACGTTGGTTTTTAAAATAAAATATTAATCCTTTTAGAACATCATATATTAGCATCAGGAACTACATTAGCATTTTATCAATGTCTAAAAAAAATTTTTAATTATAAGGACATCATTTTTTTGTGAGATGCCTAATTTAACTTTTTATAATTTTGTAATGTTTATGTTTAAGTAAATGTATTTATTTTTTTGGCAAAAGAAAATGAACTCGCAAATTTTTTTTGGCAACAATTAAATTATAGCTAATATTTAAATGGCTGATTTTAAAGCTATTAGAAGGTTATTATTTTCATACTTTAATTAACTAAAAGAAAACTAATCAGGAGTTCGAAAATTGGGCTTCGAGGTATTGCATTGTCATTGTGTTCTGAGTTATTCTAAAAGTTTCAGATGTCTAGCTGGTCAGGAAGTTAGTTAAAAATCGATTGCAATATTTGTACTGGACAAACAAACAAACAAGAAAGTGAGTTAATAAAAACATGGTAAAATAGATAAAATGTACATTCTCAAATAAATTATACTCGAAATAAATTTTGAAACTTCACTTATTTTTTGAAAACAAAAAGTTTCTTCTAGGATAATTTTAATAAGTATCAACTTAATTCTGATATTGCTGAAAGTTGATATTGATGAAAGTGTCAGTTACTGGTGCACCTACCTATACAGGATATCAACTTTAATAGTTATTTTTAAGCATGGTTTATACATTTTTTTAAAATTTCAGATTTTTATAAGAATCTGAAAATACCATATAATTTTTGTATATGGTAGTTAATAATTTTTATTGCATTTTATACTAAATAGTTTTTTAATTATCTTTTCAGCATATTTTATGTATTCTATGAGCAATACTTAGAAATCACAAAAGATGCAGTAGTCAGTCTTTCTATATCTATTGCTGAAATATTTACTGTCACCCTGTTACTTATGGGATTAGATTTCCACTCTGCCATCATCATGGTTTTTACCATTCTTATGATACTGCAAGATTTGCTAGGTCTGATGGCTTATTGGGACATATCTATGAATGCTGTATCTCTTGTGAATCTTGTTATGGTAAGTCCACTACTTTGTGTGAGATTTAGGTTTATCATCTTAATTTTTTTGAAGAAATAGCTCATAATTGTTTGATCGTTTTTTTTTTCTTAATAATCTGGTCTGTCACTCACGCAACTTTTTCTTACCTGAAATTTAATATTATAAATACAGGTTGGAGATTAAGAGGTATTGTTTTGTAAACCTGTGTTAAAACAATTCAAATTAGGCTTCAGAAGAGTTTTATATGATAATTAGTTCCCGCCCCCCTCAACCCCCAGTTTCATTACTGCACCTATATTTATATAGAATTTAAATCTGTAATTAAAATTAAAAGTTCACTTAAAATTACTCAAACAACATTCACGCGCAACATTCCTTCAAACTTATCAGTCTTGATGAAACTTTTCCTGCAACAAACTTATAATTAATTTGAAAATACAACTTTTGGATCTTCTGAAATTATTTGTTTTTAAGTTACTCTAAGAGACACAGACAAAGATCAACCATTAGAAAACTTGACTTTGGTAATCAGGAAGCCTCAAAACGTGTAAATACACAAGAAACAAGCAATGAATATGTAGCTTAAAAACATACATTATTTATCATGTGTCTATGAGGAATTCATTTCCATTCCTAAACAGTTTTCCTGGACATGGTAAAATATTATAGTAAAGAACTTCCACTAACAATAAAAAAGAATGTTATCACTTAAATTTTTTCAGCCCTGTATATCTTTTGAAGATTATGTACATACCACATAGACATAGTACACCTAAATATAATCCTATAGTAATAATATACAGCACAACCTGAAATGGACTTCCACCAATTTTCAGCCATTGTTGCACTATAATCTAGTTCTTTTGTGTAGCCCTGTAAATGAACGATGAGTGATTTCCCTGCCATATTTTACATGAGGCATGCTTTTACACATATAAAAAATATATATCCATTTCATTTGGTTTATTGCAGTCTATAGATGTCAAAGTCTACTTATCTGCAATTTCCCCCATAGACGTAATGTATTTGAGTAATCTTGAGTGTCCCTGTACACAAACCATTTGCTTCATCTTAACGAAAAGCTTAGTGTAGCATCCCTATGTGATACACATTTAGAATACCAAGTTTGGACTTTCTGCTGCTATTTGTTCTTGAGATATGCTGATAACAGACACATACACAGACACACACACTCAGCAACCAACTGCTAAAAACCTGATTTTTGGATTCAGGGGACCTCAAAACGTGTAAATATAACAAAAACTCATTTTAAAAAATTTGGCCCAAAAACAATACTTTCTCTACCTTATGGGTAAGAGAAAGTAAAAATGTGTTTCCTGCTCAGTCAAAAGAATAAGTTGATTTTTTTGTTCTTTTCAATTGGTTGCCATTTTTTAACAAGATAGCAGATAAAGTTGATTAATAAACTTGATTAAACCTTGAAATGTACTATGTACATTAGATAGATTTATTAAATAAAAATGGATTATAAATAATTATTTTTATTTTTTAATTAAAATAGATTAATTTAATCAACCCTATCTTATATGGACTCCAGGAACTTTTAACTTGTTGCCAAAAAATACATAATGTTATCTGAGAGGTCACAGGCTGTGACAGGTGATTTAAACATGTGTTTAACTCAGGGTAAAAAATTGATTGCAGAAATATCAGATAATATTGCAATTTATTTCATCTGAAATATAGATGTCACATTTCTGTATCCTCTGGTCCGAATGGACCCCAGGAACCAGAATATTTAGACTCAAAAAGAAAAAATAAATAAAACTATAAAATATATAAGCAGATATTAAAACTATTTTTTAAAAAGCCAGAAGTCCATTAAACAAAAACTATATAAAATATTGTGCAGGGTCCATGCGAACTGCAGGTCATAACAGGGTATATTACAATAGGGCATAGTGATAGGGTTTAATAATAGCACAACTTAGTGTTCTGAACTGTTTGTATTTTTATTTTACAAACCTCTTTTTTTTTTTTTTTTTAATTAACACTTTATGTTCATTTAAGACCATTTTAAAGATATTTAAACCATACTAAATATATGTTTTATAGTGTGGGGTCCGTGGGGACCTTAGGTCATAACAGTATATATTTCGATAGGATATTGTAGTAAGGTTAAAATAGATTATATTTGAGTGAAAATAAAATCAAAAGCTTCATTGCATTTGTAAAAAAAAAAAAAAAAAGAGGTGGGAAATGAGAAAACGATATTTGCTTGAAATAAAATTATCCGCTATATAATTTATTGATTCTTTAAACTCCCAGATTTCTAAAAAAAAAAAATTATGTTGAAAGTTATGTTTAATTGTTTCATGTGTAATTGTTTAACTAATATTTTAGGCTGTTGGAATCTGTGTTGAATTCTGCTCCCACATCATTCGTTCCTTTGCATTTAGTACTGAAGGCACAAAAGTTGATAGAGCTAGACATTCTGTTGCAACTATGGGTAGTTCTGTAAGTTTTCATACTTCTTCTTTTTTTCTTTTCTTTAACTGTATCATTATATTATCTTCAAAAATAAAATTAAGTTTTGCTACAGCTGTCCTGTTAAAAATATAAATAAAACAGGGTGGCGACAATCAGGGAAAACTGGGAAATCATGGAAAAATCAGGGTACTTTAACAATCTGGAAATATCAGGGTACTTTGTAAAAACACCCAAAAATCATGGAAATTTTCATTTTTGCTTGGCAAGCATGATTGAAAGACTGCCAAACAGGTGTTATCTTATTGCAGGATTGTGCAGGATTGGCTGCTTTCTAGTTTAATCTCACCAAGTTAACATTAAAAATAAATATTTTTATAACTTGATGTTAATATGTCATGCAATTAAAATGGGTTGTATTTTTAGAATTTTGTTAATTTCTCCAAAATTTTCAATTTTATTTTCCTTTTTGTAACTGAACAACGAAAAGAAATAAAAAGATTGAGATTTTTTGCCCATCAGTATAGTTTTTTGAATTGTAGTGGCTTAGCAAGCATATTACACAAGACTGTGATATATACACAAAATTTTAGAATGTATATAATAGATAACAGAAATCATGGAAATTTGTCAAAATTAGTCAGGGAAATCATGGAAAAATCAGGGAACTTTTTTTCTGAATCTCTGTAGCCACCCTGTAAAAGTTGATTTATTAATGCTGCAGCTCAAAATATTTTGAATCCAGTACATTTACTTTCTTCTCTAGATATTGAAGCAAGTAAAAAATAAATAACATGAATATTTAAAATACTCTGTCGAAACTGCATACAAAATTGCATGTCAGTCCCGTGCTTGATTTCAGTGTAATGAACCAGTGAAGCATTATTATTATTAATATTATTATTATTTTATTTATTTATTTTTTTTTTTTGGGGGGGGGGGGTAAAAATTAAATAGGAAAATATTTTATTTTTTATACTGTAAAGCACCATTTACACATCTTACAAAGGAGTAACGTAAAAGGACATATAAGTGAAAAAATGCATTATTGAAATTTAAAAAAATAATAAAATTTTCATTACTAAAAATTTAATTGCACTGAAGCAAAATTAATATACAATTTCTAATAATGTTTTTAAGATAGTAATTAGTATATTACGTTATAGTAGAACTTTTAGTTGAAGAGAAATATTAAATTAAAAAAGATTTATTATAAAATGTGAGAAAAATCATATAATTAATAAATTACTTGAGTACTAATTATTTATCTCGTATATTGAGTATTTTATTAAAGACTTTTTTTAAACTTACATTCTCTGTCATAAACCTTCTGCCGAATCCGGGTTGAAAACGGTAAAAGGGGAAAATAAATTAGAAATATCAGTCCTATTGTTACAAATTCGGTACCCAATGAAAAGGGCAATTTTTCTGAAACCAGGGGTGCAAACACTTTTTCGACACGACAATTAGATTTTTTTTAATTAACTAAAATATGAAATTTAAGTGGCAACACTTCATTTCAATTCCTTTCAATCATTTTAAAAAAGATGTAGTTCATTACAGATTCGGTACCAAATGAAAGGGGGGATTTTTCCGAATCTAGGGGTGCAAGCAGTTTTTCCCACACAACAATTAGATTTTTTAAAATTAACTAAAGTATGAAATTTAGGTGACAACACTTCATTTTAAACTTTTCATACTTTCTAGTGCAAATCAAGTCAATAGAAAAGGTCTTTAATTATTATTTTTTTTAATATTTTATTGCATATCTTAAATATACTAATGCATCTTTTTTTTTTTTTCAATTCTACTTTTGTTAAACTCATACTCTCGTCAATTTCTTTTAAAACTTCAATTTTATCTTTCAGTGAATGTGTTTTGTGTTTTCAAGATATTTTAAGTTTTTTTAAATAACAAATGAAACAGAATAGCGATTAAGAAAAGCATTGTTTATTCAAGACTGAAATTAGGAAATGACATACTTATCAAAGAGATGGTTTGTTTAACTGCCTGAACCGACCCTCCCATTGTCCTTTCCCTCTGATAAGAATGTGATAAAGAATTGCTGTGATAAAGAATTCCAGATACCTCCTGTGTTCCTCTATATGAAAAACTTCCTAAGAAAAGTTCCCTTTATTTAGAACAAAAAATAATGACCAGGCGAGAAAATTTGCAAATTTTGGAAGAGACTTATATTGAGCAGTATAAAACCCAGAAAATTTTGCATTAAACTGAATAAGAATGAATTGTTTAAAATATTTAAAAATCATTGCATCTTGTACAATTATATTTTAATTACATTAAAAATCGAGACAATATACATTAAAATATACAATTTTTAAAATGTTAAAATACACATAACTGTTAAAACTACAAAATAGTTTTAACATGGCTTACTTTATAATTCTGATGAGAAATACTCAGAGAAAAACATTTTCAAAAGCAGTCATTAAATAATTTCTGAAAGAGAGTTTTAAGAAAAATAATCTGAATTAAAATGCTCAAAAAAAATAAATAAATAAATAAATAAATAAATTAAATCAGAATTAATAATATCCAGAACTATTAAAATAGCTTAAGATTATGTGAAAAATATATTCAAGAAAATATTTTCAGCTTCAAAATCTAGCCATTTTCTTTTCATCTTCCACCCACAGAAAATAAGAGTTCAACTTAGTGCATTCACCCCAGAGTCCCAAGGGACGCTCAAGAATTTTACCACCCCCGCATTCCAAATTTTCAAAATTCCCAGACAAACAAAATTCCGGAGATAATCTTCCGCGGAATTTTAAATGAGCGTTACTTTGGCGTCCTTTTCAAAAAAATATATAATTATTAAAATTAGAAGTTAAATACGAAAAAAAATTATAAAGAATTTAATTATAGCCCTAGCAAAAATATTTTCAAAGAAAAGATTAAAGTCATAGACAGAGAATATACATATAAAAAAAATATTTAACGTGCACTCTTTTCATCTCGCGCATCTATTCGGATAGGATGAGGGAGCGTTTGGGGAAAGAACGGATGCTCTGATGACAGAAACAGACCACACAAGGGCATAAGCTTGAGAAGGAGAAAGAGGCTGGTGGGCGCTTCGTCGGAGAGGCATTCTGCCGCGAACCTACTCTTCAAGAGGAAGCGAAAAATAACGGCCGCGATAGGGATGCGGCAGAACGATCCTCAACCGATGATCTACTATTATTCTGGTAGAATTCTCCATATCTGATATGAAGACAACTCAGCAACTTGAAATATATGTGTTCCAGTCAACTATGTGTCTACTTAGAATGCTGCGATTTATATGCTAAAAAATTTAACTAGCCTGTATTGATAAAATTACTTCACGGGCCAAATCACGAACTTGAGTAATGTAATGATACATACCAATCCACTGTATGCCAACTAAGATACTACGATTTATAACAAGTTAATTTATATGGTCAGAAATTTGAGATGCCTGTATTGATAAAAGTGCTTCACAGGCCAAACCATAAACTTGTAAAAAGATACATTGTATTCAACTAAGTAACAACTTAGGATGCAGCAATTTATAATAAGTCGATTTGTATGGTTGAAAATCAGACTAGCCTGTCTATGTAAAATAGCCTTATTGGCCCAATCGTAATCATTATTATGATATCTAAGATTACATATGAACAATCTGATTAATTAATTAAGGAAGTATGTTCCTTTATGTATTATCTATGGCTCCGGAGCTAACTATTATAAAGTGTGTTGATAAAAGTCAATAAAATATTAGATGCATCACATCTGCTTTTCATTTCTAATTTGAGGTAAGAGTTTATTTATTCCTTTAAATCTCTCTTGCAGCCATCTTGATGCAGCTGAGTTCGGAGAATTTAAGATTCTAATATTAAATTATCATAAAAAAAAAAAAATAATAGATTGATTATGATATTTTTAAAGGAATAAATGATCGTTTGATACGATATGTTAAATTATCTAAAAAAGAAATAAGTGATAGATAATTATTATGATCACAAAATAGTAAATTAATGTAAATTAATTATCAATTTTATTTTATTTAGTTTCAATACAGATGAGGTCAGAGAAAGATTTATCTCTGGGATTAGTTAATGATATATGTTGAAACTTATTTATTTATTTATTTTATTTTATTTTATTTATATATTTATTATTTTTTTATGATAATTTAATATTAGAATCTTAAATTCTCCGACCTCAGCTGCATCAAGATGGCTGCAAGAGAGATTTAAAGGAATAAATAAACTCTTACCTCAAATTAGAAATGAAAAGCAGATGTGATGCATCTAATATTTTATTGACTTTTATCAACACACTTTATAATAGTTAGTTCCGGAGCCATAGATAATACATAAAGGAACATACTTCCTTAATTAATCAGATTGTTCATATGTAATCTTAGATATCATAATAATAATTACGATTGGGCCTATAAGGCTATTTTACATAGACAGGCTAGTCTGATTTTCAACCATACAAATCGACTTATTATAAATTGCTGCATCCTAAGTTGTTACTTAGTTGAATACAATGTATCTTTTTACAAGTTTATGGTTTGGCCTGTGAAGCACTTTTATCAATACAGGCATCTCAAATTTCTGACCATATAAATTAACTTGTTATAAATCGTAGTATCTTAGTTGGCATACAGTGGATTGGTATGTATCATTACATTACTCAAGTTCGTGATTTGGCCCGTGAAGTAATTTTATCAATACAGGCTAGTTAAATTTTTTAGCATATAAATCGCAGCATTCTAAGTAGACACATAGTTGACTGGAACACATATATTTCAAGTTGCTGAGTTGTCTTCATATCAGATATGGAGAATTCTACCAGAATAATAGTAGATCATCGGTTGAGGATCGTTCTGCCGCATCCCTATCGCGGCCGTTATTTTTCGCTTCGTCTTGAAGAGTAGGTTTGTGGCAGAATGCCTCTCCGCCGAAGCGGAGAAGCTCCCACCAGCCTCTTTCTCCTTCTCAAGCTGTGCTTTCTCCTTCTCAAGCTTTCCCCTTGTGTGGTCTGTTTCTGTCATCAGAGCATCCGTTCTTTTCCCAAACGCTCCCTCATCCTATCCGAATAGATGCGCGAGATGAAAAGAGTGCACGTTAAATATTTTTTTTATATGTATATTCTCTGTCTATGACTTTAATCTTTTCTTTGAAAATATTTTTGCTAGGGCTATTATTAAATTCTTTATAATTTTTTTTCATATTTAACTTCTAATTTTAATAATTTTATATTTTTTTGAAAAGTACGCCAAAGTAACGCTCATTTAAAATTTTGTGGAAGATTACCTCCGGAATTTTGTTTGTCTGGGAATTTTGAAAATTTGGAATGCGGGGGTGGTAAAATTCTTGAGCGTCCCTTGGGACTCTGGGGTGAATGCATTAAGTTGGCAGTGGCGTCGCCAAAAAAATTTTCAGGAGGGGGCAAACTTCAAATTGCAAAATTTCAGCATGTTTTTACAAATTGAAATGATTGATTAGTTGACTGAGGTGATTAAGTAAGCCAATGTGTAAGCATTTAGTTCAACAATTTTTCATACATGCAATTTAAGCTACAACATTTTACATATAGAAATTATACAACTTATTCTAAACCAATACTAATCCAGAAAATGTACTGTCGAACCGATTTAAAATCTGTTTGCAAGGAAAAGTTAGAGACAACCTATAAATGCAAATCGAGTGATTTGACTCTAATTGGCTCTGAGATGTAAATTTTATTTGGTTATTTGAATTCTAATCAGCAGCCTTAAAGTTTTAATTGTAATTTTTTTTAAATAATTATTTATTTATTAGAATTTTCCAGGAGGGGGCAAGTGCCCCCTCTTGCCCCTATGTGCCGACGCCCATGTAAGTTGGGCTCTTATTTTCTGTGGGTGGTAGATGAAAAGAAATTGGCTAGATTTTGAAGCTGAAAATATTCTCTTGAATATATTTTTCACATAATCTTAAGCTATTTTAATAGTTCTGGATATTATTATTCTGATTTATTTATTTATTTATTTATTTATTTATTTTTTTGAGCATTTTAATTCAGATTATTTTTCATAAAACTCTCTTTCAGAAATTATTTAATGATTGCTTTTGAAAACGTTTTTCTCTGAGTATTTCTCATCAGAATTATAAAGTAAGCCATGTTAAAACTATTTTGTAGTTTTAACAATAACATAAATTTAAACGTTTCAAGCCTTATTCCAGGCTCCTCATCAGTGGAAAACATCAAAAGTAAACGCTGAGAAGCACAATAGATTTCCTTTATGAAATGGATTTTCTTTATGGTTGTTCTTTCATAAAAGAGATCTATTGTGCTTCTCAGTGTTTACTTTAGATGTTTTTTACTGATGAGGAGCCTGGAATAAGGCTCGAAATGTTTAAATTTATGTTATGTATATTGTCTTGATTTTTAATGTATATTGTCTTGATTTTAATGTAATTAAATTATAATAGGAATGAATTGGGACTTCACTAAAAGTACATAAGATGTATAAATGATGTTTTACTGTGTTACCAAGGTAAAATGGAAAATCGTTTATTATTATTATTGTTATTATTCAATCGACAAACATTTCAGCTTTTCTGTAATCCTTTTATATTTCATTCTAGGATTTACATTTAGTAACACCTAAGCAATATATAAATTTTTTTTTTTTAATGATTTCTTAAAATGTCAAAATATAATAAGGACTTATACAGTGTATTAATGAAGGTTTACTTTTTTTTTGTACATTCTTGCAAAATTATTTATGATGTTTTTTATCTGTACTATTTGATTTCCTTCTGTTCGAATTTTTTATAGTAAATTATTCAATTTGCTTTCTAAACTTACTGATTCTTTCCCTCCTCTTTTTTGTAATTTATATTGCAGATCTTATCTGGCATCACACTAACAAAGTTTGGAGGCATAGTGGTTTTAGCTTTTTCAAAGTCGCAGATATTCCAGATTTTCTATTTCCGTATGTATCTCGGAATTGTTTTGATAGGTGCAGCTCATGGCCTAATATTTCTGCCTGTTTTTCTGAGTATAGTTGGTAAGATTTTTATGTATTTTATTTAATTTATTTAAAAATAAAACATTATCTAATAATCGGAAATCATTATCTAATTTAGTTAATGGGATTTCAATCACTATTATAAAATTATTTTAATCTTATTTTTATTGGTAGATATATTGCTTAAAGTTTTGTTCTAAATTATTATGTGGGACTCTTCATGTCTTTTTAATTTTTATTGTAAATTACATTATATATATTAAAGTTGTTTTAACAAGCCTACATTCACATTTAAAATTGATTAGTTACCATACTGGCTTTTTTCTAAAGCACTTTTAGCCGTTGTCGCAGTCATTTCAAAAAATGGCTCTACCGATTTTTTTTTTTTTTTTTTAACTCACTTATGTGAACTCTATTTTGTATGTGTTTACACATGTATCAGTTTTCTCTCACAGGGAAATTGTTAGGTATCTATAGTATGGAAGTCGTGTGGTTGTTACACACCAGATTTATTATTATTATTTAAAACCAATGTAATATTTAAAATAAGATAATGAATAGGAAAATTTTAAAACTTTAAAAATACATTTTAATTAAAAACATTAAAATACACGACAGACGTTTCGGCTAGAACACTAGCCCTCCTCAGTGTCAAACATACAAGCACAACATTTACAAAAAAATTCATAACACATCTAACAAGAGGAATAGCTTTAGCCTCGTTCAAGACAGAATGTTACATTTTAGTAAAAGCGCCCTCTAGAAAAATATGGGATTCATATAAATTTACATTAGAGGCTAGAATTTTAAAGTTGTCAAAATCAGGAATATGATCACTATTGAGGGAATGGATTACGAGTTTTGATCTTAAATCACCCGTTTTATATGAGCGTTTATGTTCCTTTAATCTATTTAATCTAATTTCACCTGTTCTGCCATTTTCACCGATATATGTAGAATCACAATTTTTACAGGGGATGCAATAGATTACACCAAGACATTTAAGGTGTGTGTGTGGGGGGGGGGGCAGGGGATTTAAAGTTTGAGAGAAAGTTACTAATATGAAGTTGAGATTTAAAGCTAGTAGAGATATTAACTGTTTTAAGCAATTTAGCGATATTTTCGGAAATACCTTTGTAATAAGGGATAGTGGTATGGTGAGTAGAATTTTTAATTTTAGAATAAACTGATTTAGATGAAAAATAGAACTCTTCTTTATAAATTCTTTTAATAAAACGAGGGGGGGGGGTAACCGTAATTTTTTAAATCAGAAAAAAATTTAGATAGTTCAATATTTAAAAATTCAGAATTAATAGTTCAATATTTAAAAATTCAGAATTACTACAATAATGCTTTGCACAATGTAAAAGAGTATGAATGACTGCAAGTTTATGAGATAAAGGATTAGCAGAATTAAAATTAAGATATTGACCAGAGAAGGTAGGTTTTCTATAAACTGAAGTAGAAAAATGTAAAAAATCATTGACTGTTTTATGCATTACAAGGATGTCTAGAAAGGGTAGCTCATTATTAATTTCAATTTCAAGGGTAAACTGGATATCAGGACATAAAGAGTCAGCAAAATCTAAAATATCAGTAACAAAATGTTGCTTAGTAATTATAAAAATGTCATCCACATACGTTTTCCAGAAATTTTTTTTATCATGTAACTGGGAATTAATTTTGTTTTCTAAGTGTTGCATTACGATTTCGGCTCTAACGACAGATATAGGGGCACCCATAGCAGTTTCATTAATTTGACGATAGTGAGAATCATTAAAAAGAAAACAATTAGATGATAAATAAAAAATGGTAAGATCAAGTACAGTATTTAAACTAGTGTCAACATTGAAATTAGGATAAATATCTTAAACAATATCACAAGCAAATGATATAGGAATAGAAGTAAAAAGAGATACAACATCTAATGATATCATAACACAACTGGAGGGGACTTGAATTAATTTTAAAGCATCTAGGAACTGAAAGGCAGAATTTAGACTGTAATTAGAAGAAATAATGAGGGATTTTAATAAATTTGATAGAAAACGTGAAAGATTGTAAAGGAGCGACTTAGCATAATCAACAATAGGACGAAGGGGGATGTTAGATTTATGGATTTTGGGTAAACCATAAAAGATAGGTGCAAAACCAGTATAACATTTTAATTTAGATGAGAGAGCACGATCAATAGATTTAGACTTTTCAAGTTCACTAATGAGCGAATTAAGTTTGCGTTGGAATTAGGGGGTTAAATCTTTGTCTAAAAGTTCATAAGTGGAATTATCGTTTTAGATAAATAATAATTAATTAAACATAATTTAAGATTTTAAATTATGTTTAATTTTATTATATCATTATTTATTTGTTTCTTAAGATTATTCATACATACTCATAAATGATATGCAGAGAAATCCTTCAGTTAACTCATTTCTTTTCAATGTGGCAAAAACTGTTTTTATTATTATTATTATTATTATTATTATTTATGCAGTAAAATTTATTTTAAAATTAAAATAGCAGTTCTGAATGTATGTAGGTACCTCTAACATTAAATCAAAGACAGATTTTTTTTTTTTTTTTTTAACACTTTATGATTTAAAACGATCACAAATTGATTTGTTAAATTTAAAAACAAGTTAAGTTTAAAATCACTGATATTAAGAACTTCTTTTATTAGCAAATTAACTGGCAGTCTATGAAATAACTCATTATTAACTATGAGTTATCTCATAGCTTGGCAGTGATGTATTAAATTAATGCAAAAGATCAATTGTAAAACTGATTTAATCTAATTTGTTTTAGGTCCGCCCATTAAGTATCGAATAGATAGATCAAGAGGAAAACCATTAAAAGGATCCTTGGATGAAGAGGCTGGCTTAAAAGACGTCGATTTGGTTTCACCCATGTAATTGTTTTGCAAAAAAAAAAAAAAAGTACTCAAAGGACACTGATATTTATTTCATGTTTTTAGTCAATTTTGTCTTTTATACTAAATACTGTTGGAAAGTTTCAATAATGCTCATTTTAATATAGGTTATGTACATATATATATATATAAAGTAGTCATATTTTTTGTAATACCACAACCTCTGTGATACCTTAATGTCTTGTCTTTCCTGAAAATGTAAATAAATTTTTTAATTATTAATTTGTATAGACAGAAAATATAAAATAAATAAAATCTTTAAAAAAATATGCTTGCTATATGAATTAATAATCTTGTGACAATCTTTTCACTGTCATTTATACCTAAATTAAATGCAGTAATAATAAATGTAATAACGAATGTAATAATGAATTTATTTTAATTTTTATTGCGGACTGTATGTGTTTAGACTTTTTATGATACTGAATATATATTTTGTGTTTCTAGAGGAGAAAATATTAATAAAAAATATAGAGATTTTTTGTTGATTGTAAAATAATTAGTTTTTGAAATCAGTGTTTTAAACTTATGATTTTGTGAAGATTCAAAATTACATGAATTAAAAAATATATTAGGATAAATCCCAGGAAATCATAAAAAATTGTTTATTAATGTCCTTTTGTTTTAAACAAATAAACTGTAATGATATTAATAGAAATAAGGAGAAGGGTTACAGTGTTTAGTGATGTGATATGAAATGAAATTTAAGTAATCATTATTTTGGCGATTATTAAATAATCATTATTTTAAAATAAAATTATGCGTCCTAATTAAGAAAATTATTTTAAAGTTTTTTATTAAATGATATTTTATTAATTTTGCAAATTTGAATCATACAATATAAGGGAGATGAAGTTATTTACATTATTAAAATACATAGTTTTACTTTTATGTGCGATTCTAAATATGCATTCAGTGTAATTTTTTTAACTATGAAACAATAAATATTCCTGTTAAAAGTAATATATTTGGAAAAACTCATAAATGCAAAATATTTCTTTATTGACTTGTTAATTATTAAAACAAATTTTAGTCGTTACACTTTAGAAATTAACATTAAAAAATATCATTTCACTGGCTAAAATTATGCCTATACATTCATATTTTCTTTATTTCATTTGTGTAAAAATTTTGCGTAATATAAAAAAATTTTGCTTTTAACATTAAAATAAAGATATTGTTTTCTTTCTTTCTTTTTTTTTTTTTTTTAAGTGTTAATGCACATCGTGATTAAAATTCATTAATATTATATAAATGTATCATTTATTTATTTTTTTTTTAAGTTATATAGATTTATGCAATTTAGTTAAATGTATACTTTTGTTGTATTTTGTGTATGTATTTTAATCAGATGAATGTAGACGTCTAAAAAGTGTACATTTAAAATTTCTATTTTGTACATTTAGCTGTATTGATATTTTATATATACTGTCGTTGAACACCAAAGTACTGAAAATTGTGTCTCAACTTTTAGCTTATGTAAAATACATTTATTTAGCTTGTTATTAAATGAATTCTTGTTCATACATGTATTTTTATTTATTATTATTTTTTTTAATTACATGTTTCTGTATACAGGTTATAATTTAGAAAACATATCAGCTAAATGTCTTCTTATAAGTAAGGATTTTAGAACAGGATTTTTTTTTAAGTAGATAATTTTTAACTTTTAAAAATTAAAATAATAAAGCCACGAATATAATTTATAATACAAAACAAAACCTTACTTTCAGCTTTACTTGATGTAACTTTTAATTGGTGAAGTACTTTCTTTCAGCCCCCCCCCCCCTTATCGTCAGCACCAGTTACTCCATGCTGTGTATCTGTGAAGGTTTCTTTCTGATGTTTCGATTTTCTTCTCTCCTTCAGGAGGTGGCGCCAGATAGCATTAATAGCTGTCGTTGATTGGTCTAGATCATCTTAATGCATGCAACCTAGACCAATCAACGACAGCTATTGATGCTACCTGGTGCCACCTCCTGAAGGAGAGGAGAAAATTGAAACATCAGAAAGAAACCTTCACAGATACACAGCATGGAGAAACTGGTGCTGACAATAAGGGGGGGGGGGGCCTGAAAGAAAGTACTTCACCAATTAAAAGTTACATCAAGTAAAGCTGAAAGTAAGGTTTTGTTTTGTATTATAAATTAGATAATTTTTGTTTTTGAAATATTGAATCATTAACAGATTTATTTGTATACTATTAAATAAATTTAAGACTTGAAAGATGGTAGATGTTTATAAATTACTATCTTAGAATTTGAAAAAAAAAAAAAAAATGCATACATATACATTGAGGTGTAAAAATATTAAAATCATTGAAATTTCTTAAAAACCATATAAATTTAATAAAATTATAATTTTTCAACATTTTAAAGATGCTTCCTGTTGACTAATTTTGAATTTTCTTTCTATTTTACATTATTGCAGTTTAATACCATATTCTAAGCACGTTTGTGCATTACTTTGTGGATTCATTGATAAAGTTAAATTCTGTAAAATACTGTTGCTTCTAAAAATTTGCTTGAAATTTCAGCATTCAAACTTAAAATAATTTTTAAAAATCATTAACTTATCAATCAATCTACAAAGTAATGCACAAATACGTTTAGAATATTGTTAAGCAGTAATGTAATTTTGAGAGTAAAAAATTAAAAATTAGTTAGCAGGATGCATTTTAAATATTAAAAAAAACAGCTATTTAAATAGTTTTTGAGAAATTTTGATATACAGTATAGGACCGAAAATCCGGAAGGATCCAAAATCTGGAACCTTTTAAAATTCCAATCATTCCCACACTGAACAATCTGAGGGAAAAAAACGGTAGGAGAAAAAAAAAAAACTATTGTTTCCAGCAAATTACGGTAACTTAATTAAATCTTAACAATTTTTTTTTTTTTTTTTTTTTTTTTGTCTCTCCATTAAATGATAATTTCTAGCCATTTTCCACTTCTTTCTAAAACAACAGACAGATGATCAGCCTATTTTTTTTTTCTTTTTTTTACGTTTATCTTCAAGGGTTTTGTTTATCGTTCTGTTGAGTAAACAAATAACAGAATTGTGCATATATCTTTGTAATTATAAGTATTTGAGCTTTATTTTTTTATTTTTATTTAAGGAATAATTTAATAGGAAATGAAGGGGTCTATTATGTGGACCACATTCATGGGCGTCGGCAGAATGGGGCAAGGGGTGGCACTTGCCTCCCCCCTGGAAAATTCTACTAAGCATTTTTTCTTTAAATTTAAAACTATGTTATCAGAATTTTATTAAAAAAATATATATTTTCAGGTTGTGCCCCTCCCCCCCTGAATTTTTTTCTGACGACGCCACTGACCACATTATAGACTTCAGAAATGCAGTATTTTCACTATAGTGGGAATGCTGTTTCTATTTTATTTATTTCTGTTATTTAACCACCATAGTTTTATAATAATTAAAGTTTTTAATTATCATTCACACGGTATAAAATTATATTGAAATATATCAGTAATTATTTCTTTGGTGCTTAATTATAAGGGTTGGACTAAAATTTAAAAAATGTCTGGTAAATCAATATTTTTTTGAAAAATTTCTAAAATCTGGAATGGCGTCGGTCCCGCAGTTTCCGGATTTTCGGTCCCATACTGTATTCAATATTATTATATTTCAAAGCATATGTATACAAATTTTTGTAACTCCAAAACAGTCATTTAGATAAAAGGCTTATATTGTTCATCATTCCCTTAAGTAAAATGGTTCTTATAAGAATTCAGATTTTTTACATTTAAATTATTTCCTTTAAAGTAGGCTTTGAAACATTTTTAAGGTTATATGCTCTATATCATTTATATCATTGCGTATGCAGCTTACTCTGTTATACATTGAAAGCAAAGTGTTGTAAACAGTAAAAATTTCAATTAGTTGTGTAAATAAACAGGCAATTTTTCTTTTACTTCTTCTATATTATGTCAAAAATTTCATTAAGGCACATTTTATAAGAGTAGTCAGAATATTACATTTTAATGTATTTGTGGATATGAAACATGTCAACTTTACTACTAGAAAACATCTCGAAATTACTTATAAAATAATTACAATCATAACAAAACAATTACTTATTTTAATTATTTCCAAATATATTGTAGCCAAAATAAACGAAACAAAATTAGGTGATATACTGGCATGTGCTCACCTTTTAAAAACATACCTTTAATATTTGAATGTTGCAGTGAACTGTTCAGGCAATTTCCAATATTTTATCTTATTTGCTGGAGTACCTAAGCTGCATAAATAGAATGTGATATATATAATAAATGAGTAATGTAAACCATTTTGCTTTTTAGCTTGTCATGAACTTTGGGAAAATACAGTATAGGATCCGTTATCCAGAAAGCTTGGGACCTGGGATATTCTAGATAAGGGGTTTATCCGTAATTTGGAACATTTTATTATGTGTATAAAAATTGTACAAAATTTCATAAATAGCAGTGATAAACATGAATAATATTTATAAACACTTTACCTATATATTTGTTCATTTAATAAATCATTTCCACAAAATAAAAAAACATTCTTAATTAGCATTTTAAACTATAAATAACAATAGTAATAATAAATGAAAAAATAAAAAATAAACATATATGAAATTTAATTTTGGACATGAGAGTAAAATCCTTTCATTTGGATTTTGCAAACATTTCTATAATTTTTTTTGCTTATAGTGTGTCTCTGTTACTAATTGTTTAGAAATGTTTCAAATATTTTTAGTACATAATGCTAAATATTTTATGAAATGAATTCTAAACATAATGGAAATTAATAAAAACTATTTAAAATTTTTATAACAATTGGGACTTCATGCATGCGACCTGAGTTCAAGGATAAAATTCATCTGCTATTGGCCACTTCAAGAAGTATGTGTTATTAATGTTTATCTATTAAAAATTACCATAAAAATTCATTTCCAAACCTAAATTTGCAAAATTATCAGTAATTATTTGGACAATTTTATGCTCACCCTATTTCCTCAGAATAACACCGTAGCATTAAAGAAAGTAGGTTGTAAAACTATTAATTCTGACCGCTGCTATTGTATAACTTTAATCCTTAAATTTTACGATAATTAAAAATTTTGGTAGTTGGCATTTTGCATTCTGGATAATGGGTTTCTGAATAACAGATCCTATACTGTAGTACGCTTTGTCCCAGCAAGTTGAGCAGCAAATGCAGCCTTGTCCACAAACGTATTAATATCTGATATATTATTTATTTTATTATAATAATAAATTACAGATGGACAGTCATTTATTATATACATGGCAATTATCATTCCAATTGCAGCTATTTTTCAAATATTTTTTTTTTCTTTTTTTAAATTAGGTTATGCAGAAAAATAATATAATATTATTACTATAATCTTTATTTTTACTTCAGCATATTAATAATTAATGTAAAGCACCGTTTATGCATCTTTCATTTATATGTCTTTTACATTTATACGTCCTTTTTGTGAAGTCCCGATTCATTCCTATTCATTTTAATGCAGAAATTCATCGTTTATACGCCACTAATAGCAGTTATACGTCTTTTCCACTCTATACTAAAATTCACAAAATTTCTTGACGTCATTATTTTTCATTCTAAATAAGACTGATTTTTCCTAGAAAGCATCTTAAGGGGAGGAACACAGGAAAGATCGAAGAATAGTGATCAAAGAATAAATTGAATTCGCAGCATAATTTTAATACTCATAGACAAGCAGCAAATCAGACGAATAGTAAAGATTATTAATGTTATTAAATAACTATCTGTATGAACATAAATCGTATGCTTGTTATTAAAGATATGCAATATATATAATTAATGTTCAAAATGTGTTCATATAGTTTTTCAAGAAATGTAATATAATACTCAATATATGATATATGTAATTAGTACCCAGTCATGCATTAAAAGTATGATTTTTCTCCCTTTTTATAATATATATATTTTTTAATTATTGTCTTAAAAGAAGTATAATGTACATTTACTAACTTAATAAACTTTATTAATTAGTATTTTAATATAAATTTTGCTTAAGTATAATTAAATTTGTAGTAATCAAAGTATTATTAAAATTTCGATTATACGTCTTTTCATTTATACATCCTTTTATACCAGTCCGTTGAAAGATGTATAAATGGTGCTTTACTGTATTAATAAAAATAAAAATAAATAAAAAATATCTTTAACAAATCTGTTATCCATTCGACTACATACATCTATTAAGTAGAAAATTCATACACTTTGATTTTTGAAAATCAAAGTGTAATTTAAATACATTTTAACTGAATTAACATTCAGTTTTCATTAAAAAAGAATACATGCATTTAATACTCACTAAATTCTCTGACAAAAATATTTTTGATAAAATGGCTGTATATTTGAACATGTATTAATAGATATGGTAATAAATAAGATATAAGTTGAGAGTTTGTGTTTATTTTTAATAAGAAAATCAAACTTCCTTATATTCATATTCTGATATATGAATGGAAGATAATTAGTTTCAATTCCCTATTCATATATATATATTAACTAATATTAAATGTCGTATTTGCCCCTGTATTTTACTGCAGAATATTTTACAAGGGAAAACAAAGTACAGTAGACTCCCGATTATCGGCGGTCGGATTATCCGCAATCCTCAAGAGCCTGAATTTTAAAAAATAGAACAAACTTATTACAAAAAAAGATCAAAGAGAGTAATTAGCCATACAGCACAGGATGTTTCAGTTATGTTGCAAAAAGCTTACAATCTTTCAAAAACGTAACACATTTAAGTATGCTCTCTGATACCTTTCTGAAACATTCGCCATTTTTGATTTTCTATCTGTTAAGTGATTGTAACGTTTCTGTTACGTATCTTATTTTTTGTTATGATCGCGGACATTTCTACGTTTTTGAAACTAATCGGAAAGCAATCTGAACATTTTTAAATGTTCCTGAAATGTTTATAATATTTCAATGTTACATGATTGTTACGTTTCTGGAACATTTTGTGCTGTTAGGGGACCTTCAAGGCTTTTGGAGATATTACATGATTCTTGACAGCATTTATGGCATACACACTGCTTGGGAGGCAATTAAGCAGTCTACATTGGTAAAGTCTTTGAGAAAAATTTGACCAAATGTGGAAAATACTTTGGTAGAGTTTATAGAGGGGAAAGAAATTTCTGGTCATGATTTGGCAAATTTAGCTAAATCTGTTACTGGAGGAGAAAAAGTCAATGAAGGAAACACTGAAGAGTGAATTAATTGTGACGCCAATGATCCAGGTATTGAGCACCTTACAGATGAACAAATTGTGGGCCAAGCATTAGACCCAGTTTCAGAAGATAGTGAAGAAGAAGAGAAAGAAGGAGATAAAACTCAGCACAGGATGAGCCACGACGCAGCCCTAGCACATGCAGATGGACTTATAAAATATTTCGAGGAACAGGACAATGTATCACTTTGTGACAAAATGCTGATAAAGAAACTGCAATCGCAAATTAAGAAAAAGTGTTTTAGTACAAAAAAAAACAAAAATGCTTGACCGATTTTTTGTTAAAAAATAGAGCAAAATGCAAGTAGAAATTTTTATTAGTATGTTAAATTGTATATATAGGCCATGCTTAACTGTTAATTAAATAGCATTGCTCAAAAGACTTTATGTGTTGATTTATATCCCCTTTTTGCAGATTATCCGTGGTTGTCTATTCCCGTTCACTGCAGATAATTGGGAGTTTACTTAATAACAAAACTTCAAAATTAGTATTGCAAATTATCCACAGTAAGCATTTCATTAGGGGATTCCTATGCTATGCATAAAAATGAATCCTGGCCTATATCTGGTCACAATCCAGATATAAGCCAGGTTCAACTATCAATCAAAATCTTGAGCAACCAAATAATAGCCTGAATTTATCCCCTAGTGGTAACAGAGAGAAAATGTAGATTAAAGCCTAGTATTAATTCCATTGGTTCATAAAGTACACTGTTCAAACACAAAAGACAGATATATATATATTTTTTAATTAAGTAATCAATTTCAGTTACCGTAATTTCGCGTATATAACCCGCGGCGGAAGGTAGCCCGCAGCATAAAAAGTCATTTAAAAATAATTATAACCGAAAGGTATCCTGCACTAGAAGATACCCCGCACTTCTAAAATCACATGGTTGGCAATCGTTATTTATAATTTCAATACTAATTGCTATTATTTTAATAATAAGTAGGAAAAGATACAAATAATAAACAAATATATAGCTAAATATAAATAATAAACAAATATTCAACTAAATATAAATAATAAACAAATAAATTTATTTACTTATAATGGAAAAGCAAATAATCATAACATAGTATTAATCTTTCTCTCTATAAAAATTACTATGAACTGGAGTAGCTTCTAATGATTAACACCTTTATTCAATTTATAAGAAAATTATTGATTAATAATAAATTTATTTATAAAATTCATTCAAATCCATCGAAATCGGATTCTTTCGTATCAGAATTAAAATGTTGCAATATTGTTTGGTGACAGTTTGTCTTCATCATCCGTATTATCCTCCTCATCAAGTTCCTTTTCACTGTCCTCTATTTCATCGTTATTATGCATCAATAATCGAGACTGGTGTTGATTTTCTTGTTGTACGCGATAGATACCCTGCAGGACATACAAAGTCAAGTTTGTATTATATATTACCTGCGGGTTATATACACGAAATTATGGTAATTCAAATGCAAAGAAATCTAAAAATGTGTAAATTCATCAAAAACCGGAAATCGAAATTTTTTCCTTACCTTCTAGTTTCTTCTTATACATGCAGAAGCTAGTAATAAATCCACTTATATAGTTATAAATCCACGGATACCCGGGATGGATTGGTCGTAATGGACCAATTTCTTGGCCACCTAGATCGCCAGATCTCACTCCATTGGACTTCTATAGTTGGGGTTTCCTGAAGCAAGAAGTTTACCGCACAGAAGTTGCCAGTTTGCAAGATTTAAGAAGCCGGCTCAATGATGCAATAATAAAACTGAGGGATGAGCTTTCACTAAGTGCTACTGTGGTTTCCGTTCGTAAGAGGGCAAAGGCATGTATCAGGTGTGAGGGTGACCAATTTTAGCAGCGGCACTAAATTTTACACATCCTTTCGAATGCATATGCGCTTTAATCATAAATGTGAGATACGTCTTTTTTTTTTTTTTTTGCATCTTCCTTTGTGAAAGACGTGAGAAACATCATACTTCTTTTGTTTCCCTTCCATTGTGTTTGTAAACTTAATACAACTGCTACTTTTCTTGTTTGCTTTTAAAACTTTCTTTTTTGCATCTGACAAAACAGCGGGCTGAAGGCGGACATGAAATCAGGAACGACCATGGCACTCTGAGAGTCTCCTTCTCGACGAAAGTCGAGTTCAGTGATGAATGTTTTTCAAACAAAAGGCTAAATTTCTCCTGAACTAGAACACCGATATGGTTTATTGTGAGCTCATTCTAAAGCTTGTGGAATGGAGAAGTTTTTGGTAAATTTGACCGATTGTAGCTTGAACGGTGTTTGCAGAATTGCCGGTTAAAGAATTTGGCTACAACTCGATTTTAAACTTCGCCAAAGTTTTAGCGCTTGTAGCTCGCCGTCAGATTAAGGTGTCCTGATGTAAATGGTGTCACCCGATAGGATTTTTTCTGCTCTTTCGAAATATGTGCTTATTTTGCATGTAAGTCTTTCAGGAAGCTCATAAATTTGGGTTTTTTCAGGCGGGAGGGGAAAAAACAGTTTTTTCTTCTATCTACCATAACTCGAAAACGGTTAGAGATAGGAGAGGGTTTTTATGGTGTTTTATGCTCCCCATGGGCTGTTCTATCACCTCTTTTCGTTTGGCAGATTATGTCAAACTCACCCTGTATATTCTATGAAATATTGTTTCATATTATTGATTGCTCGTTATTAATATAACCATGATTTTTGAAAGAAATTAAATATGTTTGTCAGATAATTTGACAATCTTTTTATTTATTTATTTTTTTTTTTCTGCCAAGGACAGCAGATATCAAATCTGTTCCTTTGAAATTAATCTCTATCCTTTAAATTAAATGTTTATATTCAAAAATAGAAGTCTGTCATTTTATTTTTGTAGAGTTTTGAAATTTAAAATTAAGCTTTTATGAATTTTACAGAAAAAATAACTCAATCTAACACACACAGACAGAAACTTATATATAACTATACCCAAATATGGGGATTGAAATTGAGAGATAATTTTCCTCAATGTTCCAAAAAAAAATAATTTTAAAAAATGGACGATTAACATAGCAAATCTTTTGTTTGGCCCCATGGACAGTCAGTGATGTCATCACTTTGCTTGAGTATAGTAATAAATCTATCTGTTAAAAAATCAGTAGTCAATTTCAGTTAATTGGAATGCATTTTGGTTTTGCTTAAAAATTATGTCTTCAAATTAGAGCTGACCTTTAGTATACAAATAACACTTTTATTCGACTGTTTCCAGAATATTCATTAAATAAAATTCATTCAGCGATTTGAACCTGCACATCTTTATGTATTACGTACTACACACAAGAATCTCAACAACATTTGCAACTATCAATATGGGCACTATCATAAGCTTCTGTGGAAATCCCTATGATGGTAGGTCATATATAATGGCAAAAAAAATTTGTGTTTTTAGCCATTATGTAAATTTGTAAGATTCTATAATCATTCTTCTTTTAGCTATGCAAGACACAAAATCTGTTTCTCAAATCGGTATTGCAGTACTTATAAGAGAATTAAAAAAAAATATTTTGAAAGTTTTATTGCTTAAAGTCATTTTAGTTGGGATCTTCTTCAGAAGCTTTACAGGGATTACTATTTCCTGAATAATTTCAAACGCCTCCTAGTTTGACCAATATAACCCAAATTTTATAATGAACACGGGATTAAATAAATGCCAGAACGGTTTTCATTAGAATATATGAGCACCACTGAAATGTCCGTAATGAAGAGATCTCTAAATTTTCTATTGCTTCCCACTGCTGGACTCATGGTCATCATTTTGATTTTTCTGAAACTAACATAATTTCATCACCTATCTCCTCTTCCGATTTAGATATCCATGAAGCTTTTTACATATTTAAAAATTAGAAAAATCTTGTTATTGATATTTCTTCCTCTTTGTTCTTGCCTGATGCTTGGAAATTACTTACATAAGTACAATTTTAATTTAACTTTGATATTTTTCAGATTTTCTGCATTTCATACCTTCTTTTATTTTATAATTCTGCTCACACCAGTATTTATATTTACATTATTTTCCTCTTCATTTAAAACGGTTTTGTGCATTGCCGCTTTGACTGCAGCACTCGTGCCTACTTTGTTCACCTGACAAAGGGTCCGCTATACATAGAATTATTTGTCAAATAAAGCTGTTTCAAAGCCTAATTTGAATTGTTTTAACATAGGTTTACATAACAGTACAAGTTATCTTACTCTTAATATGCAATTTGTACTTTTAGCATTAAATTTCAGGGTAAGAGAAAGTCATGTGAGTGACACACCAGATTATTTTTTAAATTAAAAAAAAAAAAAAAAAAAAATCAACAACTGATATTTGAGCATCATGATCAAATAATTTAAATACCAGAGAAAGATTGAAATAAACTTTATTTTTTGTAATTTTTACAATAAACATTGCAAAATAAATTAATTTATAATTAATGTTTTCATTATTTTGTTATTAAAATTATAATGTGTACAATATTATTTACATATCACAAATTATGCAACATATTATTACTAATCACATCAATAGAGCGACTGTCGAGAAGGAAAGCAGTTATTTTTGCTATGAATAGTATTTTGAAATGGTACAAGCCCAGTAGCAGAAATTTCTGTATCTATCTGCAGCAAATTAAAATTTATCTGCAATCTAAAAATGGCTTATTAACCCCTTCACCGGCTGTCCCGAGATAACTCGGGAGAAATGTAGCCTTTTACACACATCAGTAGCCGGCAAAGTGGTTAAGTCAGATATCAGAAGAAAAATATAGCACTTTATAAACTATGTAAAATTTATATCTAAAATAGAGAGAAAATTAAGAACTTGCAACAAGAACAAGTACAGTAATATAGAGACATAATGCAAATTATGTTTAAATATTTTTAAATTTAGCATTTCTTTAATTGAGTTGTTAAATTAATCTGCAGATCTTTAAACAATCTGCAGCTCTCGCTGCACTGTTTCTGCTACTGGGGGTATAATAATTTAAACAAGATGCCTAGCAGGAAAAGCTGAAAGCAAGTAAGCAGAAATTGAAATAAAATAGTAGAATATAGGAAACATAGGCGAAATTTTGTGAAATATACGAAAAATGTAAAGAATTATAAAATATGACTTTTTATGATTTTTAAAAATATATAAGAACACTTTGATCCCTGTCTTTATCTTCACAAAAATCGTGTTAACCCTTTATCTGATAGCTTCAAAATATAACAAATTGAGTTTACTAGAAAATGGATACAGTGAATTTGATGAAAAATTTGTGGTTAAGGGTCTTTTAAGGTGCAAAATCGATTACTTATCTTCATCATAAGAAAAAATTCATTTCACTGTTGACCCTTCATCGATTGTTTGCAAAATATGGCAGAAATCGGGTTTACTCAGAAACAGATTTAGATATAACAATTTTGATGAACGTTTGGGAGTTAAAGTTTTTTTTAAGGTGAAAAATCTATTGCACTCATCTTCAGCTTCAAGAAAATTTGCATTTGCTGTTAACCCTTTAACCATTAGTGGTTTTAAAAAAAATGGCTTACTCTGAATTGGATATAACGATTTCAAGAAAATTTGTTATGATCTTTTTGAGGTGCAAAATTGATTAGATTTATCCTCATCTTCAGGAGAAATAGTGTTTGCTATTAATCCTTCATCCTCTAGTTGCAAAATATGGCAGAAATTTGATTTATTTAGGAATGGACATAACATTTTTTATGAAAGCTTGGGGTTAAGTATTTTTTGCATCAAAAAATCAATTGGACATATCCTCATCTTAAAAAAAAAATATCTGCATTTGCTGA
Organism: Salticus scenicus; assembly: GCA_963930645.1. NCBI lineage: Eukaryota > Metazoa > Arthropoda > Arachnida > Araneae > Salticidae > Salticus > Salticus scenicus. Next base: position 8,917,811 of record OZ005662.1, on the reverse strand, counting down.
TAACTCTTTATATGCTATGTGCAACAAATAGCAGAAATTGGATATACTCAGAAACAGATATGAAAATTTTAATAAAAGTTCGAGATTAAAATTTTTTGGGGGTGAAAAGTTGATTGGACATACATTGATTTTTAGGAAAATTTGCATTCCCTGTTAACCCTTTATCTGATGATTGCAAAATAGGCAGAAATCAGATTAACTTGGAAATAAATATAACAATTTTAACTAAATTAAATAAAAACCTTTTAACACTTGCCTCATTACTGTGCCGTAAATTTTTCACCTGGGCACCCAGCCCTCCTCGGCGGCTTCATCTGTCATGAAGTTCTTGTGACTGATTTACTTGGTGGTCCTTTTCATAAGGTGGTGCCACGCTCCATCCAGAGCCATTGTGCCGCTGTCGTTGCACACATTTAAATTTGTGGCGATTTCTATTGATTCAAGAAACATTGCGTAATGATAATTATTGTATTCAGCTAATTTTCTAGTTTCATTAAAATTTATTTCTATATTTTCGCTATTATACGTTTTTGCAAGAGCTGTATTCACTTTGCCAATTTTAATATCATATTTATGTTCGTTGATTCTTGTTTTAATTTTTCTTTTTGTGACACCGATGTATGAACCTGAATTTTTGTTTTGATTTATAAAAGGTATTTTATATATTCCGGCAGTTTCAAAGGGTGAAACAGGGTCTTTATCGCTGCGTATTAATTCAAAAATGTTTTTATTTGGTTTTATGGTGATATTAATACCATATTTATTAGCTATACTTTTAATTTTATTGGATGCTCCGCGATCATATGGTATTGAAGAGGTAAGTTTAGAGGGCGGGTTTTGAAAATTTGAATATTATTGAGAGTTTTTAATCTAATAAAATTATTAATAAACTAGTTAAAAATAGATTAAAAACAATCAATAATATTCAAATTTTCAACCCCCCCCCCCCACTTTCTAAATTTACCACTTCTGTACCATATGATCACGGAGAATCGAATAAAATTAAAAGTATAGCTAATAAATACGGTATTAATATCCCCATAAAACCAAATAAAAACATTTTCCAATTAATATGCAGCGATAAAGACCCTGTTTCACCCTTTGAAACTGCCAGAATATATAAAGTACCTTTCATACATCAAAACAAAAATTTAGGTTCATACATTGGTGTCACAAAAAGAAAAATTAAAGGAGAATCAACGAACATAAATATGATATTAAAATTGGCAAAGTTAATACAGCTCTTGCAAAAACGTCTAATAGCGAAAATATAGAAATAAATTTTAATGAAACTAGAAAATTATCTGAACAATAATTATCATTACTCAATGTTCCGTGAATCAATAGAAATCGCCACAAATTAATGTGTGCAACGGCAGCGGCGCAATGGCTCCGGATGGAGCATGGCGCCACCTTATGAAAAGGATCACAAAGTAAATCAGTCTCAACTTTAAGTCGCCGGGGATGGATGACATCATTCCTGTGCTTCTTATCAAGGGTCTTAATTTTCTTGCTCCTTTTCTTTGCAGAATTTTTCGTTCTTGCATTGCTTATGGGTATATACCTCAGTCTTGGAGGAATACTAGGGTGGTTTTCATTCCTAAGCCTGGGAAGGATAACTACTTTGATGCCAAGTCCTTTAGGCCTATTAGCCTCTCTTCTTTTTTGTTGAAAGGAATGGAGAAGCTTATTGACAGATACCTCAGGGATTCTGTTATTGTTGATAGGCCACTGTCTTCCTCACAGCATGCCTATCAACCTGGAAGATCTACTAATACTGCATTGTATGAACTTTCCTTTCTTTTGGAAAAGTGCATTAATGATAAAGAAATTGCCCTTGTTGCTTTTCTTGATATTGAAGGGGCGTTTGATAAGGTCTCATTTGACACTATCATTCGTGCTCTTGACTTGAGGGGTGCTAATCCTATTATTACCAGATGGATTGCTAATTTGCTATCCTCTAGGTATGTTTGTGCCTCTTTTATGGGTACTTGCATGAAGGTTCATGCTAGCTCTGGTTGTCCACAAGGGGGAGTGCTCTCTCCTATTCTGTGGTGCATTGTTGTTGACTCTTTGTTAGTCCATTTTGCCAACCTTGGTATTCCATGTGTTGGTTATGCTGATGATGTGGCTATTGTTGTCAGGGGCAAGTTTGGTAACTCTGTCTCTGATGTTATGAATGGTGCTCTTCAGCATGTTGCACGTTGGTGCTCTGATTCGGGCTTATCTGTTAATCCTTCCAAGGTAAACCTTGTTCCTTTTTCTAGGAGAAGATATCTAAATCTTGGTGATGTCTACTTCCTGGGTAATAGGCTGTTGCCTTCATGTGAGGTCAAGTTCTTGGGTGTATTTTTTGACACAAAGTTGAACTGGAGTAAGCATATTGAGTATTGCTTACGTAAGGCCACAAAGGTCTTTTGGGCATGTAAGAGTTCCATTGGAAGAACCTGGGGTTTATGTCCCAGGGCTGTCCATTGGATTTACTCAATGATTATCTGTCCTATCATCACCTATGGCTGTATTGTCTGGTGGTCTCGGACTAGACTGACTACTGTTAGAACTAGCTTTACTAGGTTGCAAAGGGTGGTCTGTGTTGCTCTTTCAGGCTGCATTAGGACTACTCCAACTGCTGCCCTTGAGTGTTTGCTTGGGCTTCTTCCGCTTTATTTGCGTATTGAAGCTGAGGCTTTAACCTGTATGAAGCGTTTCATGTGTCTGGGCTTGTGGAAGGATTATTCTAGACATCTGTCTTGGGGTTCCCTCATTTCATTTGTTGCTGATCTTCCTTCTTTCATTATGCCTAGTGACTACATGGTTATGAAATTTGCCTTTCATAAGCCTTTTAAAATCTTTTTCCCTTCCAGGGAGGATTGGCTTTTGTCTCCTAGTTGGCTTAATGACAACTGTTTGGTTTGGTATACTGACGGCTCTAAGCTTGGTTCTCATTCTGGAGCAGGTGTTTACTGTTCTGGAGATGGAACTCGGCTTTCTTTTCCTCTTGGAAAGTTTGCCACAGTTTTCCAGGCTGAAATCTTTGCTATCATCTTATGCTGTAAGGTGTGCTTAGACAGGGGTTATCATAAATTAACCATCCGTATCTGTTCTGACAGTCAAGCGGCTCTCCTTTCACTAGAGAGGTGTAAGTTCACCTCTCTTCTCGTATGGGAGTGCTACAAGGCACTTTGTGAGCTTTCTTCCTATAATAAGGTTAGTCTTCACTGGGTACCTGGTCATATGGGTATACCTGGTAATGAGTTGGCTGATGAGTTGGCTAGATCTGGTTCCAGCACACTCTTTTGTGGCCCTGAGCCTGTTCTGGGTATTTCTCCCACTACTTTTAGGGCTTCTATCTTCAAGCTCTTTGGTAAGGAGCACTATAGGCTATGGCGTAATTCTGATGGTCAAAGGCAAGCAAAAGAGCTTAATCGTGACTATCCTGGTCTTCGTCATAAGGAGCTTTTAAAGCTTAACAGGAATGGTTTGAGGAAGGTTATTGGCCTTCTTACTGGTCATTGTACCCTTAAGAGACATCTGAACATTATGGGTATCAGTTCTGATCCCATCTGTCGTGGTTGTTGTCTGGAAGAGGAGACTGCTCGGCACATTTTGTGTGACTGTGAGGCCTTTTCTGCTTACAGGTTTGAGCATCTTGGTCAGCATCTTATTGAGCCTTGGGAGCTGCAGGATATTCCTGTCAGGTGTCTGCTGAGCTTTGCTTCAGCTACGAGGCTTTTCTCATAAGGATGTGTTTGGGTCTGGGTACAATAGACCTCTGGTCGTTGTGCCCTTGCTCTCAGTGTCCTGCTGAGGGCTGCCCTCCCTGATAAGTCATAAGTCATAAGTCATAAATCAGTCTCAAGAACTTCACGACAGATGAAGCCGCTGAGGAGGCCTGGGTGCCCAGGTGAAAAATTTACTGCACAGTAATGAGGCAAGTGTTAAAAGGTTTTTATTTAACTTAGTTATAGTAATAATGTCTTATTTAGTTTATATAATTTCTAATATAACAATATTTCTGAAAATTTGGGTTTAAGGGTTTTATTTTGAGGAAGCAAAACTAATTGGATATATCCTCGCTTTCAGGAAATTTTGTGTTCGCTGTTAATCCTTTATCTGGAAGTTGCAAAATTTGGCATAATTAAGGCTTACTCAGAAATTGATATAAAGATTTTGATGAAAGTTTAAGTGTTTTTGTGCAATGAAAAATCATTTGGACTTATAATTGTCTTTCAGGGTTGTTGATTTTTTTTTTAAAATCAAGATTTATTTGATTTTAATGATTTTTTTTTTAAAACTATTCATAAATTATTGTACAAAATTTGTGTTTTATTATGTGTGTGTGTGTATGCACAATATCCACACTATCAATCATTTTACTTAAATTATAAAAATATAAATAATATTTTATTCCCATAGAAAAAATCCATGTAAGCATTTATTACCAACATATTCAACATAGTATCTTCATAATAAGAAATAATTTTATAGCAATCATAAATGCAGTAGCATGAGCCACTCAACTTGAGACTTTGTAGCTACAATAATGTAGTGAAATAAAGAAAATAAAATCTTACTCATGGTATAGAACGCATGTAATAATTTTGGAAAAGGATAATTTAATAGGAAAAATGATATAACTGAAGCAATACATTAAGAAAAATAAATTTTCACTCAGTTTCTACTAATAATAAGAAAGAGAAAAAAAAGATTTTATACTAAAAAATTCTTATTTAGGCCAAATAAATATCACTTCAATCAAGAATATTTTTTCATATTTTACTCATTAACAAAATTCACATTTTCCTTACCATCTTAATATTCTCACGTATTCTTTTTATCTTTTTTATATTGAGTGAGTACAATTCATTAAACAAGCAGTGACAGCTGCATCAAACTGTATATAACTGATTATATGTAATTAAATTAAAAGGTTATGATGTTTTTAAAACTTTTTGGAAGCTTCAGGACCTTTTAAACACTACAATGTAAAGTATGCCATTATTTTAAAAATATCATGTGAGCTAATATTAAATGATATAAACTGGTATGAGAGCTAAATAAACAAGAAAATATTTTCTTTTCTAAATATTAACCGCAAGGTGGACAAAGGTAAACTGACATATATATATATTAATTAATTAATTCTACGCTAACTAATATTTACAATTCATACCCCAGTCATAAAGCTGTGCTTCTATAAATAATGGAAATATAAAATAAAATGCATAAATAATTAAGAAAATTAAAATATAATTTTTGTCTTTAGTAATGTTGCTTAGTAGAGATGAAGCTAAAGTCAAGATATGAAAAATATTAACTCGTTTAATGAAATATTTTATTATTTTACAAACTGTATTTTTAAATTTACATAAGAAATATTTTAAAATCTCATTTTTTAAAGCTAGATAAACAATTTCATTCGATTAAAGCGAATAACTTTGATATTTCAAAAAAGTGATTTAAATCAGTGATTTTTTTTCAAAAAAAATCAATTGATTTAAATCAGCGTTTTAAATCACTATAACCCTGTTGTCTTTTGTTACTAATGCTTTATTTGTCATTCACAGCAAAAATTGGGTTTACTCGGAAATAATTACATAGGGATTTTGATAAAGACTTAGTGTCAAATGTATTTTGAAATGTTAAATTAATCTGCAGCGCTCAGTGCCATGCTGCACTGTTTCTGCAACTGGGCCCTTAAGTTACAATTTCTATGCTTTGGCAATTTATTTTGGAACAACTATAGTATTTCCCCACAGCTGAATTTGGCAATTTATTTTTGGCGATTATGGCTAAATCATAAATCATCTACACTGATGGAAAAAAAAATCCTAACACCAGGAAGGAGCTGTGCTAGATAAACGAAATTTGGTAGGCGTGTTTATACATCTGAAAGATGACGTTGATTCAAATTTCGAGCTACGCGCATAAGTGTGGCGCTAGTAGCGACACTATAAACAGGCAAATGAGGTTTGCTTTAAATAAGCGCTTTCTTCCTATTTATTTGTATAAAGAAAGTGGTGTGGATAAGGAGCACTATAGGCTATGGTGTAATTCTAATGGTCAAAGGCAAGCAAAAGAGCTTAATCGTGACTGTCCCGGTCTTCGTCATAAGGAGCTTTTAAAGCTTAACAGGAATGGTTTGAGGAAGGTTATTGGCCTTCTTACTGGTCATTGTACCCTTAAGAGACATCTGAACATTATGGGTATCAGTTCTGATCCCATCTGTCGTGGTGGTTGTCTGGAAGAGGAGACTGCTCGGCACATTTTGTGTGACTGTGAGGCCTTTTCTGCTTACAGGTTTGAGCATCTTGGTCAGCATCTTATTGAGCCTTGGGAGCTGCAGGATATTCCTGTCAGGTGTCTGCTGAGCTTTGCTTCAGCTACGAGGCTTTTCACTTAAGGATGTGTTTGGGTCTGGGTACAATAGACCTCTGGTCGATGTGCCCTTGCTCTCAGTGTCCTGCTGAGGGCTGCCCTCCCTGATAAGTCATAAGTCAAGTCATAAATAAGCGCTGTAAGGTTCGTGATCGTTATTTACAGATGATATTTGACGTAGTGGGTTAATGTTAGTCAAGGATGCCTCTAAGAAGACGAAGAAGCCATTATCAACAGCTCACTGAGTTTGAACGAGGTCGTGTAGTAGGGCTATGAGAAGGTGGGTTTTCTTTCTGCGATATTGCAGAAAGATTTGGCAGGAATGTATCCACTGTGCATGAGTGTTGGCAGCAGTGGTCAAGGGAAGGTACTGCCTCAAGAAGACCGGGTTCCGGGCAGCCACGTGGCACTACTGAGAGGGAAGACCGCCGTGTTCGGCGTATGGCTGTGGCTAATCGTACTGTGTCTGCAGCTGAAATTCGAGCTGCAGTTGGCACCACAGTGACACAACGAACTGTTACAAATCGGTTGCTTCAAGGACAGCTCCGAGCCAGACGCCCTGTAGCATGCATTCCACTGACTCCAAACCACTGCCGTTTGCGACGTGAGTGGTGTCAAGCTAGAGCTCATTGGAGGACGGAGTGGAGATCTGTTGTGTTTTCTGATGAAAGCCGGTTCTGCCTTGGTCACAGTGATAGCCGTGTGTTGATTAGAAGGAGGCCAGGTGAACGCCTGCTAGCGACCTGTCTGCGGCCTAGACACACAGGGCCTACTCCTGGAGTTATGGTTCGGGGAGCAATTTCGTATGACAGTAGGAGCACTCTCGTGGTTATCCCACGCACCCTGACTGCAAATTTGTACGTCAGTCTAGTGATTCAACCTGTTGTGCTGCCATTCATGAACAGCATTCAAGGGGGTGTTTTCCAACAGGATAATGCTCGCCCTCATACCGCTGTTGTAACCCAACATGCTCTACAGAGTGTCGACATGTTGCCTTGGCCTGCTAGATCACCAGATCTTTCTCCAATCGAGCAGATATGGGACATCATTGGACGACAACTCCAGCGTCATCCACAACCAGCATTAACCGTCCCTGCATTGACCGCCCAAGTGCAACAGGCATGGAACTCCATCCCACAAACTGATATCCGACACAATGCATGCACGTTTGCATTCAAAATTCTGGCAGTAACACCGGTTACTAATGTACCAACATTTCACATTTGAAATGGTTTTTCTTGCCAATGGCTCTACCTGTGATCTTGAAACTTTAATCAATTAAATATGTTACCTAGACAAATGTATTGCTGAAATTTCATTACTGTACAAAAATTTTTTCTTGGTGTTGGGATTTTTTTTTCCATCAGTGTATATATATAAAATCGTTCTTTCGGACTGAGTGAGTGAGGGGGTGATTCATCATCACCCAGAACAAACCCCTGGACCTAGAAGCATGAAATTTTGTGACTATGTTCTGTCTATGACGTAGACATCCACTAAGAAGCAATTTTACAAAATTCGCCCCCCTAAGGGGGGGAGGGGGACAAAACGTGATTTCACAAAATCCTTCATATCTTAAACAAAAAAACAGATATCCGTAAAATTTTTGCTTTCAAATATAACTAATACAAACGTCTAAAAACCAATTTCTGGAATTTTCAAAATTCGGTCCCCAAGGGGGGCGGGGGCAAAACATGATTTCACATGCGTAAAGCGTGATTTTGCATAATCCTATGTATCTCAAACAAAAAAAATAGATATACGTGAAATTTTTGCTCTAAAATATAGCTAATACAAATATCTAAACACCAATTTCTGGAATTTTAGAAATTCAGCCCCCAGGTGGGGCAGCAATGGGGGGCTATGGGGCAAAAACAAATAGAAATACAGTTAGGCCGTTCAAAATTGATACAGATAGGTTTTAAAGGCCTGCAAGTCGAATGGGGATATTTTTGAAAGTGTAAAGTTATTAGGAAGGGTGAGAAGGAGGGAGGTAAAAAAATAAAAATAGAGTTAGATCGTAGAAAATTGGTAAATAGAGGTTTTCGATACTTACAAATCGATTGTGGATATTTTTGAATTTGTAAAATTATTAGGAGGGGCAGAAAGGGGGGGCTATGGGCAGAAACAAATAGAAATACAGTTAGGCCATTCAAAATTGGTACAGATAGGTTTTAGAGGCCTGCAAGTCGAATGGAGATATTTTCGAAAGTGTAAAGTTATTAGGAGGGCCGGGAAGGGGAGAGGGGAGAGCAAAAAAATAAAAATAGAGTTAGATCGTTCAAAGTTGGTATATAGAGAGGTTTTTGATACTTACAAATCGATTGCGGATATTTTCGAATTTGTAAAATTATTAGGAGGGACAGGAAGGGGGGCTATGGGCAGAAACAAACAGAAATGCAGTTAGGCCGTTCAAAATTGGTACAGATAGGTTTTAGAGGCCTGCAAGTCGAATGGGGATATTTTCGAAAGTGTAAAGTTCTTAGGAGCGCTGGATAGGAGGGGGGGGGGGGGGCAGAGGGAAAAAAATAATAAAATAGAGTTAAATCATTCAAAATTGGTTCATAGAGGTTTTCGATACCTACAAATCAATTGCAGATATTTTAGAATTTTTAAAATTATTGGGAAGGGCGGGAAGAGGGGGGGGGGAGCAGAGGGGAAAAAAAAAAAGAGATATATCGTTCAAAACTGGTGCATAGAGGTTTTTGATACTTACAAATCGATTGCGGATATTTTCGAATTTGTAAAATTATTAGGATAGACAGGAGGAGGAGGGGGGGGGGGGCGAAGGGTTAAAATAATAGAAATAAGACTTAAAGCATTTTGGGAATTTTTTCCGAAGGCAGTGAGAACCCAATGCGACATTTTTCCCAATCAGATTTTCTCTCTTTTTTTTTTTTTTTTTTCACGTGATAAAAATTAATGCAATTTTGAGAATTTAGTAATTATAGTGATTCATTTAAAAATAGGGACCAGCGAAGCGGGCATTGCCTGCTAGTATAGCATAAAAGATAAAATCATAAGCTAAATTATAAATTCAAAATAAATTGCATGCAGGCTGCCATATTATATCGCAAACAGTTCAGAATGACATCGTTATTGTGCAAATCGGCGCCAAAGAAAAATCGCCAAATTCAGCTGCGGGGAAATACTACAGTATGGAAAATTTTCTGGAACCAACAATCCTATATAATATATACAGACATGCATTAAAGTAAATACATCAGTCACAAATAAACAACACACCCACAGATTTGAAAGTAACCATTTAAAATTTATTTCAACAAAAGCAGCTGAACAAGCACCACTTCTGACATTCAACAAATCTGAAAAAAAAAAAAAAAGGAAACAAGTAAAATTTATCATATCATATGATTAAACTTTACTAAATTCAGATTTGATAAACAAACTGAAACAGAAGATCATGTTTACAATTTTTATGTTTCTGAAGTTTCATACTCTTTTTGAAGTTTAAGAAAGTTTTTCTGAGCTAAGCTTTGAGGAACAACTTTAGCAATTTTTCTGAATTCCTTCACAAATGTTTTGACACACATCATAGTTGACCATGAAATTGGAATCATATCGAAACCTGCTTCACTTTTAGCAAGTACAACCCCTAGTTCATCCTCAGCTGTAGTTAAGCTATACGAATGCAACGTGCCAATAGCCAGAATCCTAGCTAAAATAATATCACCAGGTCTGAAGCATTTATACATTTCAACTTTATCCTTTTCTTTAGCCCTGACATCTTCTTTTCTAAGTATTCCTTTAAATGGTTGCTTTAAAACTGTTGATCCAATGCCGTAAATAAAACATTTGGCAAATCTTCGATGTATATTAACAACTTTTGCAGTAACAACTGATCCTTCAGTAGGGACGACGGTTCTTTTGAAACTAGTTTTTACTTTAACTAAAATTTCCTCGTCATTTTCCTCATAATCTACAAAACCACTTAAACTGGAAAATATATATTCTCCGGCATGATAAGTACCTTCGCCAGCAATACGATTTTCATCAGCAGTACAAATACAATCTCCAGGGGTAACAACAGATCTTGGCTGTAACGCTGACATAATAAAAGCTGATGAAAAAAATATTCATTCAGTGTATATCTTTTCTTATCACTTAATATTTTTAATTTCACTACAATAAATTTACAAAAATAAAACGCTTAAAAAATAAAGCACTTCTTTCTTCGTTCGACACCAGACAAATCTAGTAACAAAACAATAACAACACCAGTAGCAACTAGTAACAGCGGTATTAGCTATTGAGTAACAGTTAACGTTTTTGCGCAAGTGTTTTTGCCGTCCGTTATGTGCACAAACGAGTGATCTACGATCGTTTCACCTGCATCAAGATTGCCTGCAATTTGCCTAGGCCTAGAAGTCATGACTGCATGCTTCTCGTTGGTAAACAGAGCCGCCGCGAAGAAGAGAAAAAAAGTTGCTTACAAAAATAAAGAGACTTTTTTTCTCTCGTTGATAAGCAAGCTAAACAAGCAAGTAACAGCGGTTAAGCAATGTATGTTGTTTCCAAAGAAAATAAAGATTAATTTCTAATAAAAATATTTTATGTGACTGATTTTTTAATGGTTCAGTCGGTAACAAAAGTATCCAAACACTAGGAAAAATTCCTATTGAAAAAAGGTAGAATTAATACTGCTTTGTTAAATAAATCCTTGTTGAATCATGTTCTTAGACTGACTAAGAACATGATTCTACAAGGATTTATTTTACAAACCAGTATTAACTCTACTTTTTTTAGGTAGGAATTTTTGCTAGTGTTCGGATACTTTTTGTTACCATCCGACTGTTCGTTCGCGGATCGCTGTTATTTTTATAACATAGGCTTTTTCAATAACCATTTTGGCATCTGGTCTTTTCAACCAATCGAATTCCACTAAAATGTAAATATTGTGCTCTTGTTAACTGGTGCCAAGTTTGAGAAGAAAGAAGAAACGTTTATTTTTCCCCCAAAATAAAAGAAAAATCACAAATTTGTCCTAAAAATTAAATTTCTCCTAGTAATGTAGAGACTGTCTTGATTTTTGTCTCATGAATTTCATAGCAGCATATTAAAATAAATTTTGTGCTCTTAACTTTATATTAAATGTTGATGTATTAGAAGTAAATTATTTAAAAAACATGATGATGATGTACTATCAAATATTCTATTCTTTATACATTTTATTTATTCATTCCTATTACTTTAGCAACATATTATGTCTTTTACATCTAATGTTGCACATATAATAATAATATATATATATATTTTAAAGTTCATTTTATAAAATTGAAAATGAAAAAGTTAACTGAGAATTGGAAAGTTAAAAAAGGAAATTTAAGAAATAAGACATTTCGGGATTCTATTGATTACGCTTTCGATAATACACCAGATAGTGAAAAATGTAAACAAAATCAATTAAAAAATGTGAAGAAATGTTGTCTAAATAAATCATCCATTTTAAATTTAGAAATAACCGCACTTATTACTTCTGAAAAAACTGCTTCAACCCCACTTCGTAGATCAACTCGGTAAGTAGGACATATCTTATTTGTATTTATGCTAAATCATCCACATGTACAAATCATTTCTTCATCAGAGTACTTTCATTTATTGTTCTACACTTTTATCGATTCAAAGTTTCCTGTTAATCAACTATAACTTTTTTTTTTTTTTTTTTTAACATGTACTTTCTGTTTGCTATTTCAGCACAGCTTTCGTATGGGAACACCCTCCCTTTGTAAAATTTAAAATTTGGCACCAAATTAACTTGAATGTTTCTCGCCATGGTCTTTACTTATGTAGCTGCAGTAACTATGTAACTATGTCATCAAAATGGCAAAAAATATTTAAAGTCATCAAGATGGTCCCAATGAAAAGCTGTACCGTATTTTATTTCAAAGTATTTTTATATCACTTTCTCTTGCAAAAAAAATATGCTTGTTCCTACAAAATTAGGAAGGTCAGTGAAAATAAAAATTAAGGAAGTCGTGAAAGGAAGAATAATAATTAATAAAATTAAATTATAACAAAGTACTTTATACATAAATATATTAAACCTTAAACATACTTCGTGCTTGGTCGTGAATATGTTCGGCTGGGCACCCAGCTCTTTTCAAACGACATTCATCTGTGCTGGAGTTCCCAAAGTGGTGGTCTTTTATAGTTGCTGTCATAAGTTGACGCCACATTCGGTCAAATACCATTGTGCTGCTGTCGTTGCACATATCCGGGGTAGTCACTATTTCGATGGCCTCTCTATACCTGACCGAAATGGTATGACAGCAACAATATACCAGTATGACAGCAACAATAAAAGACCACCACTTTGGGAACTCCAGCACAGATGAATGTCGTTTGAAAAGAGCTGGGCACCTAGCCAAAAATATTCATGACTAAGCATGAAGTATGTTTAAGGTTTAATATATATATTTAATTAAGAATAATAGTATTAGTTCCTGAACTTAAAAAAGTCAGAAAAAAGAATTATGTATTACATGCTGTTATTTGAGGGAATTTATTTTATAGAATTGTGCATTGTGTCTTTCGTATTCTTGCAAATATCACCTTCTATGAAACAATTACGTCTGCAGTGAAAATAGGGCATTTTCTGTGATCAGGGCATCATTTCTGAGAGTTGTATTTTATAATAAAGAAAGTATTAACAAATTTTATGCATTTTGGAGAAAAAAACAGCTCTTAAGAAGTTTACGTCTTAAAATACATTAGAGTCATAAAATAGAATATATTAGATAAAATAATCTACCATTATATCATAAAATAATATATACATTAGAGTCTTAAAATAAGAGCCATTTCATGCCAAATCAACCAAAGTTTTTTTTATTTTCAACCTGACCACTTTAGATTTCAATGAAACTTTCAGGAATGTACCAGATATTCAGTATTCAGCCTATTTAGCAATACTAATGGATATCTAGTTTGGCCAATTCTCAAGCCATTCGGCTAGCTGAATATCAAATTCTTTAATAAGCCAAATTTATAATTTTTTTTTTTTTTTTTTTTTTAATTACTATTTGAAAAAAATTGGTATTTATATATTAACTGCATGCCAGCAATTAATAACTAGCATAAAAGTGAATCTACATGTTTGTATTTTTTTAAAAATTAAAATCTTATCTACTTAAAACAGAATAAAGACTAGAAAATTTTTTTAATTATCTGCTGGTCAATTGATTTTTAAATTCAGTCAAATTCTAAGTATTACATCTACAAGCAAAGTGAGAATTACCATGAAATATTCATTTAAACTTTGTTGTTGTTGTTGTTGTTGTTGTTATTTTAATTATTAATTTATTCTTTCAGCTTTTATAAGCCCCAATTTGATTTAAATTAATTCAGTATTTCAGAAATTATCATAACAAATTTTTTATTATGTATAGATAAACTATAAGTGATTGCAATAGGTAAGGGGAAAAAAAATTGAAATTTTTTGTGAATTTAAAATTTTTTGAAAACAGCATTTACATACTTATAAAATTTGAAGTTTTTAAATGAACATTTACATAATTAAATTTACAAAAAATTCACTTTTTATGGTTTGTTTAACTCAAAGCTTTTCGGCCTGATACCTGGCCATCCTCAGGAGTTGAAAACTTCTTCTGTGCTTTCCACTTGACTGCAGTTCCATTTAAGAATTGTCACTATCTGCTATTCAAATTCTGATTGGGCTCCACATAATTGCAACTGTCAGGATTCGTTAGTATTTCGATGATTTCATGCATTCCAGCATAATTGCGGTTATGGTAGTTAGCTAACTTTTTAGTACTATTGAAATCAGTATTTAATGAGTTCAATAGTACTCATTAAATATTTATTTTTAACAATAACATGCTGGAATACGCAAAATCATTGAAATACTAGCAAATTCTGACAGTTGCAATGACGTGGAGCCCAATCATAATTTAGATAGCAGATGATGCAATATCTTAAATGGAGCTGCAGTTGGGTGCAAAGCACAGAAGAAGTTTTCAACTCCTGAGGATGGCCCGGTATCGGCACAAAAAGTTTTGAAGTTAAACAAACAAAAAACAGTAAAACAAACAAAAAACAGTAAAAGGTATTTTTTTGTACATTAAGCATTTATGTATTTTTGTACTTCCTGGTTTTTATTGAGCTTATATGTGTACATGTGTTTAAACTGATAATGTAAGAATTCTTATAAGATAATAAAAAACAAGCATTTTGTAAATTATAAAGAAAAAAAAAATTATGACTTTTTTTTTTTTTTTTTTTTTTTTTTTTTTTTGATTTGGTCGTAAGTCGTAAGTTAGGCATTAAAAATGACGACTGAGTGTGATTTTTTGGTTGTCAAACTTAAATTTCAAAGGTGCAAATTAAATTACCCTAACAACTGCTAATTTCAAACCCTGGTATTAATACAACCCAAAACAATTGTTGCAAATTTTTCAATTTATGGTGTTTATACAAAGTTTTTTTTTTTTTTTTAATACATATATAAAGTAAAAATTAAGTTTATTGAATCTTTACCAATAAGGAAATTGACGAGACTTTTCCATTTCGCCAGTGAAGCCGATAAAGTAAGTATAGATGTAGGTTTAAAGTAGTTGATAATAAATCATATTAGTCTTTCAAATGTAGGAAGTTGTTGGTTTACCTCATATGTAGTATAACACCTTTGGGTCATTCCATGTCAAATCAACGAAGCAAAAAACCTGACCCCCTCAGATTTCTATGAAATTTGGCTCATTTATTTGTTCTATAGAGAAATGAATCTGTACCAATTAATAAGTCTCTACCTCTTTTAGTTTTTGATATACAGGGCTGCAAAAATGCAAATTTCCAAAATTCTTCTTTTACAAATGTGCCTATATGTCCTTCCCTAATTGACTTAGAGGTATAAATTTGGTATCATTAGAAAGCTTATAATACAGGCTTTCAAAGGATATATCGTATGCACACATTTTTAAAATTTTTCATTTCAAGGTCAAACTTTTTTACCTTTGACCTTCAATAACTCAAAAAGTGCATTTTTTATTTTCTTTTAAAAAATATATGTTGTTCCTGCATTTATTATCTATAATTACTGTGATTTTCAGAATGGGATGCTGAGTTATAAATTAAAATGTAACATCTATCAGTGTATTCATACTAACATCAGGGTCATTCCAAGTCAAATCAACGAAAAAAAGTAACGTTCTTAACCTGATCCTCTTATTTTTTTTATTTTTTTTGTTATTGGGCTCAGATATTAGGTTTATATAGAAATTAATTAATACTGAATAAAAAGTCTGCATCAAAAATGCAAATTTTCAAAATTCTTGTATTACAAATGTGCCCATATGTTTTTCCCTAATTGACTTTGAGGTATAAATTTGTTATTGTTAGAAAGCTTATAATACAGGCTTTCAAATAATATATCACGTGCACATATTTTTCAAATTTTTCATTTCAAGGTCAAACATTTTGACCTTTGACCTTCAATAACTCAAAAAGCACATTTTTTTTAATCTGAAAAAAATATATATTTCTCTTGATAATTTGGTTTGTGTGTGCTGAAAATTTCAGAATGGGATAGCAATGGGATCATAGTGAAATAAAATAATGAACTTTCTACTCACTTCATACATTTTTTTTTCTTCTGAAGATAGTTACTGTTAAGGATCAGTAGCGGCTCGTGAGATTCCTTTACAAGGGGGCTGCATAGCTGCATGTCTACGTAAGATTTGAGAAAAAAGCGAAAATGATTTTCTAAATAATCTGTTTTAATCGGGGTCTTCGGGTTTTATATGCGCAGACTGAGCAAGAAGCAGAGCAATACAGGATACAGCATAGATTTAAAATTTTATATTATTGGACATTCATTACAAAGAAAAAAAAAAATAATCTGGATATTTTATTTTGTTAACTTTATTTAATTTCTTTTTGTGTCTCTGTACAAAAATGTATAAGTCCTGTACTCATCAAAATTATACAAATTGCGTGACGATTACCTGTAACCTACCTACCGATTTTTAGTTCAGTTGGATAAAACATTTAGGCGCAATCGCACTTCATAAATTTAAGTCCATTAATCAAAATGATAAGGAATTTTTCTTTGTGTCCTTGTAACAGATCTATAAGTCTCACATCCATCAAATTCTATACAGCTCGTTTGATGGTGACCTTTTACATACCTACTAGCTTTCAGTTCAATCGAACCAAGCATTTAGATGTTATGATATTCACTCACATATATACACTTACTCACACCGTACATATAACACTGTAAAAATAGCAAAAATGAGCTCATGAGACCTCAAAACATTATAGTAATGTAATGCTCGTATCTTAAAAGTGCAATTATAATGATGCGTTTCATTAATTTATTTAGAACATCCTTTGAAATATTAATTAAAAGAGTTAACATTGACGTAAAATCTTGCACATCACATAGATTATGAAATGCTTGTCTAACATTACGAATATTTTATTGTTATTATTTTTTTTAATGCGAACTTTACACACATGTACAGTAAACTAAAATTTCATTTAAATATGAAACCTTTGTATAATTAAAAATGAATTTCCAAAATTTGCTGCACATCTTCTGTATTGCCGTGCATTAAAAAAAAAAAAAAAAAAAAAAAAAATCTATAAATATTCAAACACCATTTTCTTTAGAGATATTTAAGAAGGCTTGAATAGTATGTATCAGTTTAATTTGGTTTGAAATATTATCCAAGCCAGCAGTGCATTCTGGATGTTTTGTGTGTCCTCGTAAAAGAAGTATATAGGTAAAATAGTGTGGCCAATCTAAAGAACGGATATTAAAATGCTTAAATTTCCGAGCATATTTCTGAAAGTTCTCACTCAAATATAAAGAGAGATGAAACGAAGTTATAAATACTTTCCAACTTCGTTGTATGAAAATGTCAGAAATTAAAAATTTAGTAATCTCGTGTTTTTAAGAAAGGTTCGACTGCTAATATTTCTCATCAAAATAGAAAAAAAATTAGTGACTAAAATACAAGTGAAAAAAAAAAAATTATAATTATAATTATATAATAACCTTATCAACAAAGCGATTAAACACTTGATAAATTTTAAATATTATGTTTAAGGCAAAATTTATATAAAAATTGAGATTCTGTCTATTCAGTTTCAATGTTTCTGCCATTGGCAAACCAAGAAACCGAAAAACCGTTCGAAATTTCCATGTAATATAAAATAAAAATCTGCTTGAAAAATAAATAAAAATGACTTATATTTTTTCATATAATCGTGAATAACCTTCATGCTAAATTTTTTTACCTCTCATACATAAATAATCATCAAACACAGCGATTATCGCATTAAAAACTGTGAAGAAAAAACGTAGATTACAAAGGGAATTTGTTCTTTTCCAGCATTACCGAAATCCCTAATCAGGTCGGTGCTGCAGCGGATGCAGCTCCAACCAAATGGTCGAAACTGGTAGGGAAAACGAGTAGGGGCGGTTGTAACTGTTCTTTCCCTAAAGAAATCCCTTTTTTCGGGAGCTGCATGGATGAGCAGTCCCTCTACGAATTTTCGAGGTGCTATTACGTTTAAAAATGGTTAACTTTTCTCAGCTTTTTAATAATTTTTCATGATAACGATGTAATCTGCTTTTCTATATGCATAATACTATACAATATAATAATATTTATTTTCAAAATAATTTGAAAGTTGATAAAATAGTTTTTTCGAATATTTCTGGGGGGGCTGCAGCTCTGCAGCTCCTGCCACGAGCCGCCACTGTTAAGGATACAATATTTTTTACAACTTCTGGTTAGCATTGTTCATTTCTTGCTTTGACAGGTTATGAACTCTTCCAGTTGGATTTATCCTGGGGTCAACTTTTGAAATTACATCCCTTACTGGTAAATTCAGTACATCCTCAATGACTGGATAGTAGAAAGAAGGTGAAGGTCCGTGTGGATGTAAGAACTTTATCTTCAGTGTTTGATTTTCCTCATTAGAGTCTAAAACACAACCTAACCACCATTATCCATCATATCTGCATATCAAGAACCCAACCATTTCAGTAAATTCAAGATTATCCCCAAAAGCTGTTGCGCTTTCTATTCTTGAGTTCTTAGAAAATGAAAATGTTTTGACTTGCACATGATTTTTGTTCAGTGGAACAAACGAGTGGGGTTTCTGAGTACCTGGTATTCTTCTTGCTGTCATTATCCTTTGTTTCAAAGTCTTTTCTTCTTTATGTTGTTCAGTTGTACTGTACTGAAAATGCATGGACTCAATATGCTTTTTAAATGCAGGGGTCCTCATGTCAGTTTAGTGACCACATGGTCCCACATAAAAGAAAATCACATGGCCCTACATAATTAAACTGTTTGAGAAACTGCATAGTTAAAAAGATACAACAGTGACAGTCCTACAGTGATCATGTAGCATGATTTAAAAATGTGAAAAGAAATATTAAGATAAATGAAAATAAAAGTGAAAATGAGAAAACTGCTATGCAATTTTTTTCTCATAGCAAAATTAGATTTTAGTAGTAGAATCTTTTTGTTAAAAAGTACCCCATGCTATTTTTTTTTTTTTTTTTTTTTAATATATGAAAAAAAAAAAAAAAAAAAACTACTTTTAAATTCATGTAAAATAAAATTAGATGAATAGAATAGAGATATTAATTGCAGTATTTTATTACTAAATATTATGTTGTAATATGATTGCAGTGAAAATTTTCTCTCTCTTTTTTTTTTTTTAAGATAAGCTTTTTTTTTCTTTAAAAAAATCTAATACTGTATTATAAAGGTGAGACACAAATTAACATTTTAATTTAATTCAGAATCCCACATAAATCCCAAATTAATATGCACAGATATTTTACAATATATTTATGTGAGAATACCATACTTTTTTTTTTTTTTTTTTTAAGAAACACACTTTTTGAAATATAGGTCAAAGTCTTTGACCTTGAAATTAAAAATCCAAGAAATATATGTATGTCATATATCAAATTATTCAAGCACTTTCTAACAACAGCAAAAATAAGGTTCTGTGACAATTAGGGAACAAGTTATGACTTACGCAATATGCATAATGCAAAAACTAACATATTTTGCCCATTTTTTAAGTTTATTATCACAGAAACCAAAATAGATGCAGACTTTTTATTCAGTATTAATTAATTCTATATAAACATAATATCTGAGCCCAACAAAAAAAAAAATAATAAGAGGATCAGGTTAAGAACGTTACTTTTTTTCGTTGATTTGACTTGGAATGACCCTGATGTTAGTATGAATACACTGATAGATGTTACATTTTAATTTATAACTCAGCATCCCATGGCAATCCCATTCTGAAAATCACAGTACTTATAGATAATAAATGCAGGAACAACATATATTTTTTAAAAGAAAATAAAAAATGCACTTTTTGAGTTATTGAAGGTCAAAGGTCAAAAAGTTTGACCCTGAAATGAAAAAATTTAAAAATGTGTGCATGCAATATATCCTTTAAAAGCCTGTATTATAAGCTTTCTAATGATACCAAATTTATACCTCTAAGTCAATTAGGGAAGGACATATGGGCACATTTGTAAAACAAGAATTTTGAAAATTTGAATTTTTGCAGCCCTGTATATCAAAAACTAAAAGAGGTAGGGACTTATTAATTGGTACAGATTCATTTCTCTATAGAACAAATAAATGAGCCCAATTTCATAGAAATCTGAGCGGGTCAGGTCAAAAATGCTACTTTTTTTTCTTGATTTGACATGGAATGACCCCTTTAGTTTGGACTTCTATAATTCGAAAATATCCATAATTTGAACTTTGAAAACAAAATTTCCTCTTTTTGGTTTTGATGAATGACTACAGATGGCGCCACTAAACAAATAATTCCATTTTTAAAAAAGTTTATTTTAAACAACCAATTGGAATGCTTCTTACCTTTTTTTTTTTTCAATAACTATTAAAATAAACAGGTGTTTGATTGTCGAAGTTTAGAAGAAATGTTTGTGTTAGCTGCTCGCCAATAGCCACTTTCTTTTCTTTTTGATTCCTGTTTGTTTTCGTTTTAGATTATCAGTGCTTTGCTTTTGTTGTTGTTAAATCAGATTTTTGTATGTGTGAGTTTGGTTATTAAAATTAATGATATATGAAAATCTGATTGTTCTCACAAGCTAAAAATGAAAGCGTTGTCTTTTTTAGACATGCTAAAATAATTTTTATTTACATTTAAAAATTATTTCAATATATATTTTTTTTAATCAATTAATTTAGTTTTAATAATTTTCTGTATTTTTCTTATTTTTTATGCAAATTTTGATTTGATATTTGGTAATATATACATATATATTTTTTTTTTTTTTTTTTTTTTTTTTTTTTTTAGAATTATTCATTTATAATTTCTTTTAACTTCAAATTTTTTACACTACTATTAATTTGTATGACAATAATAATAATAATAAAATTAATTGTCATAATCTGTTTAAATAATTTAAATTTTTTTAATAATATAGCTTTGATTTTCGGAATTTATATTATTTATTCTTTTATTATATTATAGTTATGATTTAAAATCACAAAATTATATAACTATTCATTAACCCTTTCAGCGTTAGCCGTTTTTTGGTGTATCTGTTTAATGATTCATAAAATTTATATTATGCACAGTACAAATATGAGAATTTAATATTATATAGTACACATATTTATTAATTATATTTTCTCGAAAAAAGCAGCATATGTTTCAAAATTTAGCTACACCAGCCTTTTATTTTGACTATGCATGACAGAAAAAGACTGGCTTAATGCTTAAAGGGTTAAAAAGTTATTTCTCCAAATTAAAGAAAGATATTTTTTGTGATGTTTTAATTTTAATATTTCAAATACAAATAAAATTGTTAACATTATTTGACTAGAAAAAAGAATCAAAATTTTTTTATACGATAATAGGTGCTTATCATATATTTTTAGTATTTTATGCAAACATTCATATATTATATTTTTGTAACTTAAATGCACCCAAGTCAGGGGTCGATCCAGGCAAAATTTGGGTCCCTTTTGCGGCCCCTTCACAAAATTCCCCATAGTAAAAAGGGACCCTTCACAAAATTCAAAGTCATAAAAAGGGACCCTTCACAAAATTTAAATTCATAAAAAGGGACCCTTCACAAAATTCAAATCCATGAAAAGGGACCCTTCACAAAATTCAAATTCATAAAATGAGTCCCTTCACAATATTTTTTTAAATAAAAATGATACTTTTATTAGATGTTTTCATGTTTTCAGTATTATTTTTAATTAATGCCTTAATTTGGCTCAACGAAACTATTAACCTGATATTAAACATTGCATAAAATGATTGTAAAAACGAAAAATTTTGCACAGTATTTTACTTTTTCACAAAAATATTTTATATTTCACAAAAATAAATAAAAATTTCACAAAAATATTTTGTTTTTCACAAAAAAGGGACCCAAAAATTAAAACCTGGATCGACCCCTGCAAGTCCTGAAACAAAAATCTATAATTCAGAAATTTCCATAATTCGGAATTGGTGAGGTCCTGATGATTCCAGGTTAAAGGTGTTATACTGTATATACAGAAGAGTTTTTAAAAACATTAATTTAGAAGACGACTTTATCGCCTGTGTCAGCAAAATGGAAAAGTACCAAATTGTCTGTGTGTATGTCAACACATTTTGGTATAGAAAGAGATGACCTAAATCCACCAAAATTTGATAAACTATTTTTACTTCTTATTAACCCTTTACCTGCTGAGAAAAACTTACGAGGTTCACTTTCTTTCAAGTGCCACCGTTTTTCACACAAGTGCACATAGTTATGCTTTCACTGTTCCAGAAATATTTCGCTTCAGATTCCTTCCACACCCCTCTTCTCTAAAACGAGTAACTCCACTGAAAACACTATCAAAGTCACATTCAAGGTCATTTTATTGCATTATAAAGTAGAGCTGTACCAAGTACTCGGTATATACTCGGCCAAATATGGACTAAGTATTTGGCCAATGCCGAGTAGTTGTAAAATTTCATTATTTTTATGTATAATTGAAAGAAATGTATTCAGAAGAGTTGTTTATTAACAACTAAACTAAAAAAATATGAAAATATATATAGAGAGTCATTAAACTTTTGCTGCAAACAGCTTTCTGCAGTTAAAACGGGCAAGTAGATTGCCACCAAACTCTGTATAGAAAAGATTCATGATATGAGCTTATCTATTTTAGTTACAAGAATTTAAGTATAACCATCTTATATATGTGTAATATGCAATTTTTTTTTTTTTATAAAGACTTAGTACATAAAATTGTATCTATAAAACAGACAAAAATAAAATATTTTAGAAAAAAGAACCCTTATATAATACTAATATAGTAGATAAAACTTTACATATTTGTGCAAATGAAAATAAGACACTTTTAAAACTGCAAAAAAAGGTTGATTTGTAATTTAGAAAATAATAATTATGAAAAAGGTAAATACACTAAAATGTTATTAAAAATATATTATCAAATTTGCAGAACAATGATTAATGTGCAGATTAATGAAGTCTGTCATGTTTGAAATGATAAAATATTTATTTTAATGTTCTCATTTCATATGTAAATTTCATGCATCTTAAATTAAGCCTGAGCGTATAGGAACTTTTATATTCTCTAAGAATTATCTGAGAATGATTCGCATCTGAGAAAGACTGCATAATAAAGAATGAAGTTATCAGGTTTTAATAATCCACTAAGCTGGAAGTATCAAATATAACAATGAACCTAATTGTGTATATACACTACAAAAGTTCTGAAACGTTTCATGAATACATACTGTTTGCCATTTTACTTAATTTTGTGTTAAAAAGGCCTTTTTTAAATTTCAAGACGTGCAAAATCCTTCATATGTACGTCAGTTATTCTTTCTTACAACTACTCAGTTACTCGGCCAAAGTGCTACTCGGTGCAGCACTATTCCAAAGCTATGGAGCTAGTTTCATTGGTAGCAGCGTAATACAAAGGAAGATGTGCATATATGCCTTGGGCAGTTAACACATCGGCTCAGCGAGACGAATATGCAGTCTCAGGGCATATTCGTCTCAGGGCAAAAAGACTCAGGGCAGTTAAAGGGTTATTTTTTTTTTTATTTTTTTTTTTTTTAGGTAATAAGTGAGCCTGGTGTTTTTAATACAATGAATTGGATTGAGTGTGCCAGTAAGCAGGAGTTGCATAGTCAGATTTTTCAGAGAACTTGAACAGGATGGTGAGTTTGTTAGGGAGAGTGCCACAAGCAGCTACAAGCAAGAGTTTGCCACAGAATTGATAAAAGCAACACATAGGGTTGAGGATGCCACCAAGTGTCAGTTTACTATGGTCAGAATTTTCAGGGGTAACAAACCAACTGGTCACTGGACAGCTAGTAAAAAATAAGCTATGAAGAAAATAAATGAAATAAAATCTAATATATGAATATGTATATGGCAATGGTGGCTTGGGAATGATGTTTTGGACTATGTCTGTACAGGACCTTAGCAACTGTTCATTATCATGAAAAGATCATTTATCTGATTGATTATTTTAGTTACCTGTTTGAAGATAGCCCAAAATGTTATTGAAGAGATGACTATATTATGCATGATAAATTTAAGTAATGTTCTTGTAGATTTTTTTTCTATGCTTGCTTTCCGCTGTTTACTGATAGATTCATATTTTTATTGATTCTTATTAAATGTAATTTTTTAAAAATAGAATTTCTCATTTTGATTTCATAGAACCAAAGAAATGAATCAAATTTCCAAAAGGATGTCTTATAAAAATAGACATTTGATATAGACTTATGTATGACGGTGCCAAGTACTATGATTTGTCCGTAATGATTACGGATTTACGGCAATAATTACAGCATTACGGACAACATATAAAAATTACGGATTTACGCTTTTTTAAAAGTCACGGATATCGTTCGTTAAAAAAAAAAAAAAAAAAAAAAAAAAAACTTCCACTAACGATCGACGATCAAACGCACAACAGAAGCATTCCAATTCATAATCTTTCTCCATCCACAACATAAATGTCAATATTAATTTAAAACTTGCTTTATACGATTCTAGAAACTATAAAGAAATAGAATTATTAAATATTTCTTGCTAATGCATTTATTTTTTTTTCCCTCCCCCCCCCCTCTCTTTTCTTATCTCCAACAAGCCATCATTGATTAAAAGCTCTGCAGAAGCCTTTAGTTTCTCAATCTTTCTCCATGAGCAACATAAATGTCAATATTCATTTTAAACTTGCTTTATTAGATTCTAGAACATATAAAGAAGTAGACTTGTTTCATTTCTCATTTATCTAATTATTTATATTTTGAAAATGTCCCTCCTGCTTCCCGGCTAGTGATCAGGGATTACTTTTAGAACCAAAAAAAGTGACAGGAGTGCTCAGTATTTCTCACATATGTAATTATTTTTAGGCTGTATTACTGAACTTGATGAATCTATTTGCTTTTCCTTAATAAATTTAAAATACGTACTATACCACCAAACAGTATATATGTTAGGTTTTATGCAAGATACATAAAGAAAATAATAATAATAATAATAATAATAATAATAATAAAGTTTTATTAAAAAAAAGAACAATGTTTTAGTATTTAATGCCATAAAAACAGTTGTATATAAAAAAGTGACTATTAAATAATAAATAAAATAAAATAAATTTTTGTAAACGCCCCCCCCCCTCCAAAAGAAAAAGTGTGAGAGAGAGAGATCTAAATGTCCCCCCCCCTCCCCCTCCAAAGCAGGTTAAAAAAAAAAAAAAAAAAACTTTCATTTTGTAAGAAGGTAAAGAAATACATATTTATTTACTTTTGTTTTAGAAATTTTTCTAATTTTTTACTTAATATATTATATATTTGTTTACAAGAACAGTGCAATTCATCATTATATGTGGGCTCATGCATAAAAATACTCTGCGACATGGTTCACGTCTCCACGTTGCATAAGTATATAAGTCTGATTACTGATAGCTCTTATTGAAACTTGGCACCTCTATATACAGTCGGTAACAAAAGTGTCGGAACATTAGCAAAAATTCCTATGTAAAATAAGTACACTTCATACGGTTTTGTTAAATAAATCCTTATCGAATCATGTTCTTACACTGATTGAGAACAGGATTCGACAAGGATTTATTTAACAAAACCGTATGAAGTGTACTTTTTTTGCATAGGAATTTTTGCTAGTGTTCGGACACTTTTGTTACCGACTGTATGTATATATATATGTATATATATATATATATATATATATACACACATTTGATAATTTAAGTATTCTTTGAAACTATTTTCTTTATAATTATTATTTTTCTTTATAATTATTATTTTTCTTTCTTTGAAACTATTAAAGTTTTTTTTTTTTCAAACTTTTTAGGTTAAAAGAAAAGTCAAATTCCATAAAACATGTTGAAAAGAAAGCAGCTAACTATAATAAGGTAAGAAAAAAATTATTCTTAAGACATCACATGATCCTGTAATGAAATCACTTTTGAATATTAATTTTCTTTTAGTCTTTGCTTATGAATACTTATTCTTTTATTTTATTTATAGTAGAAGACTCTATTAACAAGTGGAATAATCAGGGAAAATGTGAATGCCTAGTTTTGATCATTTGAATTTATGCACATTTTGATAGAAAAATTAAAAAAATAAAAATTGTAAAATTATTGTGCAATTAGAACATTAATAATTTAATTAATAGAAAAGTGAGAAAATGAACATAGATTTCAATGTTGTTTTCCTTGTACAATTAGTAGAGTATTGAGCCATTTATTAACACTTTCACGACCGCTGACGTAGATTCACGTCATTTGAAAATCTCTAACTCCACCAGTGGCCGTTTCTTTTGCCATTTGTATGTTTTTTATTTATTAAAAATATACTCAATATTCATATTTCTGCTATCAATATACTATGGATATAAATGCTTTGTTTAGAAAGAGCATAATTATAATGTATATCTATTTGTAATCTAAATATGAATACAGAAAATTTTGTTCTGAAATACTGTAACTGGAGAGAATAACGCATACAGGCAGACATTACTGTGAAAAAAAAAACATGTGGTCGCAAAAGATCATATCATATTTTTGACAGTTTATGACTTATCAAGGAGGGCAGCCCTCAGCAGGACACTGAGAGCTAGGGCACATCGACCAGAGGTCTATTGTACCCAGACCCAAACACATCCTTATGAGAAAAGCCTTGACAGTTTAACTTAGAAAAAAAAAAGAAAAGCACCGTCAGAAAAACAAAATTTAAGTAAAAGAAAACTGATGATATATTTAAAGAATAAAAATCTTACTCACAAATGACTTTGTATTTTATTTATTTATTTTGGTATGATAAATAAATCACATGATCTTTAAAAAATTTATGAATATTTTACATTGTTATAGATATTAACAAACAGTATGAATTTTCGTAAGAAATAGAAAGCGGTGAGCCTGTAAGTAATTCTTAATTTTTTAATCAGTAAACAGAGAAGGGCAGGACTCTACTAGTAAGAAAAGGCCCTTTTAAGATTTTAAGGGCAATTTGTTATTCTTAAGACCACATGTAACATTTGAAATCCACACTCATTTCAAAGTTTTATTATAGGTATGCATAGTATAATAAATACTTTTTTTAATTTTAACTTTCTTTACTTTTACTTGCTACTAATAAATGAATTAGTGTTGAAGGTCATGTACAATAGTTTTACTTATATATATACAGTAGAGAGTCAAAAATCCACACAGCTTGGGACCAGAGGTTGTGCGGATTTTAGGATTTGACAGATTTTGGAGCCCATAAAAAATAACTTTCAATTTGATTAATAGAAGCAGAATATTAATCAAATTAAACATATACTAGTGAATAGTAACACAGTTTCACTAAATATATATATAATGAAAACACTAAATAAAAATGAAAAAATATTCATCAAATTTAGACAAAATCTGTTCACATGCATTTTGTTTTAAACTACACTTGAACATGCACACATACATCATTGAGATTTTTTTTTTTTTTTTTTTTTTTTGTCTATTGTAAATAGTCATCTATTCTTATTTTGTAACACAAATTTATTTTTCGAAGAATTTAACTGAATTTTTTCTTACACCTATGCCTTCATCAGATAGCATTTTTAAAAATTAGTTTTTTGTTTTCCTCATTGATATTATCATCATCATAATAATCATAATTTTATTTTAATTAATTTAATATACTATTGAAAATTTCCTTATCAGCAACTTGGTTCTTGCAGTTTTTCATATTTTTATTATTGTAATCATAAAATGCGAGCACAAAATCTGTATTAAATATTTTTTGCAAAAATTATGATTTGCAGTTTTGTAACTTAAATTTCATTGTTTGTATCTGAAAGGTGTGCGGAAGTCTGATTTTAGGTCGGCAGATTTCTGGCTCTCTACTGTATATGTATGTATATATTTATCTTCAGTATATCATCATCATTATTCTTCAGTTTGTAGGTGTTTTCTCTTAAATTTAGGCTCTAATTCTAATACAAGGAGACAATAAGGGTGCTTTTTTTTTTTTTTTTTTTTTTTTTTTTTTTTTTTTTTTAGGGGCAAGTCTGATATTTTTAAAATTTTTATATTAGTAATATGGAATTTTCAAAATTCTTTTAATTATATATAGCAGCTGCATAGGTATAGAACATTAGTTTTAGTATATAAAAAGAGTTTAAATATTAACTAAATTAATAGATATAGTAAAAAAAAAGAAAGAAAGAAAAATGAATTTGAGACTGTATCTGGAGTTTTTCATTCACTTTTAGTACATAAATTATTCATAAATATTATTTGCTGAATTATCTATGTATATTCCCCAGTGTATTTACTTGGGGAAAGACGGCCATTAGAGAGTCTTTCCCTAAGTAAAAAGGAATCACTTTTCCCCCCCTCGATGATCAATCTATGTCTTATTTTCCTCTACAATCAAAATGAGAGCTTTTTACGATTTCTATCTGATTGGCTTTCAAGAAATATTAAATTCAAACTTGGAGAAAATGGAAAAGAAATAGCACTTCAACTGCATTTTCCTAATGAACTTGAACTACATTATTTTGCTAATCAATTGCCCCAGCAAACAATGCTTCAATAGAATAAACTTATTTTCAAGTATATGTCTATTTTTTCTGATTTTTAAGCACTTACAACTATTTTAGTTATAATTAATATGATATTTAATGTAAGATTTATTGTTCTGATTTTGTTTATTGTGTGTACATGATGCAATCAGATTTAACATTATTTTTATTATTCAAAAATTTATATTGTGTCAGTTGTCTGATACCACTTTTGAGAGGGAGGAGAGGGGGTGGGAGTGCCGTGAAAAGTTCAGCCTTTTTTTCTGTAAGCTTGTATCATGTCTGTTTATTAAAGTGATCCTTTTTCTATATTTTCAGTATTTTTAATTAATTGGTTCAATTTTATATTTAAAAACTACTTAGAATGACTGTTAAAATGGAAGATTTTGCACGATATATATATTTTTTTTCACAAAAATAAAAATTTCACAAAAAGGGGACCCAAAATTTAAAACCTGGATCGACCCCTGCTATAATATGTATCATGCAAAATGATACAGGTTTCACCATATGAAAAAGTGAGATAAAATAATAAATGCAGTTCACTTTTGAAACTTTTCATAGTCACAGAAAAAGTTCTATCTAGGTGGAAGGATGAGCGATATCAGTTTCTCAGTAAGGGACATGTTCTCTTGCACATTTTGTACCTGTTATTCATGCTGTCTACTAAATTTCTGAGTTATTCTTAGGGCATATTGTCACACTCCTCTGTCTAGGTGTTTTTCAGTTCTTGTATGGTTTCTTGAGAGTAAATTCTTTGAAAAGCATCTCTACCAAGTGCATCACAAGCATGCTCTATAGCATGCCTGTCCAACCCAAAACATTTAGTGGGCCGCATTAGAAATGTATTTTATTAGTTCGGGCCGCACCGTATGTACAGTCATAAATAAGCCCCCCCCCCCCTCCTTTCCCGACAAATTTCGCCGTAAATTAGCTGATAATTTACGGTGAAATAAGTCGGGGAAGAAAAGTATTATTATTTTATGACTGTACATATGCATATGTGTATATATTTTTGTGAGTATATAATTCATGTATATACTTTTTTCAAGGAAGGGTAGGGTAAAAATTCGGAGCAGAATACATTAATTTAAATTATTTTCATTCATAAATTAACAATGGTATGAAAAATTTATGAGTGTATATTAAAAAATTAATAAAAAGAATGAATAATGAATCTAATAATAGTTCATTACAACATTTCTTTAGCTATCATAATCGTTGAAAGGTATTTTCACTTCGAAAAGTCGAACCGTATTTATTAATTATTGATCCGTTAACCAAAGCTTTGAAATTTAAATATCGTTAGTCTCCGCGCGGGCCGCAAGAAACTACGCGGTGGGCCGCATGCGGCCCGCGGGCCGCGGGTTGGCCACCCCTGCTCTATAGAAAGGGTAGTCAACTATTTTATATCTACCGCCCATTTTTGTATGTCTGTTGGTAATAAAATTTTGTAACTGCCCACCAGTTCCACAAAAAGGGTAATTTATACGGAAGGAAATAAATTTTACTTTACAAAATGTATAAAACAGAGTTATAGCAAGTTAAATCATATAATAATGAAGCATTTTCCTATTTCATTATTTTTAAAATGTCTATTAAAGTTAAAAGAAGAAAAATGTTTTGTTATCAGACAAAACCTCTACGGCCCATCATAAAAGCTGGAACGCCCACTAGTGGGCAATAGGGACCAAGTTAACTACTACTGCTCAATAGGATTTAACACTGAAGAGCAAGCAGGACAATCTATAAGTTCCATATTTTCATTTATAGTGCCTCTGACTTTTCAGTAGACCTGCTTGGGTGATCATAGCATAGCTGCCAACCTTTTTAACTTTTAAATCAGAATTGACACCAGTATTTTTAAATGGAAAATGTTATATATATATTCGATGATTAATATTACCAAAAACAGCTATAAAAATTTTCCAGTTTGAAGTCTCTCTTGAAAAATGGGAGACTTGGCCCCTACACCCCGCGACAAAAAGATAGGTACAAAGGGTTTCTTCTTTGATTTTTCATAAAATAACATTATCTAAATTGGGCTTATCATTTATTATTATCATAAAATACCACTATTCCCAGACTAGTTTTTGTTTTAAGACTAATTTAGAAAAGTTTTAATAGTAAAATTTTTCTAATTTAAGACTACACTCCGTGACAAAAAGATAGGAACAAAAGGTTTTTTTAATTTTTTTATAAAATAACATTATCTAAATTGTGCTGATCATTTATTATCATAACAAAATAATATTATATCAAAAACATATTAAATATTTGAATCATATTCAAAATAATCATATTAAAAAAAAAAAATGTTCCTATCTTTTTGTCGCGGTGTGTAGTCTTAAATTAGAAAAATATTAGTCTTAAAAATTTTCTAAATTAGTCTTAAAACAAAAAGGAGTCCGGGAATAGTGTTATTTTATGATAATAATAAATGATAAGCACAATTTAGATAATGTTATTTTATGAAAAATCAAAGAAAAATCCCTTTGTACCTATCTTTTTGTCGCGGGGTGTATGTCATAGTCATTTATAAGAAGAAAGTTGGAACACACAGCACCCCTAAAAAGATGAAATCGATACAGAATAATCTCGCTGCAATACTGCTGCTGTGATGTAATGGTACTTCACACAAAGATGTGAATTATTTGTTATTGTGCATAATGTCCTCCCTCTTTACTCTTCCTGATTATGTTCATGAACATTCTGTGGAGCATAACATGTTCTCCTCTCTTCCCACACTAACTTGTGGCCAGAATTAATTAGAGAACACCACTCTGGGCCACTTGCTGACTCCATCCAATATGTTTCTTACACCAACACAGTCTCTCCCTGCAATAGCATGAATAAAGTGGGATGCATTGAATAGGCTTCGGTGTATACAAAACGTCTAATTTAATCTTTGAGAGATGGTCAGATGCATGTGTTCTGGTAGCAGTTGCAAAGTCTGCAGCTATATTATTAATGGTTATTTTTTGTTCCTTTTCATAACTACATATCCATTCTCTTGAGGTATGGTGTTTCTGCTGCAACCACTGGAATGCTTTTGCATAGCATTTCTACATTCAGTGGCTTTCTTTAATCACAAGGTGACACTTTTCGACATTCTCATTACTGTGGCCCAACTCCCTTCACTTTGACCTTGACCCTCTGCTAGCTGTACAACAACTTGTCCACAATTGTAAGCCCTCAAATGATGTCTTTCAGACCCTTTTTTATTTAATTACTGTCCCACCACACAGAATTATGTTGAACAACATGAGGCACTAATTTCATCACACACCAAACTGCTTGAATTTTTGAATTAATAAAGATTTTTCCATGTGTTGCTTTTTTATGCAGATAACAGATTCTGTCCTGCTGAACCTTCCACATTTAATTTTAATGTGATTGGTCAACTTACATGACCACTACATTGCAAAATCCAGTTGTTCCTTAGCAATTATCAAGCAGTGTATATAGATTAGAAACAAAATTTTTGTATTAAATTTCAAATAATAATTAATTATTTTTACTTTTATTTCAGGATGAATTAAATTTTTCATTCAGTGATTCATTTGGTGCAAGCTTATCAGATGAAGTGAGCAAGCATGAAAAACCAATTGCATCAAACATCACCGATTCTGTGAGTGATTCTGTTAATCAAAAACAGAGTGGTACAATTCATAATTTGAAAAAGTCTAATCAGGGTAAAGTAATACAGAAAGCTAAAGACATTCCACCTGCTTTAGAAGCTAATGAAATTAATAAATCAAAAGATATTCCTACTGTTAGTGTATCTAATGATACAGCACATGATGAAATTAAAGTTAATTCTAAAAAAAATTTACAAAAATGTATTACGAATGCAGTCAATTCTAAAAATGAATGTATTAAAAGTATGGCACAAGGAATTGATAGTGTAAAAGATACTGGTAATGATTCTTCAGTGGATTCAAGAAATAATTCTACTGTGAATGAAGGTAAGATATTGTTTATTTCAAGTAGCATCTCTCTATTACATTTTTTAAGTTGATTTCTTTAGAAATCGCACAATTGCAGTTGTTTATTTTATCTGCATATTTTGGACATTTTCTTAGAATTTCTGAAATGCAGAATCAATCCAGACCAGATTTGGACAGACTTACCTTGGGAATATGTTGGATGAGTTGATTGGTCATTTTGCTTCAAAATGACTATCATTTGAAAATTAACTTATATATAAAATGTTAAATTAACTTATATATAAAACGTTTTTTAGAACTGATTTGTTTGAAACTCAGTATATGCTTAGCTCATATCAAAATCTCATCGAAGTTTATTAACGATGCAATCCATTATCTTGTCTGAAAATGGTGACCACTTGGAAATTTTAAACTCAGTTAAAATCATATTTATGAACTGATTTTCTTGAAACTTTGTATCTTTAGAGCCCTGCATTTGGTTAGGTAACTGCAGTTACATACTTTGTGGGTTGTGTTTGCATCAATATTTGATCCACAGGCTTACCTGCAAAAGAATTTTTAAGGCTGTTTTTCATTGATCTAACTTTTTAAATGCTTCAATGAAATATTCTTCTTCCAGTTTAATTTAAAGCAACATGATGCATAACCAGGGTCTAGAGCATCCAGGGCACCAGGTTGTCCAGGTGACAAAAAATATTCCATTGGTACACAGTTATTGCAGACTGAGGGGGAAGAAAATGCATATATTTATAATATTTTTGATTGAATCATTTATTTAACCAGTGTTAATAAATACATGAGTGACATGCATTAGTTATACAATAATAAAATATTGCCCCTATCCCCACTACCTTTTGCCGTCAGTGCTGTCATAAAAATAATTCGCTATCTCTGGCTGCTAGAGATTTTTTTGTTTTCTAAATATTTGAACTTTTGTCGATCCTTGCTCATTACTTTATTACAATACTTTACTTACTTTATTACAATTACAGTACAAAACATCACAAGCCAAAATTATTTGTCTTC
This sequence comes from Salticus scenicus, assembly GCA_963930645.1. Lineage (NCBI taxonomy): Eukaryota > Metazoa > Arthropoda > Arachnida > Araneae > Salticidae > Salticus > Salticus scenicus. Next base: position 8,884,337 of record OZ005662.1, on the reverse strand, counting down.
CAATGTTATATATTTGCATACTTGGCTTAAAATTGTTAGTTTAACTTGCTGTACATAAGGGTTGCATTGGTCATCATGGAATGACCCATTTAGGAAGCAATTTTCTTTATAGATTATAGAGGATACTTATTTATTTTTATTAATCCCTCTAAAAAGTGTTTAATGACTTGATAATATAATTTTTCTTCCAAATAACTTTGTACACTGTAATTCTATTACATTTTTGTTGTACTTTAAAAAGACATTTTAAAATCTAATATGTTGGGCCATCATAAATCTTCCTTTTATATCATTGTACAACAGCATCACCTACCAATTAACATGTACAAAAATTTAATCAGCATAGCTTCTCAGAATAAAAATTTTACATACACAATGAGGTGCAACTTTAATTAACAGAGGTGGGCATACTTTTAAATACTATGATTATTCTATCAAATCAACCCAGAATTCTTTTTCATAATGTCTGAAAACATCCCAAAATTTTGCAGATTTTTTGAAAGTTTTGAGTTAAACTTCATTTTTAATAATAAATAAACTTTAAATACACACCATAGTGCAAACAATTTCCAATTTCACACTTTGTTGGCAGCGCTTATGCCTATTTTGTTCACTTGATGAAGGGCCGTGTTTGATTCCAACTTTAAACAATTGTTGTGAGGTTTTTTTTGCATTTTATGTTTATGTTTTTTTTTTCCCCAAAGTTTTTTATTTATTACTTTTCAATGCCAGCCCTCTCGTGCACTTTTATTATTCATTTTTAATATTTAACATTATGTACTAAAGTCTGAACCGCCTCCAGAATTTTTTTCTGGCTGCAACCTATTATTATTACTATATTAGGCATATTATTACTGCAACCTAATATTATATTTATTCTCCTTGCGTAGGATCAACAATCAGGAATAAAACTTTTCAGGGGATACCCCTAAATTCAGGGTTTTTGGAAATTTTGCGGTCTCTGAATTTCATGTTAAATTATTTTGTTTTTATAGAGATTTCTCGCTTTGAATGTTTATGTTTAATTTGCCTTATAAAATATTAAGAATTCTCAAAATATTACTTATTAAAAATGGCCATATTCTATATCATTAATAAGTCACCCTTCTCTGCAAGTAGCAGTTTTCAGGGTTTTTACAACTTCGGTAGTTTCACCCCTGAACGATACAAGGTAGATAAAGGGATTATTGAATAGATTAAATTAGATGATTTATTAAAAAATCAAAAGGTCTTAGTAGCCCAGTGGCAGAAAGTTTTGTAGCTGTCTGCGACAGGCTTTTAAAATTTCATAATCTGTCTGCGAAATTTGCGTGTAATCAGGGGTGAAAATGGCTTACACTCAACAAGCAGCAATCTTTGGGAGTGGGGGTAGGGACCTAACAACAGTGGTGATCTCGTGCAACAATACACAAACACAATTTTACTTCAGAACAATATAGTATAAACAATTATAAAATAATAAGTTGAACTCATTCAATTAAATATTTTATAGCAATGTTTGACACAACACAATCTAAATAATTATAAATAGTAAAAGTATTAGTTTTAGTTTTGATACAGAAATTTTTATAAGTGAATTTTGAAGTGGAGGAGAAGTCTTGAAGCAGTTTTAAATGAAATTAGCACTTTTCTATGTTCCCATAGAATCTCAGTAGCAGGTGATGGAAGAAAAGAATACATGCATAACACTGCCTATCAAGGGAGATCTAGGCTCCCTAGGTCACTGTGGTTAAGCATTTTTTGTGTGTTCCTACCAAGGCACCTATAAGGGGCTCTAGAGTTCCTACCAGAGAGTGTTTAAGACATCATACATCGATAGTGCATTGTCGCGGGTGAAAAATGTGTAAATTGCAGACAATTCTTTATGACTGCAGACAGAGACTGTCCGAAATTTGCGGACAATTTTTTTTAAAATACAGACAAAGAGTGTCTGAAAGTGAAAGTTGCGGATTAATTTTTTTATTAGTGCAGACAAAAACTGTCTGCAACCCGTTTTTCTGTGTCCGCGACTATGTCGCTGTGTTGCGGTGTTTTTGCCACTGGGCTTAGTAGTAATCATAAAGTAATTAGTATATAATCTTAATCACTTTAGCACATTGTGTATGAAGCAATTTTGTTTAGTTCTTTTATTTATTTTCTTCTATATTTAATAACTAGCCGCCTTCGGCGACCAGCTGCAGCTGGTTTGCGATCCTTGAAAAATCCGACTTTATAAAACTCCCGCTCGGTGGCACCTGCGGTGCCTTTTTCCCATTTCAGATCTTACAACAGCTTATTGACATATAGTGAAAATAGCTTTATTGAAAAATTTAATCGCAGTAAATTCCCGATCGGTAGCCTGCGGCGCCCTCTTCCCGTTTGAATATCTGAAACAGCCTGTTCGCTCACAGTGTTACGATCTTTCAAAATTCTGACTTTAGCAAAGTCCCGCTCGGCGGCGACTGCGGCACCTTATCCCCGTTTTAGAACATACAACACCTTCCTCGCTCATTAGAATTTAAAATATTGAAATTTTAAAATATTACAGCATCATCCGGCAGTAGAAATTTCTGTAATCTACTGTTCAATTCTAAATCAACAAACCTTTCAAATGATGTATTACTTATGAAAATATTTTAATTAGTAGCTGAGATACAAAAGAAAACCTAAACAGGAGACCTTAAAATGTGTAAATCGGGTAAAATCTCGAATTCCACTTTCGATAATATAAAAGAACGTTAAAATATCTTTCGAATGATGTATTAAAAATAATTTAATCATAATTAGAATTTGAAATAATGAAATTTTAAAATATTACAGCGCCATCTGGCGGTAGAAATTTCTGTAATCTACTGTTCAATTCCAAATCAACAAAGCTTTTAAATGATGTATTACTTATGACATTATTTTAATTAGTAGCTGAGATACAAAAGAAAACCGATTCAGGACACCTCAAAACGTGTAAATTGGGTGAAATCTCGAATACCACTTTTGATAATATAAAAGTATTTCAAAATTTCTTTCGAATAAAGTATTAAGAATAATTTAATCATAATTAAAATATTAGAATAAAATTTTATTTGCAATTAAACGTAAATTAAAATGTAATTTTTTTTTTATTATTCTCAGAGATTTTTTTTTATATTATTCTCTCTCAGTAATCGGACTTATGCATGGTTTTCTCCAAAACTTGCATAATTCCGAGCTTATATAACGTTAAAAATCCTTAGTATGATGTGTGAGCAGAAATTGGAATTCGAAACTCTGCAAAATATTAAAGAATAAAGGGGTTCTGGGTATTCCGTTGTTTACTCCGAAACTCCCGTTCCTTTTCTACATCTTTGCCCCTTCGCTCCCCCCCCCCCCTTTCCGTCGCTAATAATAATTTTACACTCGAAAATATCCGCAATCGATTTACCTTGCCTTAAAATCTAAATATGCCAACCAATTTCAAACGCTGTAACTCTTTTTTAATTTTTACCCCTTTCTCCCCAACCTCAAGCCCTCCCTAATAATTGTACTTTTTTGAAGGTTTTATACATTTTAAGTGGTTCTGAATGTGCTTTTACCACTTTTAGAATGATATTTATCTGTTTGTATGTGTGCTATGAAAAATTTTATGGCTGCTCTAGATCAAAAAGTAATGTGCAAAATCTTGGAAAATTTTATATTTAGTTCCACTTTGACATAAATTGGTGTTTATTAGCACCAGTAGGTGGCACTGTTATTTTATAGAATGATGAAGTTTATGATGATTAACATTGGCAACATACTAGTTTTAATTTAGAAATTTTTATTCATGAATTCGAGAAGTGCCTAGCTGGTTGTCAGCTAGGGTAGCTCAGTGGTAGAGCATCCGTGTGTTAAGCGGAGGTGCCTGGGTTCGATTCCCGGCTCTGGTATTTTTCGCATAGTTGGTAATAAATAAAAATATCAACCTTTACACTCCAATTTGATTAAAATAAAATACTAGTTTTATTTAATAATAAGCTGCACTTATTATTATTTTAAATGATAAAAAAAAATCAATAAGGGATTATATTTATTTTTTCACTTAAAATATACATGTATATAATTTTTGTATTTTTCCTTTTAGAGAATTGTCTGGATTTAGCATATTGGGGTTTACCAAGTCAAGTCATATCTGCCTATAGGTCCCGAAATATCAATAAAATGTTCCAGTGGCAATATGAATGTTTATCTGTGAAAAATGTTTTAAATGGTAAAAATCTAGTGTACTCTGCACCTACAAGTGCTGGAAAAACTTTAGTTGCAGAAATAATGATGCTAAAAAAAGTTCTCGAAACCAAGAAGAAGGCAATGATGATTCTGCCATTTGTATCAGTAGTACGAGAAAAAGTCAGTTATTTACAGGTACCATTTGCTTTAAATTTATAAATTTGTAATTATGCATTACTATTTTAGTGAAATCTTTGGAAATTCTAACATCTCAGTTGTAGTGATTTATAGAGCTGTACCGAGTTAGTACTCCATATATACTCGGCCAATTTGCCGAGTACTCGGCACTTGACCACATTTGGACTAAGTATTCGGCCAATACCGAGTAGTTGTAAGAATTTCATTATTTTTATGTATTATTGAAAGAAATGTATTCATAAGAATTGTTTATTAATAACTAAACTAAAAAAATATGAAAATATAAATATAGAGTCATTAAACTTTTGCTGCAAACAGCTTTGTGCAGTTAAAACGGGCAGGCAAGTAAATTGCCACCAAACTCGGTATAGAGGCGTTTCATGATATGAGCTTATCCATTTTAGTTATATGAAATTAAGTATAAACAACTTGTATGTGTGTAATATGCAATTTTTTTTTTATAAAAACTTAGTACATAAACTTGTATCTATAAAACAGACAAAAATAAAATATAATCAATAATGTTACCTTACTTAAATCCTTACTAAGTCCGAGCTCCATTATATATTTCGGCTACCTAACGGTGCCATCATCAGAAACACTCGGTAAAAATGATTTGAAGGTGCTAAATTTGGACAGCTTGTTTTTGGACGGCTTTAAAAAAAAAAAAAAAAAAAAAAAAAAAAGCCGTCCAAATTTAGCACCTTCAAATCATTTTTACCGAGTGTTTCTGATGATGGCACCGTTAGGTAGCCGAAATATATAATGGAGCTCGGACTTAGTAAGGATTTAAGTAAGGTAACATTATTGATTATATGAATAATCCTTCCTCCAACATTTTTGTAATGTAAAAATAAAATATTTTAGAAAAAAAAAAAACCTTATATAATACTATAGTAGATAAAACTTTAGTTACATATTTGTGAAAATAAAGGTAAGACACTTAAACTGTAAGAAAAGATTGAGTTTTAATTTTAAAAATAATAATTATGAAAAAGGTAAATACACTAAAATGTTATTAAAACTATATTTTAATAACCAAATTTGTTGTTTTGCAAATTATGGCCCAAAACCACCTATCTTAAACTCTTCTAGAATTTGAAGATTAATGAAGTCTATCATGTTTGAAATGATAAAATATTTATTTTAAAGTTTTCATTTCATATGTAAATTTTATGCATCTTAAATTAAGCCTGAGTATATAGGAACTTTTATATTCTCTAAGAATTATCTGAGAATTATTTGCATCTGAGAAAGACTATAAATAAAGAATGAAGTTATCAGTTATTATGGTTTTAATAATCCACTAAGCTCGAAGTATCAAATATAACAATGAATCTAATTGTGGTTTAAAAGTCTTTTTTTAATTTAAAGATGTGCAAAATTCTTCATATGTACATCAATTATTCTTTCTTAGAACTACTCGGTACTCGGCCAAACTGCTACTCGGTGCAGCACTACGATTTAAGAATGAATGTTTAAAATACATGCTGAATAAATATATGTTTGCTAAAATAATGTAAAATGAAGTATATTATTGCTAAATTGCTTCCTATGCAGCAGTGCTCAATGCAAATAATCTGGTGTAACATGACAAGTGACATTCAATCTAATTTGATCTTCACTTTCTGCTTTTTTACAGTCAGTTGGAATTCCAATTGCTCCTCTCTGCCTCCAAAATAGTGACAGTGGGTGGGCGAACAGTGATTACTCTTAAAAAATGAGAAAAATGTTGCATTTTGATGTGCGTCAATGAATACAACTTACGGAACAAATAACAAAAAAGAGTCTTTCTAGTTTTTTTTTTTTTTTTTGCCTCCCTTGAATTCTTTTCTTATGCCAAAAGCTTTTATTTATTTATTTATGTATATGTTTTCTTGCAGAGAATTGACATGTTTTTAGAAGCATTTCTCGCTTTTTTACTTTCTTCTATATGTAATATAGAGAAAGTATTGGATTCGTGAAAATTTTCGACCTCTTTTTTGATGGATTTACACATTTTGGGATGGTCTGAACACAAATTGATAGTTTTTAGAAAATGTCTGTCTGTTTGTCTGTGTGTATTACATTTTTTGTGGACGCTGTATCTCATGAACCAATGAATGAAATTTAACCAAACTTGGTATTTAGTTGCACCTTGACATAAACTGGTGCTGATTAGATTTGGTATTATTCAGTATAGGACAAAATTTCGTATAAATGTGCATAATGAGAGTTATTTTAAACTTGTGATTGTAAAATTAATATATGAATTATTGATAATAGTAGTAGTTAACTAGGAAAAAAATTTTGTGCATGTGGGGGCATTGGCTCCCCCCCCCCCCCCTGGTGGGGATAAATTTTCAAGATGGGTATCTTTCGAAAGGTCTCATCAATACCTTTAAAAGGAATGCTTGAACTGTAAATGTGTGATAATTTTTAAAAAAAATTATCGATTTTTTTTAAAAATATTCTTACTGAGTGAATTTGTATAGGAAAATATAGAAGAACGTCTTGTGGTGGCCACAACATACTAGTTTATTTTTTTTAAAGTTTCATTTATAGAATGAAGAGCAGCAGCAGTTGTAATGCTTTCTGAATGATGCAATTTTCATTTATTGTTCTGAATTGCTTATGTTCAGAGTACATCAATATTGCTTTATACTGGAAGCAATCTGTTTTTTTAACAATTACAGTAGAAAATCTTTATAACACAATTCTATATAATGCAATTCTCTATATATAATGCACAACTTCTCAGACATAAACAATGAATTTTGCAACTAAGAAATACTTTATTAAAAACTGTTACTCTGTTGAACTAAGTGTTTGTTTTTCTTTATCTCCTTAATTCTAAGCTTTTTAATGAAAAAATTGCTACCATTTTTTTTTTTTTTTTTTAAATGAATGATTTGTACAGTCATATATCATATGGACTATGTTTATAAAGTAAGTTATGATTCACTCAACTTTAGTTCCAAGAAATGTAACTTAAGAAACAACCTACTGTGTTTTGATATATTTCAGTCATATTTGGCATATTTACAAGGTAAGTTTTAATGATGCATTAAATGGGATTTACTATATGATGCAAAACTATATAACGCACAACCTTGTGTTTTTGTGTTATAAACATCTTCTACTGTATATGTTCACACCTGTGGAAATATTTTAATTGGTGAAATTAATTGTCTATGTTGTTGGATATAGTAGCCCATATTGAAATACTTAGTTTTTAAAATAAGTAACTTCTATACTATACAAATAAAACTAGTGTCTACGTACGTGGAAAATACTAATTGGTGTAAAAAAGCTTCTTTATTGGAAATGTAGGCCTTTGAGATATCTGCAGCTTATATGTTACTTCTGTCTGCGTTAGAGTCCTACACGGGTCAAGTAAACTGGACCCGCACCCAACCCGCAAAATAATTATTATTCTATTTACATTTTATAAGAAACAAAATTTAAATATATATATATTTATATATATGAAAGCATACTTGCCAACTTTTCCGGTTTTCCCGGAAGACTTCCGGTTTTTTAACGTATCTTCCGGTCTTCCGGATAGATGATGAAATCATCCGTTTTTAAAAAAGTCGCGGATATCGTTCGTTTTAAAAAGAAAACCCAAATGTTCTACGAAAACTCCTGATTCCCAATCTTTTTCCATCCATAACATAAATGTCAATATTCATTTCAAACTTGCTTTATGAGATTCTAGAACATGTAAAGAAATAGAATTGTTAAATATTTCTTGCTGATGTAATTATTTTTTGCCCCCCCCCCCCATTTCATTTATCTCCAACTAGTGATCAGCAATCAAATGTTCTGCAGAAGTCTTTTGTTTCCTAATCTTTATTCATCTGCAACATAAATGATAATATTAATTTTAAACTTCCTTCATTAGATTCTAGAAGTAGAGTTGAAAGAGTTTAATATTTCTTACTCTGTAATTATTTTTGTATCCCCCCCCCTTCCCCGGATTGTGATCAATGATCAATTCTAGAAACAATAAAGCAATGGAAGTGCTCAATATTTCTCACGTATGTAATTATTTTTAGATCTTTATTGCAGAATTTAATGAATCTCTTTATTTTTCCTCAATTAAATATTTGTATGTCATATTTATACCAAATGTGTAAACGTGGGAAAAAAATGAAGAATAATTTTTTCAGGTAGGAAAATTTTTTCCAAATCAATTTAAGAAAATTAATACTCAGTTGGTTTTATGCATGTTTGAAACTGATAATTAACTACTGCTACTTTTTTTTATATGTATGATTAATGTACATACACAAAAATCATATTCTATTTATTTAAAAAATTAGTTATACTTTAACCTAACTGTAAGTTTTTTGTCTATTATTAAGTAAATTTCTTACAGATTCTGTTTTGTAGATATTTATATGTTGAAGAGGAATAACTTCATTTAAAACTTTATTTTATTCAGTATAATCAATCTATAGTAAAACGTTTTTATATATTGCTTCTAAATATTAAAGTTGTAAAATTGTATTGTTTATTGTGTATTAAGAGAAATTAAAAAAAAAAAAATCTTCCCTTTTTTTATGAAATCTTCTGGTTTTTCAACAAAAATCTTCCCTTTTTTTATTGAAATTGGTTGGCAAGTATGTGAAAGGATAAAAAGAGGTAATATTTTAAGATATTATTTTATTATTTTAAATTAATATTGAATGATAACTTAAAGAAAGTCTCATTCAAAATTCTTAACTTGAAATTAATTCTAAAGATTCCTCTGTAAAATTAGTTTTATGACAATGCACGTTCATAACGCTAAAGTCAGAAAATTGGACAGCTTTTAGAATAAAAAGTGGTGAGTAGTATGTTATTCTCCTTTTTTTTGTGGTTAAGTAATACATATTAATGAATCCTGGGGGTCCGGGGCTAAGCTAAGCTGTTAGTCATTAAGTTAATAGCCAACGATTAAGCAGAGGAGGAGTGAAGGTCCGTACCGAAAATGAGTAGTATTTAAGAGAGAGCACACAGGGCCTTTCTTTGTGTGTTGTCTTGCTAAATTAACTTACGTCAAATAATGACCCCAGGTGAGGGAGCAATTTGCAACTCCGCGATTTGATCAGGAAAGCAAGGTACTGATCGGTAGCCTTTGTACTTGGCTTACGAGGACGTATGTTCCAGCCTGCCTAGCCCTAATGACTTGAAGTAACCTGTAAGATGTCCAAGAGTCTCAAATAAACGACTGCCTAGAGCCACTGAACTTGTTACTGAGTAAAAGTCCTCTCTGCATTATGGATAATATGTGTCACTGAGTAATATTCGTGACATAACATATATAAAGTAAAATAAAATAAGGAAGCAAATATACATTGGAAGGTAGATAATTTTCTCTCATTTTAAATGTCAAATGTTAATATTTATGTATTTTTTCTTAATGAATTAAAGTTATGAGTCATCTTGCTTTAAACTGCCATGAAGGATGAGAATGTCATCCAATCTCTGCATTCAAAAGATTATATTCATAAAAAAGCATTATAAAAAATTATTTGAAGAAAATTATTATGTGGGTTGACCCGCAGTTTTACCTGCGAGTTGAGAATTAATGCTAACTCAACACTCACCTGACATGCAAAGTGGGTAACCTGCAGGTACCTGCCCCTATGCAGGACTCTAATGTACGTTCATGGTGAATTGTCAAGAGTAAAACTGGTCATCTGGGCTTTGTGAATCAGAGCTGTTATGATATCCATCATAACATCCATTCGTGATAGCTAACATCAGCTGTGGTGTACAAGTACTTTATTGGTAAAATTGATTTGATAATCTTATATTTTGAAATTTCAAAGAATTATATATCATCACCCAAAGATATTGTTATTTGTGTCTAGTTAAAATTTTCTTTGAAACTTTGCAGAGTTATAGAAAGACTTCATTCCAATCATCATATCCTAGGAACTCTGAGATGTGAAACAAAACTTAAAATTATTCAAGATTATTTCATTTGTTAAATTTTTGTGTGTGATTAAAATAGTTTTTTTTTTTTTTTTTTTTTTTTTTTTTTTTGGGGGGGGGGGGGCAAAATTGATAAATCATCTTTTTTCCTTTGATATTTTTGTCTCCTATTTCTCAAGATTATCTTTTTTAGCCTATCTCAGTGACCATAGTTCACAATGTACTAAATTTTAATTCACTGCACTACTTTACTTTCAACTCTTTAATTTATGTTAAATTTTAATTGCCTCAATTGCTAAATAACAATAATTTTAATTAATTAAATTTTGAGCATCTACATTTTTTGATTTTTTTTAAAATTCTAATAAAAAGAGAAAAAAAAAAAAGCAATCTAATCTATGTATATTTTTTACATTAAAACTGAGGTCATAAGATGTTATAAGCAAATTGTGTTAAGTTGGTGAATGATTAAGCAGGGCAAATAATTTATGACATTGTAAGCAAATTGTTGATATCATCAAATTCAACTGTATCAGTTTGTTACCTTTTCCTCCTCCCTTCAACAATATATAATTTATTAGGAAAGTAAAAAAATTCCACACATTGTACATCTTATTTAAGTATTCTGACTTTTAATTGTTTATTTATTTTAGGAAATGTTTCAAGACACTGGTATTGTTGTGGGTGGTTATATGGGTGCCTATCGTCCACCAGGTGGTTTCAGAGCCACAGATATTTCAATTTGTACCATAGAAAAAGCTAATAATCTAGTAAATAGACTTATGGAGGAGAAGCGATTAGACGAGTTGGGTAAGAAATGACTGTTTTGTTTATATTTTATAAGGTTAAATATGAATAGTATGAAGTTTTGAAATCCTTATAGTATATTAAAATGTTGTTAACAATTAATTTACAACACATCGGTTTTCTTTCTTTCTGTTTGCTTCTCCCTCTCTCTCTGTTTTTTTTTTTCCCCCCTTTTTTGCGTGTGTGTGTGTCCGTCCGTTTATTGGCATTTTTATTTCAGAATGAATGAAAGAAAAATTGTCAATTTAATATCTACATTATCTCATTTACATCATCCATTTTCTCATGAATTGTCATGTATTGTTGCAAGGAAGTGGGGGAGAGAGGTAAACTCTCTGCATTTTTTTGCAAAATTTCATTTTAAAAATGATAATAATACCAATCAATTAAAAATAATGTTTATTATTAAATAGAATACATAACTGGGTATTAACTGTCTTTTCAAATTTTCTCTAATTTAGCTTTTTATTTACAAGATTATATATAATTACTGGCAGGCTACGCCCGCTTCCCTGGTCCCTATTTTTAAATGAATCACTATAATTACTGAATTCTCAAAATTGCATTAATTTTTATCACGTGAAAAAGAAATAGAAACAAAATCTGATTAGGAAAAATGTCGCACCGGGTTCTCACTGCCTTCGGAAAAAATTCCCAAAATGCTCTAACTCTTATTTCTATTATTTTCCCCCTTCGCCCCCCCTCCCATCTATCCTAATAATCATGGGCGTCGGCAGAATGGGGCAAGGGGGGGCACTTACCCCCCCCCCCCTGGAAAATTCTAATAAGCATTTTTTTCTATAACTTTAAAACTATGCTATCAGAAAAAAATATTTTTTCAGGTTGTGACCCCCCCCTGAAATTTTTTCTGGCGACGCCACTGTAGTTTACAAATTTGAAAATAGCCGCAATCAATTTGTAAGTATCAAATACCTCTATGCACCAGTTTTGAACGATCTATCTTTTTTTTTTTTTTTTTGCCCCTCCCAATAATTTTGAAAATTCAAAAATATCCGCAATTGATTTGCAGGTATCAAAAACCTCTATGTACCAATTTCGAATGATCTAACTGTATTTATTATTTTTTTTTTTTTGCCTCTTCCCCCCCCCCCCCTCCTTCCCGGCCCTCCTAATAACTTTACACTTTTGAAAATATCCCCATTCGACTTGCAGACCTCTAAAACCTATCTGTACTAATTTTGAACGGCCTAACTGTATTTCTATTTGTTTTTGCCCATAGCCGATTTATTAAAATAAGTATGTACTGAAACATTCATTTTCATTCAATTTTACAAAGTTTCATGCTTAAATTTAATAATAATGTAATATTTCTTTATTTTTATATATTAGGTATTTTAGTTGTGGATGAATTACATATGTTAGGAGATACAAGCAGAGGTTATTTGTTGGAACTGCTCCTTACTAAACTTTTGTATAACTGCAAGAAGTAAGCTTATTAAAAACAAAGTTATTGTTTAATCAATTTTGTTTACTTTCTGTTTCTTATTCACAGAAGGAAAAAAAATATATATTATTTTACTTTCATATTTATATGAAAAGATCTATGCTGTTTCCTTTCAACTTTCTGACCATCACTGTTAGATATATCCAGTATATATTAGATATGTACTTCTATTTATCAAAGTCTTGACAAATCCCTGTGGTCATTGCTTAGAAAACTGTTTCTATATATCAAAAAAAAAAAAAAAAAAAACCTATGCATCAAACTTTTTACTAAACAAATCCAGAGTTTTTTGAGAAAAAATTAACATTGAAAAGATACAACTATTCTATACATCTTGCTAACAATCCTAAATTCGCTCTTGCTGTGCAGAAGACTTCGACGATTGTACCTACTCAAGTACTGATGACACGACTCTGTTGTGCAGTAGGACATAAAAAACTTTGTTATAAAAATGTAAGTGAATATGAATATGGAAAACTACAAAATTATTTCTGAAGGTGTATACACCTGTTCAATTCATTTTTTCTAGTTTTTAATTATGTGTCTATATAAGCATAACTCATTCATGATGTGACTGATGTTTACAAAAGATAATTTCCATACATTAAACTTTTTTCGTGGAACCATCAACTTCGATATATGGAGATTCCATTGTACATTTATAATGTAAGCTTATGTAATTATTGACTTTCAAGTTGTTTTTAAGTATGAAAGTTATATATGATAAACATTATGTTTATATCTTGAAGTGTGTAGTTATATTTTTAATCTCTAGGTGAAATAACCATTATTTCAGTATATTGTAACAATTGTATATTATGAAAATGTTATATTTCTGTGTTTTATCAAGGTGGTCAGAGAGTTGAAATAAAATTCAAGTAAAATGCTGAAAATAAAGAGCTCATTTATTCTATTTTTAACCCTTTAATATTCACTGGTTTTACACTGAAACCAAGTATTTAACTTTTTTTTTTTTTTTTTTTTTATTACGCAGTAATTTTTCAAACATTTTTTCTTTGTTTTAGTTGATTTTTTAACTTTGGTTCCTACTCTGTTTTGTAAATACTAAGACTACTCCACAATTTAACAAATGATGTTTCAGAGGAAGCCATAAGCAGATGTTATTTTAAATTTCTTAGGAAGCATGAGTGCATCTTGTTGCTTGAATGATGCACTCGTGCCTTTTTTTTTTTTTTCACCTTCTAAAGGGTTGTGCTATTATATTGACCTAAAACTACTGTTGCATGGTTTTGCAATCTATAGTGTGTTACTTACAAAGTGGCCTTTACATGGGCATCAGCACATAGGGGCAAGGGAGGGGCATTTGCCCCCTCCTGGAAAATTCTAATAGGAAAAAAAAAAAAAATAAAAAAATAAAAGAGTTTTTTTAATTACATTTACAGTTTTAAAACTATGCAATATATTTCAATTGATTAGCTAAATAAAATTAATATCACAGAACCAATTAGAGGTATACTGACCTGGCCTGCATTTACAAATTTGCTCTAACTCTTCCCTATTAGTTGAGTTTGAATTGACTTGACAGTAAGTTTTTCGAATTCGGGTTGATTTGGAACAAGCTGGATAATTTTTGTAAGTAAAATAGCTTAAATTACATGCATTAAAATTTGTCATAACAGATTCTTATACTCAGATTTGCTTAAATACCTTAACCAACCAAACAACCATTTTATTCTGACCAAACATTTCAAACATAGTGAAATTTTTAATCTTAAGTTTGCCCTCTCCTGAAAAAATTTCTTGTGACGCCGCTGGTTATTTATTTATATTAAATTAATTATTATTTGAATTCATTCAGGTTAACCTATAGATTTTCCATACCAAAAATGTATTGAAAATCAAAAATGCTTTTTTTTTTTTTTTTTTTTTTTTTTTTTACATATTTATTATAGCTCTGTGTTTAATACAGGGTTCCCACGGGTCAGGGAGAACAGGGAAAACCTGGAAAAGTCAGGGAATTTGAAATTACTGAAAAAAGTCAGGGAAATATCCAGGAAAATTGTAAATATTGCTCAAAAACTTAAAATGATGATATAAACCTGGAAAATGCATTTTGAGCATTGAATTTACATTGCAAGTCACGTTACTATGCTGTCTTTTATGTCTGGAACTAAGTTCTGTTTTATGCCGTGAGCTATTTTTTATATTGCAAACTAAATTTTATGACTGGAATTTTCTAAAAATAGACCTGGAAAAGTCAGGGAATTTTATTTTTGAAATTGAGTGGGAACGCTGTAATAGCTATTTTTTGAAATTAGTTTAGCAATTTTCAAAAGAAATGTGTAGTGAATGTTAAAAAGTTAATGTATGTATTGTATTTTGCATGCATACGTTTGCAATAAATTATATATATATAATTTTTTTTTTACTCCTTTTAGGAATTCCATCGACTTGCAGATAATAGGAATGAGTGCTACTCTACCAAATTTAAATGTCCTTTCTTTTTGGCTTGATGCTGAACTTTACCATACTGATTTCAGGCCAGTACCTTTGCACGAGATGTATAAAGTGGGATCGATTGTCTATGATTCAAAAACACATAAGCTTCTCAGAGACTTAGCAAAAGATAAAGTCATATTTGCAAATGATTCAGATCACACCATAAACCTGACAATTGAAACTGTTGCTACTGGTACTGGAGTGCTTGTATTCTGCCCTTCAAAGAATTGGTGCGAAACGTTAGCTACAAGCATTGCTCGAGAGATATTTAACACTGGAAGGCCTACTCAAGAGGGCCATAGTAAGTTTTGTATTTAGTGCATCTTTTTTGTGTATTATTAGCATTGTTATAACATGTTGCTTCTTCAAGATATGTTATTAATGCTTTTTTTTTTTTTTTTTTTTTTTCAAAATTAGGGTAAGTGCACCAGGGATTGACACTTTTAGAGCAATCTCTGATGTTTTTAATGTTCTAGTCATCAGAAAATATTTTTAGAAATCTTAAGTTAGTATGTATGGTATGAAAGGCATCCAGAACCACATATATGTTAAAATATATACATTTGATAACAATTATCATTTTTTTTAATGAATTTTTATTTGACACCCACTCAATGTTCCAGTCATTGACACTGCCAGTTTTTCATTTTATCAGTCATTGGCCCCTATGTTCCAGTGTTTGACACTGCTAGTTATTCATTTTACCAATTATTAGCTCTAGTGTTTGACATAAAATGTTAAAATTCTTATATGTAAAATATATGATTTTATTATTTTTCTTATTTATTAATTATTTTGGGATAGATGTCAATTACTGGAGCATGCCAATCACTAGAGCACCTACCCTACATAGGCTGATTTTTTTTTCTTTAATTTTGTTTTTATTTACACTTTGCATAATTTCTGCTTTTCTGTTTATTTACTGGAAGAGAAGGGCTATTTGGCAACATCCATAGGGCATTGGCTTTCTTCTTTGAAATTTTGAAACACGTCTGGTGTTGGCATGGGGCTTAAGAGGGAGCAAAACATAATCCTGTGGACAGTCGTGGCTCATGTTATTCTATGGGAATTTTTTTTTTCTATAATTACGCATTATCTAATTTTTTTTTTTTTTTTTATTCTGTTGTCACAGTCAGAAAATTCATAACCATTAAATGAATACTCATTTTCCAAAAATTGATTTCTTTTAAATTTTTACATTTTAATTTAAAGTTCAAAAATGCGATTTTTCACAAAGTGCATTTTTCTCATTTTCTAGTTGCAAAATGAAATACTAAAAATTTAAAAAATCAATTTTTGGAACACAAGTACTAATTTAACACTTATGAATTTTGTAAATGTGAAAATAGAATTGAAAAATATTCATTAGTTAATGAGTAATTATAAAAGCAAATTTCCCCATAGAATAACATGTGCCATGGCTGTTGGCGAGATTAGGTATTGTCCGCTCTTAAGACCCTATTATCAATCTAGGATTTGGTTAAAAGCCTATTGTCAGAGTCTCTCTTAGAGATCCTTGCTTAAACATGTATGAAAATCATTGTTGGTCCGACAATGCAGCTAAAACTTTTAGACTATTTTTGCCTCTCTCACACCTCTATGTGAGATAGAAGCATATTGGAAGATGCTAAAATCACGAATGACACTAACACAAGCAAAAAGTGTCCCTCTTTTTTACTGTTATTATTTGCATTTGTAGTTTAAAACAAATGTAAACTATATGTTTTTTAAAGTTAAAGTATGTTGTGTTGTTTCTGATCGCTGAAATGGTCTAACGAATTAAACTAAATCCATAAGTCCATAAACCTCCAAAAAGTCTAAAATGAGGGTAGGTTCCAAAAGAACCTGAACAAAAGTAAAACCAAGACAGTTTAAAATATGAACAGGCGATGCCTGAGCAATCCTACACTTGGTGTCTTAAAAACCTTCAGACTACGTTCAAATGTGATACTTTTCAAATGTCCATTGACAAAATGTGATATGCTAGTTTTTTGACTTCTTTGTCCCCTAAAAATTAAAGCACCACCAAGACTCTTTCTCGAGTACTAGTCGTGTATTGGATTGTGGGGGGGGTGGAATTCCAGAGCTCCCTAATTGTTTTCTTGTACTCAGAGAACACCTCACTATAAGTACAAAGCAAATCTGGTTGAAGAGTCTAAAGAAGTGACCTTTGCTAGAAAATCCACAATCTCATTGCCAGTAATACCGATAAAGGAGGGAATTCATTGGATGTGCACCTCAAAATTAATTGAAAGTCTAGAAAGTATGTTCAGAATGAAAATGCCAGCTCTGTCCCCAACATTTGTCCAATTACTTAGATGTTGAACTGAAGATTGGCTGTCAGTTAGGATCCATAGATCAACAAAATTAGTCTGTACATTATTCTCAACATAGCTCAGTCCAAGTAAAAACATAATTAATTTTAATAGGAATGAAAATTGTGTAGTGCAAGTATTAAGCCCAAGTCGTTAGCATAATTTGCCAATGCTCTGCTATTGAGCTAAGCCAGTTGACTTCTGGCTGGCTTTAAAAAGAAAATCAAATAATTTTCACTACAGCTTTTTCATGATTCATTTAACTATGGTTTATAAATATACAATTTATTAATAGATTTAAAAAAAAAAAAAAAGAAAAGTCAGAAAAGTTACACGTTCTGTTTAAATTGCCATTGAAACTAATCTTTTAAATATTAAAAAAGAGAGAGAGAAATAAAAGAAAAAGAAAATTTTTTCACATCATTTCTGTTTTAAACAGGAGTGGTGCCAGCAGGGGTTACAAGGGGGGCACATGCCTCCCTGTCAGAGAGACTATATCTCAGATTCTATTGCATTTAATTGCACAACATTTTGTGTATAAAAGGACCATTACGAAACAATATGCTGATTCAGTTTTGGTGAATATTGGTCAACAAGACAAGTGGTGCTGCTGTAATTCAATGTACCCCGTGAATAGAAAGTTTAACCCTTTATCTACCACATTATGAAACAGACAAAAAAATTTATTTCAAACACATTTTTTTAGTTACTTTAGAGTATTTTTGAAAGATATATTCAATAAAAATCATGCATATCACTCTAGCATAGTAATTGATGAGGATTTAGTGAAGTGGTACTTCAGCATAGGCGTGCCTGGCTTCAAAATATTGGGGGGGACATCTGAGGTCAGGGCCCGATTAACGTAGGGGCACGTGCCCCGGCCCTGAGTGGAAGGGGCACTAAAACTGGCCCTGAAAAATGCCCTTTTGCCTTTCTTGCCCCTAAAAACGACAAAAAGTAGTATCATAAAATGCAAAAATCTGTCATGTTAGTCCCATGTACAGTTGTGTGTACTTTTGCTGATTGTTGCAAAGTGCGAAGGGGCCCACGAAAGTATATGTGTCCCGGGCCTCACATGAAGTTAATCTGGTTCTATCTGAGATACGTGCAAAGTGGAAGAATATTCTTTGTCAAAATAAATTTAAGCAGACATAATGATGTAATTAAATGACAGTATTAACTATTAACATGCTTATTAAATATTATTAATTATTTCTCCATGCAAACAAGTATAAATTTCATCCAGTGACTCTTTTTTTTAATCTATGTGCACATTGTTGATAATTAAATGAATATACACACACACATACAGATATTCATACGCTTTTTTTTTTCTTATCTATGTGCTTAAAAAGAAATGACTATCTCTGTGCTCTGGAGCTCAGTCTACTGATCGCTGATCTACAAACCTTGACAAAGGGTTATCTTGAACTTTGAAGGGGTGCACATCATCAATATATTTTTTGAATATAAATATTTTTTATTCTATTTTATCCTAAATTTTTCTTAAATTTTTGCATTCATTTCAATCATCTGCACTGCTTACAGCTGTTAACGATTTTCTAGTAATTTATTTAATTCCGTTGGAAGGGAAATCTTTTATTACTATTTATTGTATTTATTAAAAAAAAAAAAAAAAAAAAAAAATGGCAATATTGTAGAAAACAAAAATTTAAATAATTATTTTTATTTTTAATTTCTTTTTTTTTTGTTTATTGTATTTTTTATTAGAAAATATTTTTGTATTTAAAACATTTTTGCATTGTGTGTTGGAAAATATTTTATTTATTTATTTATTGTAATGTTCGGAACCAAATTGTAATGTAGAAAAAAAAAAACGAGTTGAAATTGAGACAAATTAAAGTGCCGAGGAAAAACATTGCTACAGGCAGTGGAAACCCTATGCAGCACGGACGCGAAAAGAGCTGCTGCTGACAGCGTGTACCTGAAGCAAAATTCAGAGAGATTTCAATGCTTTTTATTATTATTATTTATTTATTTATAGCGTGATAATAATAATAATTCAATGTTTTTGAGATTCATTTAAATATAGCGACCAGCGAAGCGGGTGTATCTTGCTGGTAATGAATACAACAAAATTAATTAATTTTTTATCCATAATTCCCTCTCAAAATTCTCAAAATAAAATTTATAATATCGTATGTCTATAAATATTGAAATTTTAGCAAATAGAGTGATTTTACACAATGAATTAGGAGAAACACATGAATAAGCTAAACATAGAAACTGCAAAATAAATAAATATGAAAGTATTAGTCTGATAAAAAAAAAAAAAATTACGAAATTGAATGAATAAACTTAAGATTTCGAAATTAAAATAAATAAATAAGTCCTGTATAATTGTTTTAAAAAACGCAACACAAATTTCATCAAAGCAATTAAAAATAATCTAATTAAAAAAAAAAAAAAAAAAAAAACTTCAATAAAACTGAATTAAGATATAAAAATATGAAAATATCAATTTAAAAAATAAATAAATAAAATAATTATGTAAACACTAATTTGAAATATTATAAAGAAAATGTAATAGCTCAATTTTCGACAGTTCGGCTTTAATAGCAAATTAAGTTTCAACAAAAATACCTTTAAATTAAGTGACTAATTTTAGTTTTCATGAATTCAGAAATTAGGACAAAAATTTTACAATCTGAATGTTATTTTCTGTCATCCAGACCTAAAAAATCCCTATCATTACTCATTTAATAATATAGAATTTTAAATTTCGCTTTAACATTCATAAAATTCATGAATTCTCTTAATTTCGGCAATATTTCAACTTTTAAATCCAAAAAATGTAAGAAGAGAATACAGAATTAGAAAAATTTAATATTTCAACATATTTCAGATACAGAAAATAAAAATAATAACAATTCAGAACATTTAAAATTCTAGCGTTATTTCACGTCGAAAAATGAACACGAAAAATGATTGGGAAAAGGCGAAAGATTTACGATTTCGAGATAAAAAATTTGCAATTTCGGAATTAAGTTACGTGTTCAAATGGCTAAAAAAATTTTAGGTAAAGGAAAAAATAAAGACATTCTGACTATTTAAATATTTGATGTGACTTTCAGATCAGCAGCCTCGTATTTTTTTCTCTCATTTTTTTCTCCTATGTTGGTTGAACTTATAACAAAATAAATAAAGGAATACCTTACATTTTTGCATTGCATCTTGATTAGCATTTCTTAAATTCTCACTACTTGTAATCGATTCAACATTTTCAATTTCTTTTCCTTTTCTTCTTTTTTCTTTTTCTTTGTTCATTTTTTAGAACACTGTCAAGCTCACAATGGGTTTTAAAAATTTTCTGTTTAGATTTTATCACATATTTATCCATTTCAATAAACTCTTCATTTTAATATTACGTATTAAAAAGATATATATATATATCCATAAAATTCAGGAATTCCTTCGCTTCAAAGCAAAAATGGAAAACTACACACCGAGCATACTACACACTCTGGTAATTCTACGAACACCAAACTCTCGCCTATGATGGTCATTAGCCTTATTAGATCACCTATTTTTTCATCTCTCCCTACCTTTAAAATTCATGGAGGACGTTGGGGGGGGGGATACACCATATGCAACAATTTTGGCGTTTTAGAAAAACAAGTTCTTTAAACTAAACAGATAACACACAAAGCTGGCTTTCTGAAAATTAAAGCGTTTCCCTTTTTTCTGATAATGAAGAGTAACATCCTAAATCTATTTAGTAAGTACTTGTCTAATTAGCATTAATGTGGAAAAAATGATCATAGCGTGTGAAAACCAAACCAAGTCAATTTATTTCAATATTTCTGTCAAAGTTGCCGTGATTTAAATTCGTTAATGGCTTAGACATGTCAAAAGAGGTTACTTTAAAATATCCGGACAATTTAAAAACCTATTTGTAATCATTAGTGACCTCCCAGATTTTCGTTTTTCTATCAATAGTTTGTCATTCAATACAAAGCAAGCTACTTGTGTTGATTATTTCTTAAGCTATCCAAGATAGTAACAAACATTCATTATAGGGAAAGAAAAAGATAGAGAAGATCCTCAGGCTGAAATCCTCTGACTTTGACTATACTTATTCTTCTCTTCTTCACTAATTGCAGATGTCATGCATGAAAAGCATAAAGAATTATAACCATTATCTCCAAGGGTCCAAGAACGATTGATAATTCACGATAATTGTACCATAGGCTTTCTTTGTACCAGGCAAAAGGTTTTTTTTGTGTTTTCACTAAAAGAAAGGTAGGGTATTCCAGAAACGTTTTAATTGAAATAAGATCGACTGACAATACCCATATATCTAGTTAAAAAACTTAGTGCTGATTTCCTTTTCCTATGCGATGATGGCAAAAATCTTTTTTCAATAACCCCCCCCCCCCCCCCTCCGAACGCACACACACACAATTTAGAGGGGTTTGAGGAATAAATAGTCTCACACTTTAAAGAGATTTTAACTTTCTTTTAAGTTTAAAATTAGAGGGTTTATAAATATTTTTGGGGGGGACCACCTATGCAGATGAAATTTTTGGGGGGGACACGTCCCCCCTGTCCCCCCCGCCAGGCACGCCCGTGTACTTCAGTGTTCCATTGGTGCATAGAGGTCGAAAAAGTTATCAGGATCTTTAAAAAGGGTAAAAAAGTATTTACTTTTTATGTTTCTTATATTTTTTCTAAGATTGATGAATTTAATATGATTTTTTGAGGTAATATAGAAATTAACTTTAATACATGTAAAGATCGTGAAAAGTGCCAAGCAAAAAGCAGCGAGATTACTCTATGAAATCATTTCTTGAATAATAACAGCTACATGTAGCATCTAGTACCATGGAATGTGATCAGTGTGAGGTATATACATTCTATTTTTATAAGTACTATTGACATTTTTTCCATAAATTCAATTTTATAAGCTTTTTAAACTAATGTTACTCTAAAGTACCGTTGTCAGATAAAGGGTTAAATTTCAACTTTTATAGCAGAAATATGAATCAAACTTGATATATGGGAAAACCATTTTGAAAACAGATGCTGAATTAATTTGGGTGTATATTGGCCGAAAAAGTAGCTCTGCTATTACTCACCTTCTGTGACTTTTTGTATGGCTATATCTCAGCATCCATTGATTAAAATTACACCATATTCAATAGGTAAAATATTTATACATCTAAAACAATGTTTGAATATTTCAGTTTCATAAATGATATATGTAAAATTTTATTTAAAGTGAGATATTTATAACTCTTTTTTACTACTTTGCACAAATTGTAGGGGGAGAGAGCTTATATTGTATCTTGCATAACTTAAAAATGGTAAAGCATAGAATATTATTTTGTATTTAGGATTGTGATCTAGCTGTGCACCTCTTTTGTTAATCACTGTATCATCTTTTATTTTACAGGTATCCACTGTAATTAAAAAATGTTTAGCCATAGAAAGTCAAATTTTAATATTAACGTTTGATTGTGCACCTTCCTATTTTGATCATTTTATGATTTCCCATTTTAAGGTTAGATGGTAATATTTCATGTTTTAATTGTTGAACTTTTATCCAGCAAGCATGCAATCATTCATTTCACAAGTAGGCTTGTGCCGTAATTTATAAAACAGAATAATTTTGTCTGTTATTACAGATTTAAATTGTTACAAATGATAGTTTTTCCATAAAAGAAACGAGGCAAATTACAAAGGTATTTATGTGCATCAGTGAATAGAAAACATTCAACTTTAAATATTATTTACAAAAATAAAAAGTATTTTTTATTGTACATTAAAAGAAAGCAATGATTCTTTATTAATAAGAAGCAACCAGTTTTGAGGCCATGTTACCAAAATTCTACCTAATACATTTTTTTTTTTAACTTTGTACAATAAGTTAATACCTCATATAATGTACATTAGAAACTTTAAAAGACATAAAAATAATAATTAAATTATACCCATTCTCAAGAGCAAGCAACATAAATTTTATGTAAGAAGCACAATATCCCTTAACCCATTATTTAAAACACTCATTAAGTCAAAACTTTTAAATTGCTTTTTCTTTTTATTATTGAAAATTTTAAGTTTCGGTAAAGGATGTTATAGGTTCAAAACACTTTCAAACAATTAAGTATATTACTTGAAATTGGGGGGGAATTTTTAGAAACTATTACCAGCCAAGGAATTTTTCTACCAGCCAGCAATATGCGATACACAGCCTATAATCACTACAAAAAAGTTTATGTGAATGTAAGGGGAATTAACCATTTAGCAGAATTCTTTCAAGTTCTTAAAGCATCATTCCTTAAAATACAATGTTCAGTATCAGAACAGAATATAACAGCTTTAAAAGATAATAAAATTTCAGGGGTTGATCCAGGTTTTAATTTTTGGGGCCCATTTTTGTGAAAAACAAATTATTTTTGTGAAACTTTTATTTATTTTTGTGCAAATCTAAATATTTTTGTGAAAAAAAGAATTTGAATTGTCGCTAGAAACCTTTCATTTTAGCAATTACTCTGTCTAATGTTTAATATCAAGTTAATAGCATTTTATTAAACAAGTATAGACACTCGTTAAAAATAATACTGTAAACATGGAAAAATTTTGCAAAAGTATTATTTTTATAAAACAAAATTTTGTGAAAGGGCGGTTTTTATAAATCTGAATTTAGTGAAGGGACCCATTTCTGAATTTGAATTTTGTGAAGGGACCCATTTTAAGGATTTTAATTTTGTGAAGGGGCAGCAAAAGGGTCCCAATTTTTGTCTGGATCGACACCTGAAGTTAAAGTAGTTGCCTATTCTCAAACATTGTCCTTGTTTTGGGAGTTTTGTTTGTTTTACACAGTCATACTTTTGTTTTAATATGTTGAATATAAAGAATGAAACTCACACCAGTGGCGACTAAATCAAGCATTTCCCCTCTGCTGACTTAAAGAGATACCATTTTGGGAACAATGGTAGAATACATTTTCTAAAATATTGTAAAAAACAGTATTTAGTATGTAATGGATGTGTAGAAATATTCTATCACAAAATTTACACAGGTTTGCTTGCTAGAAAATTAAAAGATACAGAATTTAATAAATGTAGAATGCCATTCAGTGTCCATAGTAATTTTTTTTTTCTATGATTTTTAAAATAGTTGGTTAATAGTAAATTCATAGTTATATGGAACTTAATTTACTTTCATTTTAAAAGTTTTATTTATTTATTCATAAAAATAATTTATTTATTTTCTGTTTGGTGTTATAAATTGTTTATTTTCTCCTTCTAGAAAATCCCAAATTGAATTACATTGGTGAAAAGTTGAGAGAGCATATAAATGGGCTTGCTTTAAGTGACATTCTGTTGCAACTGAAAAATTCACCTGCGGGTTTAGATTCTGTGCTTAAACTGACTGTGCCTTTTGGTGTGGCTTTCCATCATGCAGGTATTGTAAAATATTTTTCATTTAACTCAAATTTTACAGCTTTTGTAATTTTTTTTTATTTATTCTTAAAGCATTTTCGAAAGATTATCTGCCACAAAATATTTATGCATGTAAAATAGAGG
Organism: Salticus scenicus; assembly: GCA_963930645.1. Classification (NCBI taxonomy): domain Eukaryota; kingdom Metazoa; phylum Arthropoda; class Arachnida; order Araneae; family Salticidae; genus Salticus; species Salticus scenicus. The sequence goes on along the minus strand of OZ005662.1, from coordinate 8,859,474 downwards.
CATGAAGGGAGAGGATATAAATGCTGTCACTAGCTGTTTTCTGATTAAAGCAGGGGGGGGGGGGAACAGAGTTGCTACGTCACCTGGAAAACAAGGAAACTCTGGGAATTTAAAACTTTATTTCAAAAACACAGAAAATTTAGGGAATTTCAAAGTTTTTTTGTAAATAGAAATATTCTTTTTATAATAAAGTTTTAATTTCAGTTTTTAAATTATTTAGTTTTATAGTTTAAAGAGAAACCTCTTTTTTAAATTTTAGTGCTCTGTAAGAAAGAAAAAAGAGGAATCATGATTTTACTTACCTATAATAGTTAATAAAATTAATGTATCGTAGATATGTTAAATCAATTTGTAAACATGTTAGATTTGTGCAGCATGCAGCACATTGCACAATTCATGCAGCACATGCAGCGTGTTTGTGTGTCATCTGTCTTGCTTTTAAAAAAGACAGGGAAAACTAGAGGAATTTTCCCCCCCATATTTGTGTAGCATACCTGAAGATTATGTATTGATTTACAAAAGTTTTTAATAAAGATTTTTTTTTTTTTTTTTTTTTTTTTTGTAAATAGCATATGTGTACTAAAACTAAATCTCCCTTCTTTTACCTCAATAATGAAATAATATTTTTAGGTCGCAATAATTTCTGAAATACTGAATCAATTAAAACAAAGGTGGTCAGTGGGTTTATCTTAAAAGTATCATGAGTGAATTCATTGATCAACTTGATCTGACATTTTGATTCTGAGTGTCAGTCCACTAGAGGTCAAGACTTACAATTTTTGTAAGTGGCCAGTGGCCACTGAACATGATTAACTCAGTGGCCACTCGCGAGTCGACGTTATACCTGATATTCACACACATAATTAAAAAATATGCATCTATACACATATAAAGGCATAAAACACAGATGATATGGTCAGAAAATTAAGAAATAGTGGCCTTTATTGTATTATTTTAATAATAATTAAAGAAAAAAATTATGCACTTTAAATATTGTTTGAAAATAAATATTTTTTTAAAAACTTTCATACTTCCCGAACTTAAAATTTTCAATATCTGAAATGAAAGCAGGGGGGAGAAAGACAAAATTGGCTGAGAAATCAAATCATTGTAAAATGATTCAACTTTTTAGAGAAGGTATGATCTCGTTTGAATTTCCTTTGAGTGTTTATGATTTTATTCTTATTAGTATTTTAAGAGTGAGTTTTATAAATATATAGGGTAGTTATAGTAGCATATAATGCAACTTTTAAATGCTGTTAATAACTATAGTATTAGAAAGAAGATTTTAAAGTTTTAGTAATGAGGGAAAATATATGGACTTTTGTAGTTAAGTATTAATTTCATTTTGATACAGAAAACAGCAGGCTATAATGATGACACACTAAAAAAATAATGTTATTTCTCATACACAATTCGTGTTTTGCAAGAATATTTACTTTGTCTTATTGAAAGAGAAATACAAAAATTTGATTCATTTAATAAATTTCACCTAGTGTGACATCTCCATACGGAAAATAGAATTAATTTCATTGGAAGAAAACAAAATTATTTTGAGTCTGGGGGGAAAGGGGGTGGGGGCAAAAAATCTTTTTGGCATATTATCTGAGATTTAATTATATTAACAGACATGTGATTGCTAAAATTAGAAATTAGCTGAAAATTTTTTGCTAACATGATTGTTTGGTTAATTGATTGAACATTGATAATGTCACTTTTAATAAATTAACTACCTAACTACCTAAACAGTTATATATATATTTATAGCTTTCTATCTACATTAAAAATTTCAGGATTTTTTTCATTAGCACAAAACAATTCTTTAATATTATTGCAATAAGTTTTATATCCACATAAAACCTTATTAAAATTCCATGTCAACAAGAAAAAAAAAAAAAAATCAAACAAATATGAAATATGATTTTTATTTATGTACATTAATCATACATATTTAAAAAAGCTACAGTAGTTAATTATCAGTTTCTAATATGCATAAAACCAACTGAGTATTAAATTTCTTAAATTGATTTAGAAAAAATTTTCCTACCTCAGAAATTTAGTCTACATTTTTTCCCTTGTTTAAACATTTGGAATAGATATTAAATATAAATATTTAATTTAATTGAGAAAAAATAAGTAGATTTATCAAGTTCAGTAATGAAGTTTAAAAATAATTACTTATGTGAGAAATATTGAGCACTTCTATCTCTTGATTCTTTCTAGAATTAATCACTCATCACTATCTGGAGATGTGTGTGTGTGTGGAGTAAAAATTAATTACATGGGTAGGAAATATTAAACTCTTTCAGTTCTACTTCTAGAATCTAACAAACCAAGTTTAAAATTAATATTGACATTTATGTTGTGGATGGAGAAAGACTGGGAAACAAAATAATTCTGAAGAACATCTGATCACCGATCACTAGTTGGAGATAAGAAAATGGGGGAGGGGGGGAAATAATTACATGAGCTAGAAATATTTAACAATTCTATTTCTTTATAGGTTCTAGAATCTCATTAAGCAAGTTTAAAATGAATATTGACATTTATGTTGTGGATGGAGAAAGATTATGAATTGGGTGGCTTTCGTAGCGAATTTAATCACCGATCGTTAATGGGGTTTCTTTTTTTAAAAGCAGAAGAAATTAATTCGCAAAATTCCACAAATTATGGGGAAGAAATCGTGAAAAACTCGCATGTCTGATTGGCGATTACAGCAATTTTTTTGGATCGCCACTTTTTCAAATTAGGTCGCCACGTGGCGAGTGGCGACTGCGAATCTTGACCTCTACAGTTCTTTATTTTTAACTCACATAAAACATCATAATAATGTCTGAAATACTTTATCTATCCAAACCAAAGGTGGACTATGCTCTTATTTCAGAAATATCTTAAGCGCATTCGTTAGCCAACTCAGACTGTTAACTTTTTTCTAAGTGACGACCCGTTGAATTTTTCAAACTTGCATAAAAACATATTTATGTACCAATTTGTTTAAAATTCAATATAGCCCATGTCAAAGTCTCAACCAAGTTATAAATCAACTGAATTTATCATCTTGTTTCAAAATGGTGGCTACTTAAAAATTATGCATTATTTTAATGAATTTTTAGTAGCTTTGTGATTTAATATTTTTTTTAAACCTGTCAGTTTTACTTACAAGAAATATTACTACTTCATTTTAGGTTTAACATATGATGAAAGAGATATCATTGAAGGTGCATTCAAACAAGGTATATTAAAAGTTTTAGTTGCTACGACAACATTATCTTCTGGCGTCAATCTTCCTGCAAGAAGAGTTCTCATACGATCCCCATTATTTTGTGGTGCTGTGATAGACACCTTAAGTTACAAACAGATGGTTGGTCGAGCGGGTAGAAAAGGCATTGATAATAAAGGTAATATAAGTTAATGGAATGCATATCAACAATAAATAAAATTTAAATTATAATGAATCACTTTACACATAATTAATTAAATATAAAAACCTTAATAGGTACCTCATATTACATCGTTAATATTTCCAGCCGAAAATATTAACGATGTAATTTGAGGTATCTATTAAGGTTTTTATATTTAATTAATTATATGCATATCAACTTTGATGCACTATCAAAATTATTTTTGTAGCTCTTGCAATGAAATAATGTCAATTATTTAATTAAATTTAGGGTATTTAATTTTAAAAAATAGTTTTTTTTAATTTAAAGAAAGCTGATATGATATGGCCATCACAGAACTTCCATCTGTATTTTCTTGTACAAATTCTTGCAAATTATTTATTGATATTATTATTTATTAAAATAATTTTCCATGATGAATGCAGGCAATTTTCATCTCAGGGAAGTATAACTAAATATGGAAAGAAAGTAAATTTTTTTCAATATCTAAGTTAAGTTTTTTTAAAGTAATTTGATAAAGCAGTTTTTAAAAATGCATTATTTAGGCAATTGAAATGTTTAAAATAAAACAACTAAACAGATGTTTATTAACCATGAATTTATTTAGAGATGGAGTGTAGGGATGAATTTTATATCAAGTATACAAAAAGTGCCAGAGTTGCGAACCGAGCCCAGGCACTCTGTTAACCGTGTGGATGATCTGCCACTGAGCCACCCTGGCTAATTACCCACTCAGATATTATGTGAAAAATGCTGAATAGGTAATCAGCCAGGGTGGCTCAGTGATAAACTGTTAGCATTGTTAACAGAGTGCCAGTGTTTTATTCTGAGCTTTGGCATTTTTCGCATAGTTGATATAAAAATCAACCTTACACTCTCTCTCTAAATAAATAAAACAATTAAATTTTCAAATTCTGAATTTTCTGAATTTATAAAGATACATTAGGTAATGAGTAATTCTAACAAATTTTTCTATAGAATAACATGGAGGTTGTTTGCCGTCAATGACAATAGGTAGAAAGTCTCCTCAACATTATTGCATCAATTAAGGGGAATGGAAGTAATTTGAAATATTTTAAACTTTATTTAAAAAAAAAAAAAAAAAAATTATTTTTAAGTATGTTTTGAATGAAAAAAAAGTATGGTTGAAAGTTTCGAGCAATAGTATCTTTAGTTGTTACATTATTAGTAGTCACCAAACAATGCAATTAAGTAAAGAAGTTTAAATACATTTACTGTGGCACTGTAATAAAAATAATAATAAAAAAATATTTAATGTATTTTACTTGTATCTATTATTTAGAATATTAGACTATTTGTTTTGTAAAATTAAAAATATTTATTCATAAAATATGTTTCTCAGATTTTTTCCCGTCTTGTAATACACACTGTAACAAATGCATAGTTTTAATTTTTTATAACATGTAGCATTTATAACATGTAGCATTTTGAAAATCTTTATAGGTGAAAGCATATTGATTTGCAAAGAAACTGAGAAAAAAGCTGCTTTGCAATTAGTGGGATCAGAACTGCAACCTGTAAAATCCTGTCTCATGAAATCGGGAAAAGATGGTTTGCATTCTAGTTTGAAAAGAGCTATAATTGAGGTATGAATACATATAGTCTACTCCCTTAATTTACATCTAAATATATCTTTTTACCTTTTCCTTCCTCAAAGTATAAGACTGGTAGTGAAAATGAATTGGACAGACACTTATAACACTGTACTTGTGTAAAGACTTAGGCAGAGATTTTTCCAGACAATTTCAGGGAAGAATGGGGGGGGGGGGGATAGGGAGAGAGAAGATGCACTATGCCTACCCTTTAGTCAGGGGTGCCCCCCCCCATCAGGGCATACTCCTAAAACCTCGCGAGGGGAAAAAATACAAAATTTCCAGTTTTTCTACTTTTGACAGCATTTTTCTTTCCTTGTACAAATTTGGAGCATTCCAGTTTTTCCATTCTATATTCAATGGAAGAAAGTATTGGATTCGTAAAAATTTTCAGCTTTCAGTTTTTCATGAATATACGCGTTTTGAGAGGTCCAGAACACGTTTTGACCACAATATTTTTAGAAAATGTCTTTTTGACCACAATGTTTTTAGAAAATGTCTGTCTGTGGCACGATGATCTCCAAAACCATGAGGAGTACTAACAAATAGAATGGTACAGATATTAACAGTAATATTATTAACAATATTGCAGTTTTTGATAAATACTTTTAGAATAAACTCTCTTTATGTAGTGCCCCCCTGTCGGCGAGGTGTTCCCCCGTCGGGGAATTTCTGGTACCACTACTGCCTTTAGTTAAAAAAATATATATATAGTATCCTTCTTTCCCTTTGTCCAAAAAATTGCATTTTTTGTATTACCGAATTTTGCGCTGAATGTGTGCTGATAATTGCTTTCTCATTAACACACCAAATGTAAAAATTTTTTAATGCAGTCTTTTAGCTTTCATATGGGCTCTTCTGTTTTAAATTTTTTACATGCAAGCAGGTTTTACACATGTTTTATAATGGAAAAGCTATCTATCAATATAATAACTACATACCTGCTGACTTCAGACAGATGGAAATAGGAAGTTCATTCTCAAAAACCAGTTTTGCTAAAGGTTTTATGGTTATTACTGAATTCTCTTATAACAGAAAACTAAAATCTTTTTATGGGAATCTAATTCATATTTCTATATGTTTAGAGAAAATTATTTTTCAAATTGAAGAATAATGATACTTGATGATAAATGGTATAAATAAAACTGTATATGACCATCTACATTCATTTATAGACTGGTAACAAGCAATAGTTAGGAAAGTAAAAATTTAAATAAAAAGAAAAAATTATTGTATGCATAATTGTAACTGAATATTAAAATGAATGAATTAAAAAAATAAAAAAAAAATTCTAAAAATTTGTGCATTTTGAAATAACCTTTAATGTAAATAAACCTTGAATATCATATAATCTTAATTTAAATATCTTAACCTTAAACAAATAAGTTGTCCTAAATAAACTAAAATTTTGTAAATGCTGTGCTATTGTATAATATCTAAATTCATTGAATCAGGATTAGCAATCAAGATGTCAAGACAGTTGTTGTTATACTTTAAAAAGTGATAAGTTCAGTATACAGTAAATACTCCTAAATTAGTAAAAAAATAATAAGGGTAACTTAGTGTGACAGTTGTAGATTTTTTTTATCATATTTTATTAAAAACAAACAGCTATTTCTTTGATTAATAATATAGTCTTAACTGACAAATGTATGAATGTAATACTTTAAAGTTAAAAATTTGTATTATTTCAAAAATATGTCCCAATAATAATAAAACAAAAGATACAAACAAATATTGAAAACTTTTCATAAATTGCATTTTAATTACCAATAATTTAGTGAAAACTGTGAATTTAAGTGTAAACATTTATCTCATCTTTTACCCAAAAGAAATCCCAAAAGTTGTAAAAAATAGTATTCATTATTTACAGCCAATAATAGCTATAGAAATCTCATACAGTACATGGGTTATGATGCATTTTGTAATGGCCACCATTGCTTTTTATGGCCTTACAAGAGCTGCCTATTGGCTTCAAGTATTAGTCATGTGATAATCGCATATGGGAGAAAGAATGTCTTGCTTGTTTGAACCTGACTGTGTAAGAAAAATAGACCTGTCAAGACCACCTCTGAGGGTTCTTCATTCGCCCGTTACCATGGTATTACGGGACGCTAACTTCCCCGCGTCTTTTTTCCTACATAACTCTGTTATCTTAAGCAAAAGCAAATGGAAAGCAGATTAGCATTTTAATACATATATAAATATAAGGTTTTTCTCTTGTGTGAATTTCTTCGAATTATTTAAAAAAGAAAATAATATATAATTATGAATTTTTCATATTTATTAGCTTAACAAAGTTAATTTTCTAATGTACTTTGAAAATTGTTTTAATTTGTTTATGAGTAAAATTTTCAAATTTTCTAATTTAGGGACAAAGAAATTGCAAAACTTTCTTTATTTTGTTACTTATATTATACCTGTGTTCACACAGGAAAGATATGTAGAAAACGTTTGAATATAACTAATCTCATAACCAAAACTGCATTGTGATAGCTGCATTTTCCAGACCACATATTATTATATATTACATGTAAGAATAATAGATATATTTTCATTTTTACTTCATGTATAAGAACAATAAAAAGTATAAAATAAGAAAATAAGTGTTTCAAGATTAAAAACCAAGAAATACTCTCAGTTTTACATGATACACGCAAAAGGAATATAGCAGTTAAACACATTCTCAGTTATAAAGATTAGTTCCTTCTATGTTTATCCTTGACTATATATAGTTTTTAAATTTCATGTATCATTATATCATATATAGAAAAAAAATTATAGTATCAGTTATTTATCTGATATTGTTATTGTTTTCAGGATCAGTTAAAACAAGACGAAATCAAAAAAGAAAAATCCTGCGATTAACATAGATTATCAATGCCAAGAGGCATCAATGGTCAAAAGATTCTGCACTCGAAGCTAATAGACAGGAAGTGCTGGGTTCGAACCCAAGAAACGCTCGTAGTTCTATTCATTCAGAGTTTTCCTTGTTTTTCTGCGAAACTGGCTAAATATCTGAGTAAATAAGGAACAATTTGGTCTTAACCCATTCACCGTCACTTCACTGTATTTTTAAGGTTTGAAAAAACCCTGTGATCACGAAATTTTAATATAATTTTAGGATAACCTTTGATACCTGAAACTATATGACTAACATCAGCAATTCATTTATAGAGCAGTGTAAAATAATTTTTGTTTTGTTAATAATCGTACTTAAATACTTTTTAGCAATAGAATTATTTATTCTTATTATAAAATAGCTTTGCAGTCAAAATGACCATTCCAGTCGTTCTAATCTTAAAACACTAACTCAACTATTAATAGCAAACAATACAAAGAAATAAATTTTTCAGATTTATTCTAATTTAAAATTATATTTTTAAATAATAAATTTTTAAATAATATTTTTAAATTGTATATTAAATATTTTTAATTATCTGAATTTAAAATAAAAGTGAGTTTTTTTAAACCAAGAGTTAAGAACTATATCATGAATTGGAAAATTAAAATTTAATATAAATGATGATGATTGTGTGAAGTTTAAATCCGATTGTTTTTGCAAAAGCCTGGCTGTCCTTCAGAGGTATTTATTAGGAATCCTTGCTAAAACTCACAAAAATTTCGAAGAAAACCATGGTAAACTCCAAATAGCTAGGACAATTATCGCGACTAGGATCCGACCTCGACCTTGCCCATCTGCCAGCTTGGACAGCAAAACCAAATGGGTAGTAACATTGACATTTCTCTAAAATAGTTATTTTAGGAAAGGTTTTTTTTTTCCTTCAAAATGTAATTTAGTGTATTATTTATCTATTTATTATTATTATTATTATTTAGCCTTGGATACGGCTTAGCCCTAAAAAGAGTTTTCTTAGCCCTTAGAAGGGTTTTTTTAGCCTTTAAAAAGTCTTATTTTAGAGCTTTGATATTTCGACCTGGTGATAGAACTGATTCTTCCCCCTTATATTTCGTCAATTCTACAGTAACTATAAACATGATAAATAATCATCTTAGATTGTTTCCTTATATCAGGACTACCAGTAATAGTAAATGATATAAACACTAAACGATGAGAAAAACTAAACGCTACGGATCCAAAGAACAAGTCTAAAGAAAACTGTATTGTATGTGAACGAAATATTCTCCTGGTCAAAGAATTGCTCAAATGGGGTGGGAAAAGAATGAGCGATAACGAGATCACATGGGTCATTTCTAGGAAAGTTGCCGAGGGTCTAGTGACCTTGACAGGCCAATTCAGTTTACACGGACTATAGTTTTACCCACAACTTTACAGTAGAAATAGGGTTGAGTTAAAGTTGAGTTGAATAAAATGTTGAGTTAGACTATAAGTCAAGGCACTAGATGTACAAAATGAATAACATTGACAGTAACTTTTCACTTTACGAACACGAATATACTATGTAAGGAAAGTATTGTAATTCTAACAAAAATTCGACTGTGAGATTTTGGTGTATCTATACATTACTAATAGATTGGTGCACCATAGATACACTAGATAACTGGTGTATCTATACATCTAAGGTCCCCCTGAGTTCATTTTTGTTATTTTTATAGTAACATATGTGAATGAGCATGATAATTTTTAAATGCTTTGTTAGAATAAGCTGAAAGTTTGTAAGTATGTTATAGGTCATCATAGTATGTAATTTTTTGATTTTTGTAAATCTAGTTCTCATAGGTTTTTTTTTTTTTTTTTTTTTTTTCTGGGATACAAGGAAAAATTCTCTATCATTATAGCCTATGGCACCAAATTTTTTAAAGTATGATAGTGTCTAAATGCCTTATTCAATTGCGCTGAAAATTTATACATATAAGTTGCCATTACCATGGGCTCCTCAAATTATTTGAAGGGTGATAGCATTAAATTAAACAAGATATTATATGGGAGAAAATACTCAAACACCCTATTATAAGTTTAAACATAATTAAATAAAAATGAAGTATTTAACTTAAATTAATGTAAATTGAAAAACCTTGACATTACTTTGTGCGTCGTTCTTTAAATTTTTCGGCCAGGTACCCGGCTCTCCTCAGAACGACATCCTCTGTGGAGAACTTGAGCTTGACTGATGTTGATCTTCTTTCATTTCTTGTGGCACCACCTTATGGTGAAAGAAGATCATCCCGGCTGAAAAATTTAAACAATGAGGTACGAATTAATGTCAAGGTTTTGATTTATATGCAATAATATAAAGGCTTTTTAAAAATTTTTACTTTTATTTATTGTATCTTGTATAGGTTATAGCAAGTGGAGCTGCTGTTACCCATGAGGAAGTTATACAATATTCTTCTTGCACTCTTTTATTTGCTTCATTAGTTCATGAACACAATCAAGCAGATCCATCACAAAATAATGTGGAAGCATCTATTAATAAATGTTTAGACTATCTCCTAGAAAATGATTTCATCTTCAAAATTGAAAAGAAAAATGATGGTAAATTTTTATGAAATTTTATTAAAGGATTAACAATATTTTTATTTTTGATGTTGTGTTTTTTTTTTTCATTGATTTTCAACATATAACATTTACTCATATTAAAATTAATTTAATTTCGTTTAAGAAAAACTCCAGTCAAAAATTAAAAATCGCTATTCAAAATTATGGTTTGTTAATAAATCATAAATTTACAAGTAAATAGCAAGGTGCTTCATAACACAAAAGTTGAAAAATTAAAAAACTTTGAGAGCAAAATTTGCTGATTAATATGCTTTTAGCATGTGTTTGCAGTTAACTCTTGCATAAAAATTAATCTTGAACATATTTTTGTGAGTCCCGGGAAAATTATTAACCAATTATAATTCAGAATTTCTAGAACAAAAAGCGAAATCACAAACAACTGGAGTATTTTTTTCGTCATATAACTGTTCCTGAATAAACTCCAGGCCCTATGTGGGAGTCCATGTTGAGCTGCCAGCTGCTTCGGGATATTTTCCAGGACTAACTCCCCACTCATATTGCCTATTCACAACTAGATTGCACCTTTCTACACAACACATTAGTAAAGGATTATTCATTGCCAGAATGACTTCTCTTCATTTCATGAGGCATTCCCATAATTCAGGACATTTATTTCATGTATATATGTAATGATAGTAAGTACTGCCGAATGATAACAAGATTAAGATCTTTTATTGAGGTTTATTATTGCCAGTCAAAACTGCACAAAAATTATAAATCTTGATCAGCCAAGTAATAATGTTCTTAACAGGGAAAAATTCATATTTTCACTCAAGATCTTGGGTAAAATGCTGTGTCTAGCATTTATCATTTTTTAATTATGCTGTGAAAAGAATAATTTGATGTATGGTAATTTACAGGCACTGATATTTTGCTATTTATTTTAATGACTTTAAAAAAAAACAGTGGACCAAACATATTTTTTTTTTTAATTCACCATGAAATGGAAAAAAAAAAAAAAAAAAAAAAAAAAACACCCACGAAAAAGAAATATATTCATGTGTAGTTGATTTACAGGTCAATATCTATAAAAAAAATGATTTAACCATATGATAATTTGAAACAAAGTTTTTTTTTTTTTTTTTTGTCATTTTTAACATAAAATATTTGTGGGGGAAAAAAAACAAAAAACTCCTCAAATGTTGTTTGTAGACCACAAAATTACTATGATTGAATTAATAGAATAAATCTTGAAATTAGACTGTAGAAATAATACTCTATGTAATGTCAGTATTATATATTATTTTATATCTATTGTAATTATATTTTTATAATTAAAGAAATTATTACTTTTTTTTTTTTTTTTTTTTTTTTTTAATAGCAATGTTAAGCAGTTTAATTTTACTATTTATTTAATGACTTTTTGACTAAATTTCAAAATGTGAGCTCATATTTTTGGCAGTTTTTAACCATAGTTTTATTTTGGGGGGAAATCTGCCTATACATAATAATTATGGATTAGAGTGTAGAACTTGATCTGTAGAATCTGAAATAGTAGATTTCAGATAAAGTTTAAGTTAGATTTATATTATAACTTAACCAGGGATCACTCTAGAGTGTTTCAGTGGGGCGTCCCACCCCAATGCTCTTTTTCCGGTAAAATCCTGCCTCCTTGCCCTTTTCTGAGAAAAAATACTGCCTCCCCCCCTCCCATTTTCTCGATGTGAATCTGACCCTGATGTGTTTACTTTTTACTTCTAAGTATTTTTTATCTTTTTCTTTTCCAGAATGCTCATTTTTTCCATTCCGGTGTGTATTTTTGTAGAAACTAAAGAAAAAATTAAATAAACAAATAACTAATATGAAATTTCAAAAATTTGCATAACCATTTGCTCAACAAAAAATAGTGCTATGAAGAAAATAGATTGTCATCATAAGTTTTTGTAAAAATTACCCATATGTGTTTAGACAGTCTTTACAAAAGTTGCCTTTTTTTTTGGATTTGATATGACCTTTTCATAAAAATTGCCCTTATTCTATAATGTACACCCTGCCCATTTTTATGTTCTAGAGTGATCCCTGAACTTAACTCAGTACAGTTAAATTTGATACGTTGAAACTCATAATGTTTCGTACATTTATGTAATTTGTACATTATAAAAGATGCAAATCTTTTTAAATTTCAAATAATCTGTTCTGTCTGAAATATCAATAATAATTCACAATTGCTTTTGATTAAATAAAAAGGCATGGTTATGTAATTCAAGCTATTTTGATGTCTTCTTAATACTAATTATTTGATTTTTAGATTCAGCTGTCTTGTGCTATAAACCAAGCCAGCTTGGCTCTGCTATATTAGCATCAGGATTTTCTCCAGAAGATTCACTGCGGATCCTGAAAGAACTCCAACTAGCTCGTCGTAGTTTTGTTTTAGAAAATGATCTTCATATATTGTATCAGGTTAAAATTTACGTTAATTATATTATATATAATATATTTTATATATATTATTTGTGAAAATGTAAACTCAAACTAATTTAAAGCAATTTTGTTTCCAAAAATAACATTCCTGCATTACCAAAACTAAATTCAAAACTGGTGTACAATCAATATATAGATTTTAAAACTTCTTTACACACCATAAATTTTAAGCCAGCACAACCGGTTTCAAAAGGACGTAGCCTTTCTTCATCAGGTGAAAGGCTATGTCCTTTCGAAACCGGTTGTAACCTTTCTTCATCAGTTTACTTATTAGTATAATATTAATTAAATAAATAAAACAAAAAATTTAATTGATTATTCCTTCCCTCCCTCTTTTTTTGTGTGTGTTCCTTTCTGATTGGTCCTGCATGATGCTTCCTATTGGTTGTTTGTGTTGCTCCTCCCCCCTCTGGATTTTGTCCTGCTTTCAGTCTTGTTTTTGCATCCAAGGCAGAAGCACGTGTTTTTTCACCTGATGAAGAAACGCTATGTCCTTTCGAAACCGTTTGTGCTGGCTTAAAATTTATGGTGTATAAAGAAGTTTTAAAATCTATATCTTCCTGTATTAATTTGTAATTAATTACATATATCATAACCTTGCTTGTAAGCTGTTATTCAGGGTTCATACTCCTCAGGGAAAACCTGGAAAACAGGGAATACTCAGGGAATTTGGAATTTGTTAAAAAAAGTCAGGGAAAACTCAGGGAAAATAAAAATTTTCATTAAAACTCAGGGAAAATCAGTTATAAAACCTGGAAAAACAATTTTTTTTTCTCTCTCAAGTTATGTTTTTCTTGTTTAGCTTCGTATCAAAATTTAAATAATGAATTATTGTGAAAATATGCATGTAAATAGGATTTCTACCTGAATTTCTATTATGATCGACAGTAATATGACATCAAACAGTGGAAGTAGCTGTATTTTGTCTTGTCTAGAAGAGTGTTTCTTGTAATATGTCGCTAATATTTTCTTGAAAATTGTCTGGGAACTCAGGGAGAACTCAGGGAATTTTTTCCCCATATTTGAGTATGAACCCTGTTATTACACAAAGTGATAATAACAGCAATTTCAGGTGATATGGGATTGAACACTCCACTTCTTACTTAAGGTTGAATAAGGAGAATGAATGATGTTTGAGTGATGTCAGTATTCATAACCTTTCATTGGTTCATAAAGGCAACATAAATTTTCTACTGACAATATTGCTTCAGTATGAATTCTTATATAAATCCAGCTGTCGATCCAGGTTTAATTTTTGGAGTTTATCCTTGTGAAGAATAAAATCTTTTTCAAAATATTTATTTTTAGAAAAAAGAAATTATCGAATAAATTTTTCTATTTTAGTAGTTTCTCATGTTTAATATCCAATTAACAGTGTATCATAGAATCAAGTATAGGCACCCATTTGTAATAATACTGTTAACATGGAAAATTTTTATATAAAAGGATCGCTTTTTATAATACGAAATTTTCTGAAAAAAAGGTTTTTATTAGAATTTCAGTTATGTGAAATGACCCATTTTGTTAATTTGAATTTTATAAAGGGACCTTTTTTATGGATTTAAATTTTATGAAGAGGCAGATAGTCCCTTGGTAAATAATTTTCATTATTAATCGCTATTATTTTTTAATGTATTATTTCTTTAAACCAAAAATTCATACTTTTACTCACATTATTTTGACTAAAATATATATATATCAGGGTTCGCGCTAGAGCGCGGGATCGCGGGAATCGCGCAATATAAAAAAAAATCCCACTTAAAAAAAATTTATATGCGCGCTTTTCCCGCATTCATTTTCCCACTGTTTATTAACAAATTAATATAGAATTTCTCGTCTGCTTCCCTTTTTCTTTATTTCTTTTTCTTTTTTTTTTTTTTTTTTTTTTCTTTATTCCTTTTCTCTCTCTCTCTCTCTCTGTTTTTCTTTGTGGCCGAATGCAGGTGTAAAAAATTAGAGGAATAAAAGTTATTCACTCACTCTTTAATCCTAATTTTTGTTCTTAATAGGCAGGTGGTTGAGCAGGCGAGAGGAGAACTACCGTAAATATTCATTTAGTCCAAGTCCGGATGTTCTATTCATGTACACGGAATTGATTTGCCATTTATAATTAATTACTGAACATTACGCTTGATTATCTTTAGTGATATACCTGTATATTTTTGTATTTCTACATGTGGTAAAAAAAAAAAAAAAAATGGAACGCTTTCTGATTAAAAGGAAAGCTGATACTTTTGATCAGAATTGTAGTACAAGTAATGAAAAAAATCATAATGCAGAGAGCAGTATTGAAAATAGTGATAATAACGTTAATGATAATGAAAATAAAAATGAACGCTTCATAAATACTTCGGAAAGTAAAAGGATGAAAACAGATAATTTTCAAGAAAAGTGGCTGAAGTTGTATGATTGGCTAGAAATAGAAAAAAAAGACCAAATAGTTTTTATGTTTTGCAAGTTCTGCAAGAAATGCCAGAAGAAAAATCCATTTGCTAAAGGTAAGAAAAATTTTCTTAATTCTTAAATTTATATTGCAATACTGCAGTAGAACTATGTTTCCTAAACAATCTGCCGATTTAGTTTCATCATAAATTTGCAGCCAAATAACGCGTACTATGTCTTTACTCAACTTACGTTTTATTCATTTTTACATGAACATTTTCACCAGTAGTCGAAAGATTCTACTTTCAAAGTTATTAGACATCAGGTCTTCAGTAACAGGTCATGCTCGCCGCACAAGCCATTCATAGTTTTCTGTGTTTTTCGCTAATATTTGTGTAAATTCCACGTAGGATCCCTCCAAAAGACCTCCAAGGAGGGCACTACCCTTCAGGTCTAGGACCTCAATGCAGTTAATTGTCCTTAATCCTAATACCAACAACGTGGATTATTTTATTTTATATACACAAAAGAGGAGAGAAAAGAAATCTTATCAGATTAAAAACGTAGTTCTATTGCATGATAGAAATTTTACTGTAAAGAACAAAACTACATTTTTAGTCAAATTTTGTTTAACAATTTTATAATTTTTCTCTCTTACATTTACTTTTGATTTTACGGACCCCCCCCCCCCCCCCCCCTCCCCGATCGATTTTTCTCTCTCCTACGGTTAATTCAAATTCATTCTTTAAATTTTTGGTATATTCCTGCTATTTTTGTTACTATTATTATTGTTTATTTAAAAAATAATAATTATAATAAAAAAGTGTAAACATTTTAATACAGTTCTACTGCATATTGATAGTTTGTTTTAAATTTTTAATCTATAATTTGTGCAATGGAATTCTGGTAGAAAATTATATTTTTGTTATTTCAAAGAATGAATTTTCGCTTCATCTCTAGTCTCCCCTTCTCATAAATCAGAAGCAAATCAAATTTGTGAATTTTTCATATTTATATTATCTTGTAATTTACAATTGTTACCAATCTGAGACCCTTTAAAATCGTCTTTATGGGAAATTTATTACTTTAATTTATTTTATTTTAATTTATATATATATATATATATATATAGTAAGCAGTTTAATGGCAAATCTTGCTAAATACATCTGAAATTGATTTAAAAGAAAGAGGCACAAAATAAATAAATAAAAAATAAATATTTTTAGAGAATTTAAAAAAGTAATGTTGATGTATAAAATATGTTTTTAACATTTATTTTGTTTTTTAAATATATGGTTTTTTAATTAAAAAATCATCCAGAATTTAAAAGATTAGAAAATTTACTATTATTAAATGTAATCAATAATTTGGCCATTATTCACTATTTTATACTACAGTAAAAGCTTTGCTATCCGGCAATCTGAAGTGTCCCTAAAACCTTAAGAGATTTTTTTTTTTTTTTTATTCTTAATACCATTTAATAGGGAATAATTAATTGA
The DNA here is from genome assembly GCA_963930645.1 of Salticus scenicus. Classification (NCBI taxonomy): domain Eukaryota; kingdom Metazoa; phylum Arthropoda; class Arachnida; order Araneae; family Salticidae; genus Salticus; species Salticus scenicus. The sequence continues at coordinate 8,842,676 of OZ005662.1, read as the reverse complement.
TAAACTTTTTTTTTTCACTTCCTTTCTAGAGAAACAACAGACAGGCGATCTCTTTCTTTCTATGTTTATTTATCTTCAATACGCGCAATCGATATACTACACTGAAAAAATACAGTCTGCTATAACTCCTTTTATTTATAGCAGTCAACTCAGCGCTACACCGAACTGACAAAGAAAAACTTTTCGCTGCGGCCGACCAGTAGACGTGGGGAGGGGTAATAGAGATAAGCAAATAGCAGATATATGATCTCTTCACTCCCTCCTTCACTACTGACTGTTTCTGTATTTTCTTTAGAGAATCCGCGGGTGGGATGGGAGAAATCGGCGTTTGCAAGAGGTAAGGCCAGTTTCGACTTGGGCTCAAGATCAACGCTCAAAACGGTCATTAATCACGCTTCCGACACAAAGAGCCAAATGTCTTGTCATCAGTTGTAGCCCTTTCTTATCAGATTTCGCAGTTACCTCAAAGGAAAGCATGCAAAATTGACAAAGATATCTACCCCGACCGTTCAATTATCTCAGCAGGGGGCCATTTCCATCCCCGTTCAAGGGTTTTGAGCTAGCTTTGAGCTAGCTAACCACATCAAAGGATTCTGAATAGAAGCCGCGGAATGATCGCAAATGGAAACCGGACTGTAGGAAGTTATGATAACATGATGAGCGATAAAGAATGAATTTTAGATTACATTATGTGGTAAAAGGCTTATTAATAAAATAATCCCCTAGTATTTCTCAAATTTTAAATCACTTGGCTCTTGGCTCTGGTGCCGATGCCAAACGCCATGAATATTAGAAATATTAAATTAAAATCATAAAAAGATGCTGAATATGTACAAATAATATTCAGAGATTAAGAAAAATACAAAACATTTAAAAATTCAATACTAGGATTTTTATTAATTTTTCTTTACTTTTCTCTCCATGTCAATAAGTACTGCATGATACAAAATAAAACATACAAAATTATTCAAAAAGCTCTATGATTAAAACTAGAAAAAAAGTAAAAAAAAAGATAATTAAAAGCAGAAAATCGATTTATTGTTTTTGTTGGCTTCCCCCCCCCCCCCCCCCCCCGCATTTCCTCCTTAATCTTGTTGGAATTTCTGACTGCACAACTGGCCGAATATATATATATATATATACAGTAAAACCTCTCTAAGTTGGACACCTACGGTTCCAAGAAAAAGTGTCCTACTTATAGGGGTTAGACATAATGTTAATGGATACATTCCGTTCCGAGAAAAAGCGTCCAACTTAGAGGGGTGTCCAACTTGAGAGGTTTCACTGTATATATATACACACAGTTGAACCTCGAAAATCCAGAATCAGCGGGACCGCGGCGATTCCGGATGTTCTAATTTTCTGAATTTTAGAGATTTATTAAAAATTAATTTTTTATGTTACAATAATAGCATACAAAATTCAATTTTTATGCTAGTGAAAATAAACGACGATCAAATTGGCGAATTAAATTACAAAATAAAAATATAATAAAAAATTTAGAATTAAAATATAAACACATTAAACTAAAATGTTATAAACAACTGATAATGCCTGCTTAAATAACTGCTAATATACTATTTATTCATTAAAAAATAGTCAAATAAAACAATAGAAACAAAATAATTTTTATATTGAATTTTTAAAACATTTCAGTAATTTAAAGCCGTTTTACTTTTCTTTTCTTTTTTTTTTTTTTTCCCTCATTTTGAATTCCTTTTTTTAACTTACCTGTTTTTTTTTTTTAAATAAATTCTTTAACTAACATTCAAACAATATAAAAATCTGTGAAATTATGACTATATTTATGTATCCAGTGTTCAAATAAAAATATAAATTTCAATAATAGTTTCAGTTCAATAATAATTCAGTAATAATAAATATTTCAGTTCAAATAATAATTTAAACTGCATTCCACAAGAAATGTGGAATTAAGGTACAGCAAAATCTTAATTTATATATAAAACCGGAAAAATGTCCGGATTTTCGAGGTTCAACTATATATATTATTGTTATTTTCTTTTTTCTCGGCAACTGGTTCTTCTCGACTATGCCGGTTAACCGATCTTTTACCGACTTTGTAAATGACTGAAACACTACAATTTTTTTAAATTTTCCTGATTAGTATAAATTTTGTTTTAGGTGGATGCACATCTTACAAAACATCATCTTTACAACGCCATACTGTCTGTCATGAGCATGTACAAGCCCTTGAAGCTGAAAAATGTGCAAAAGATATGCAAATTGTAACATCGAAATGCAATGACTTAAATAAGGGTTTTCTGATTTCAGCTTTGAAAACAGCACACTTCATTGCAAGCAATGAGCTTCCAAATTCGATGTTTGGAAATTTGCAGAAGTTTCTGAAAAACCAGGGGTGTGAAAATGCTTTAAGCAGTAATAAAAATGTTACATATGAACATCATAGTTCAGTCAGTGAGCTACAGTCATCTATTGCAGAAGTTATTCAAAACAAACTTTTGAATGATTTAAAAGAATGCAGGGTATATTCATTAATATGTGATGAGACTTGTGATCTCAGTAATGAGAAACACCTTGGAATTAATGTTAGATATGTTAAAAATGGAAGCGTATTAGTAAAGTTTTTAGAAAATATTACAGTTTCTGATGGAACTGCTAATACGCTAACTAATGCAATCAAAGATATGTTAAATGAGAAAGAGATGGATATTTCAAAATTAGTTGCCTTTGGATGTGATGGGGCAAAAGTGATGCTTGGAAAAAAATCTGGAGTGTCTGCAAGGTTAAAGGAAATAAATCCATATATCATCGCAGTACATTGTGCTGCGCATAGGTTGGCTCTAGTTTTACAACATCCATCTAAAACTATTCAAAGTATCAAAAGCTATAATGATACTTTGAAATCAATTTTTGTTTACTTTCATGCCTCAGCTGTGCGCTCATCAAAATTAGCAGCCATACAGAGAATTGTACAAGGCTTCACTGTAAAATATGTAGAGTTACACTCAGTGAGATGGCTTTCTTTACATACTGCAGTGAAAGTTTTGTATACAACATTAGATTCTCTAATAATTTTTCTAGAATCTCAAGTATCTGATGGAAAGGATGCAACAGCATCAGGTTTGCTTCATGCAGTCAGAAATATAAGATTCATATACATAACACATGTGTTAATTGATGTTTTGCCAATTCTAACAAAATTAAACAAAACATTTCAGAGTGATAAAGCGGATTTATCGATCTTGAAACCCTGCATCGATACTGCAATAGTAAAATTATCAAAACTGAAAGACAAAGTAGGCGAAACTGAAAAGTTAGTTTATGAAAACTTAATAAATGATGGATGTGATGTTACTTCACAGAGCACTATACTCAAAAACAATGGAGCTATTTTTGATAGTGATGATGAACTAGATGATGATGTGAAGACTGAACCATCAGATTATGACTCTTACTATTCTGTTTTAAAAGAAAAGCTAGTTGCAAACATTTCTGTAGAAAATCTTAAGAACATTAAATCTTCTTTTATACAATCTATAATTGAAAATTTGCAAAGCAGATTTTCAGAAGATTTTTTTAGCATCATTAGTTGCTTTGAGGCGTATGATCCTATTTCTATAGCATCTTTAGAAAATATTGAATCAAAAAAAAAAGTTGAAAAATTAAGTGAACATTTCAAATCTCTTATTAATTCTGAGGATTTATTGAGAGAATATGAGGATGTACATATTTTGCTATCAAATAGCTACAAAAACTGGAAACTAACAAAAGTTGCAAACATTTTTTTAAATATGTATGCAGACATATATCCGAATTCCTCGAAAATATATGAAATAATATTGGTTATACCTGTTAGCTCTGCTTCTGTAGAGCGTTCCTTCAGCACACAAAACAGAATAAAAAATAAATTCCGAAACAGACTGAGCAATAAAAACTTAAGCAATATCATCCGTATCTCCGATGAAAATTCCGATTTAGATACCTTTGAATTTGAAGCTGCTGCAAAAATTTTTAACTCTAAAAAAAATAGAAAATATTAAACTGCCACTTTAGTTGTTTTTTATTGTTACATTTTCTAATGGTTAATATTCGTATACTTCTTGAAAATAAATTTTTTCTACAAATTGTAATTACTGATTTAAATTTCAAAAATCCCACTTAAATTTTGAAAATCCCACTTAATTTTTTTGTTAGAGTGGGAGAATCCCACTCATTTTTCTTTCCTAGCGCGAACCCTGATATATATATGACACACATATACAGTTATCTTTAATAGAAGTTAAGTTTACTATCTCTCAGCTCTCCCAGCTATTTTGACTTTGTATTAATGCATATAAAGACAATGACAAATAGAAACACAGAGTTCTGACACAGAATAAACTATTTGTGAAATTAAAGAGGACCACTTGTGTAGTGTATAAGAAACATTTTCTCTTAAAATGTTGGGTGTAAAAAATAAAACCTTTGTTTTTAGTATTGTTAAGCTAACCCTTTCAGCATTAGCGATTTCTCAACATACCTATTTAATAATTCATAAAATTACTGCTGTGCATGATAAAAGCCAAGTTGTCATCTTTTGTAATTTATTCGATAGTATTATTGCAGTTCATTGGCTTTTCAAATACGAATAAAATCAGGCTGGGTGCAAAATAACAAAGAATGAAAAATACAATGCTTTCTTTCATAATATTTGATGATTATATTTAATCTACGTACAAAATAATTACACTATGTACAAATAAAATTTCTAAGAAACATGGTTCCAAAATCAAAAACATTATTTTCTTATAGCAAGAATTCAAACCTTCGATGCAATCAAAGGATCAATCTAAGATCTAAAACATTTATTGGCTGTTGTCAAAATCTAGAACAGAAAAATACATAGTATATATATATATATATATATAAATTTTATTTTTTATTTATTTGCTTATATTTTTTTTCACTTGATAGCAGTGACACAGCGCTGTCTAAAAGAAGCTATTTTTATTACAGTATTATTAGTATTTACCTTTTTTTTTTTTTTTTTTTTTTTTAAACACTTTCTCCAATATGTAATTACTATTACATCAGAAAATTATTCTAAGTGGAATGAAATAAAGGCGAGTACTAACCAATGACATTACCGAATAAATTAGAAATGCTAACAGCTCTGAGTATAAGTATGAAAATGCCATACTGTATATTACAGATATTTATTGATCTTATTTTCTTTTTTTTTTTTTTTTTTTTTTTAAGTAACATTTTATAAAAAGTTAATGCTAAAAAGAAAAAATAAATTTCACCAATGTTAAAAATGCCAAAATAAAACATGAAATAAGCATACTTCATTATTAAAGTGTACCATCATTAGTGCAGAATAACCAGATGGATTATTGTCCCTATATATAAACAAGGAAGCAGATTCGAGAGCCGGTTTACAGCCAATAGAATTGAGATTCTGGATGTATTAACCAATAGGAAATTGATATATACAAAGCTATAAAAATAGTATAACTTAATTCCTTATTAGTTAACACTTCCAGAATCTCACTGTTTTATTGGCTGTTAATCTGGCTTTTCAATCCATTTCCTGTTCATGTATAGGAATAATCCACCTTGTTATTGTGCTCTGAAGATGGCATGCGTAATGCTACCAAAACTGTAATATGCTTATTGTATGTTTTATTTTGCCGTTTTTAACTTTAGTGAAAATTTATGTTGCTACAACTTACATTTAAAAGACTAGTCCTTCATTTTGACTGTGTATGGAAAAAGACAGGCTTAACGCTGAAAGGGTTAACGTTTATGGTATTTTGTATGTATTCACACTATCTTTAAGATTTTGTATTTATATTATGTATTATTATTATTATTTTAATGTAGGTAACGCCTCCTTATTTAAGCGATCAGATGGGATCCATTAACTGGATGAACTTTTTATCACTATGGGAACAACTACCAGAAGATTACCAAAGAGTTGGCGAGTTAGTGGGTGTGAGAGAAAGTTTCATTGGTTTGGGCATTCAAGGAAAAATTAAAATGGGCTCTGCTCAGACGTACCACAAACTAGCTGTTCATCAAAGATTTTATGCTGCACTTGCTTTAAATGAGCTTATTCAAGAAGTGCCTTTAGCCGTTGTTGCTGAAAAATATAATTGCAATAAAGGCATTTTGCAATCACTTCAACAGACCACTTCTACTTTTTCTGGTAATTAGAATTAGTTGCTACATTTTCTCTATTCTTCAATTATTTTTTTTTAATCTTTAATATTATTAATGTATAATAATTTAATTAATAATAATCTCTTGAAAATTATAATTAACTAGTGTATAACCCTGTCAAAAATGACGGAATGTGAAATCAATTAAGGTAGGGAATCAACAAATGATTTGTCTGCTTCGCTGGACACTATATTTAAAGGGAACTAATGTGCAAGTTGCACCTGACGGGACTAATATGCAAGTTGTACCTGATGGGATTAATGTGCAAGTTGCACCAAACAAACAAACTATTTCTTTTAACGAAAATGCCTACTAACCCAGGACGATAGGTCTAATATAACGTATCATATTATATATCATAATATAACTCAGTACTTATTTGAAATCTTTTTACATATTGAGATTAAGGGAAAAGTGCAAGCACAAAAAATGTTCAGTTTTGAAAGATCTTTCTAATGATGTAACATTTATGCAGATTAATAAAAAAAAATAAAAATAAAAATAAAAATACGTAGCATTTCTAAGGGGGAAAAAAAGGCTACCAAAAGTCTCTGATTTGAAGCGGTCTAAACCAGAATCGTTCCTGACAAAAGATGGTCATTATTATTATTATTAATAATAAAAGGTCTCAGTATTTAGAGTTAGAATTTTATAAGGAAACACCACAAACTGAAAAAATGTGCAAGTTCTTTCAGGGCAAAGTAATTAAACACAGCTCTCCATCTGGTGAATGAATAAAATAGACACTAGTGCTGTTTGTAAGCAGTCATGCACAAACTTATGACAGTGTCAGAATATAATAAGAGTAGAGTTTTTTTTTTTTTTTTTTTTTAATGTTGGTGTTGATTCAATTAGTCTTTTTTTGATATCGAACAACATTATATCTTTTATGACTGTGCAACGACCTTACTATTTGCATCACACAATAACTCCATCTCAAAATAAATTAATAAAATGTTATAAATAGTTTAGTTTCTTTGAAAAATAATTGAAAAATTGTTTATGTATTTAACTTTTTATTATATTCCATGTTTATTAGTACTAAGACTGTATATGTGCTAGACAGAGTGAAAAAACTTTTTTGTCTTTTCCTAATACATCTCTATTGTTATGTGACATTAATAGGTATGCAAGACTTAAAATTTTTATATTTTTAAACCATGATTACTTTATACTAATAATAAATTATTATTAAATTATCTTACCTTGCTGAAAAAAAAAAAAAAAATATTTATAGATAACAGAAAAAAGGAAATGGGCCAAAAAAAAAATTGTACAATCTGGATTTAAATGTGAGAGATACATTGATTCATTGTAACAATTTGCAGGTTGGTCCACAACTCTATTTGGCGATTTTCTTTTGGTGATTATGGCAAAATGCTTCTTTATGTTGCTAAAAGTATTCTGTACTAGTACTACATCATCTTATACTTTTTATTATGCTTATGTATTGTTGCTACTAATACCATTGTATGCTCACCAGGCTAAGCACGTTGAGAATTCAAGGCTACAAAAAAATAAATAAATGAAAGTACCATAAAACTCCTCCTTATAAACGATAAAACATACAAATTTTTCTCTGGAATAACTTCTACCTCTTAGAGAGCTCCCATAGACTTGTAGGCAAGACTGGGGTAATGTTGTCTTGGAGTTGGAGGGTGGGTGGGTGGACGTAAAAGATAAAAATAATTAAAATTTTAAATTAATATTGAGTGATAATCTAAAGAAAATTCCCATTCAAAATTCTTAACTTGAATTTCATTTTGAAGTTTCTCCTGTAACGTTAGTTTTGTGGCAAAGCAAGTTCATAATGCATAAGTCAGAAAACTGGACAGCTTTTAGAATAAAAGCTACTGAATCGTATGCAATTTTCCATTTCTTGCAGAAAAATAATGCATATTAATTAATCCTGGATTTCCAGGGTTCAGCTAAACTGTCAATCATTAAGTTAATAGACAAGAAAATGTAGCAAGAGAGTAAATTCACACTAAAAATAAGCATTATTTAAGTGGATGCACATGAAACTCGTAGTCTTTTTGTATGTTGCTCAGGGATGCCACTTTTTCCCTGAACGGCAGATTTCCGCTTTTTATAAATTTTTTCTGTCCCTTCTGCCTTCAAACTAATGATCAGCGATTACACATGCCATCCAAGTCATGCCATTTCCAGTCTTTCTCCATCTACAACATAAATATCAATATGCACACTAAACTTGCTTTATCAGATTCTAGAACCTTTAAATAAGGTTGCTCAATATTTCTTATATACATAGTTCTATTGCCCCCCCCCCCCCCTTCCTTAAAAGTAGCAATCGATCATTAAACAACCTGACAAAACTCTGCAATTCTCAATCTTTCTCCATCCATAACATAAGTCAGTGTTCATGACAAACTTGTTTTATTATATTCTAGAACTTCTAAAGAGTTAGAAATATTTCCTTATATGCATAATTATTTTATTTTAAATTATGATAAATTAATATTATTGATTACCATATATACTTTTTTGCTGCAAATAATTATATTTAATTTATTATATTAAAATAATACTTTTTATATCAATTATTTTATTGTATATTAATGTTCAGAATTCACATATAAATATATGATAAATGTCGGAAATTTTAATTTATGCATGATTTCTTCTTTTTTGAAAATTTTGAGTTGCATCCCTGGTTGCTCTTGTTTAAATAAATCTACATCAAATCTTACCCCAGTAGTGGGACATAGAACTGCCGTTCCGGGATGTGATCGTCAAAGTAACAGCATCAACTCTTTGAGGCCACCAGCTGAATGGTTCAGTATGCTTGGACCTAATGACTGGAAAATAAACTGTAATCTGTCCAAGAACCTTCAATAAGTAACTGGATTCGTTACTAAGTGAAAACTCTTCCTCATCATGGATAATGTGTGTCACCAAATAATATTGTGACATATATACAGTACAAAGCCGAAAATCCGGAATCGTCGGGACCGTGGCAATTCCAGATTTTCGATTTTTCTTGATTTTTGGTCATGCCTAACAAATATAACATTTTGGTTTAAGTATTTAGGTAATATGCAAATTCAAGTAAAAAGGAATACATTACGATTTTTAAATGTATTCTGTAATATTTTTTCTATCAACTTTAGCAGTAACTAAATAAAATTAAACATGAAAAACAAAACAGATTTATTGAAATATTTGCATACAAAAATTAGTACAAGGTACAATAGAGAAAAATAAATAAGAAAAACATACCACTTTTAAAACATTTCACGATTTTTTAATTTTTTTTTTTATTTTAGTACTTTAGGTTTTCAGCTAAAAGTTTAAGCATAATTGAAATCGAATGTAGAATTTAGTTTTTAATTAGATTAATGTTTAAGAATTGTTACTATTATTATAATCTTCTTCACCCTCCTCTTTCAGACTTTGCAAATGCCGGTTTTGAATATTACTAAGAAATAAAATACTTTTTTGTTTTTTTATTTAGATATATTTATACTTGAAAAAAAAAAAAAAAAAAAAAAAATCACTGTTGATGATGATGATTAACGCTGCCGATTTTGGAGTCCGGATTTTCGGCTTCGTACTGTATATATATATAATAATGATTCATTAAGCGTAGAAAAGCCAAGCAACAGATACAAGATCACTGAAACCACAAAGACCAATAAGAATGTATATATATGCATTTTCTAAGATGATGTCTGTAGGGTACAAAATTAACTTTAACATGCACTATATGTCTTCGGGGTAAAATTCGCCAGCATTCATCATAAAAAATAATTTTATTAAATAACAATTTTGATAAATAATTTGTAATGCATGAATTTGTCTAGGAATGTATAGAAGAAATTTTGTGATGACTACAACATACTGTAACACGCTAAGTTCAAACTCTTACGAATATATTAAATAGCCTATCGATATTGAGCCATCTTCCCTATCTTTTTAAATAATATAGACGGCGCTGTCGCCACTCTTGGTAAAATATCTAATGATATTTTGCCAATCCATAAAGTGAAGTGTAAACATTTTAATTTCAGAAGTCAGTCAGAAGTTCGTATATAGTTATTGTAATGTATATAGTTATTGTAATTGTGCTTCATTTTAATTAAAGTATTAAGTAATGGGATTCCGGATGTCATTCTTCAATGTTCTATCATAGAATTCTATTATAATAGTAGTTTTTCTTGGTGTTTGCTTTGTTTTTTTATTTCATTTTTTCGTTTTGAAAACGTAAAGCTATGCAAATTTTAACTTATCTATGCTTTTCCTATATTATTTTGAATGTTATTATGATCTTCTTTTAATAGGTATGTTGACAATATTTTGCAACAGATTGGGATGGCACAATCTAGAATTGTTATTTTCCCACTTTCAAAAGAGAGTTCATTTTGGCATTCAGCAAGAACTTTGTGATTTAATCCAACTTTCTACTTTAAATGCACAGAGAGCTAGAGTTTTGTATAATGCCGGATATGAAACTGTATCCTCGTTGGCAACTGCTGATCCTGATGAATTAGAACTAGTTTTATGCAATGCTGGAGCTTTTGAAAGGTACAGTTAGCGCATATTTTTGTTTAATATGTTACCATTATTGTGTATTTCTCTCAAAATTAATTGGTTTTCTTGCATTATGACATTTGAATATTGATTCTGTTTATTGATGCATAATTGAATTTCTAATATACAGAAGTGTTTGACTTTAGAAAATTTTCTCATAATGTTGCTTTATTATGAGCAAGCCTTGTAGTACCGAGGTTTTCATGTTTGCATATTTGTAAAATAATGTGAGTGCAATTATAAACATGTAATAGACCCAATAAATTTTGTGTAATATTAATTCAGCATGTTTATTATTAAATTGGCTGCTTAAAAATAAAATATTAAAAATAAATTTATTTTTGTATTTCTTTATATCTTTCCCCTCCCCCCCCCCCTCCCCGCCCAGATTTGTATAGTGATCTGGAAATTAGGCTATTCATTAGTATAAAAGATGTCAATTTCTTTGAACTGTTCAGTTTAAATAAAAAATCAGTTGAGAAAGTTATTTAAGCATCAGTGCCTTTACATAATTGAATTAGAAAAAAGTAACTATAGCTGATGTAAGATATTGCTTTATCTCCTGATTAAAAAATGGAGATTATTTAAGTTTGAAACTTTTTTCAGTCTGTGCCAATGTAGCTTCTAAAGGAATACACAAATTTCGATGTAAATTTTTTATTAGAACATTGATTTAATTGGTATGGTTCTTAACTATATTTGATGAAAATCTGTTTGATAGATTAAAGTAAATGTGTTTAAAAATTAAAGTAAATGTGTTTTATAAGCCACTTTGCATTGATATTTTAAAATTTGTGATCTGGCATTCTTTCAATTTCCAAATAATGTTAAATTATAAATTATAATCCATTTTATAATCCATAAACATTCCACAAAACAAGCTATTATTTATTGCTAGATCAGTTAATGTAACAGTTAAACTGGAACATACAAAAATCGAATTTTACAGTTGAAAATAAATAAACACATAAAGTGTTTTTAAAAAATTATTAAATTTACAAATACAACTATTCTACTGTTTACAAATGCACAATATTACTTTTATTTTATTTTATATTAAATATTTCTATTTATTATTATAGATTAACATTTTTGTTATTAAGAACAATACTTAATTAAATTTGATTCTCAGAATTCGATTATTCGTTTTCCTCTATCACGTGATTGAGCAGACGACAGTGGAAAGAGCCCATTTCCAAATAATGTTAGGTTATAAATTACATTTTTTTTTTTTTTTTTCTCTTAAACATAAAAACTCTTTATTTTTTAAGTCCCAAATTTAAAACCAGTTTTGATGAAAGTTAAAAATTGGCTATAAATAATGATTATGAGTTCTCACAGTCCAATAACTTCTAAATTTGGTTGAAAATTAGAGATTTTTTTTTATTTAAATTACTGAAAAAGTGATTTTTTTTTTTTTTTTTTTCTTTTCAGGCTACTGTCATTGATTTAAAATATGAAAACTGTTATTCTTTCAATTTCCATCTTGTGTTAGATGATGATGGTTATATTTTACTTATTTTTCGTTAGAGTATGAAAAAAGCCTTTTTTCAAAATTGCAAATTTTTAATTTGATTTTAACAAAAATAAAGAGTTTACAATAAAAAAATCTCTAAGTTCAGTTGAAAATTAGTGATTATAACAAAATTCGAGACAAGCCCTGCATTGAGATTTTGTAATATGCGTGTGTAGTTCTGAAATTTTCAGATTTTATTAAATTTCAAGATTAAATTCAAGGTTCTTATTTTAAGCTAGTTTTACACTTGTTATTTTTATTTTTATTCTTATTTTAGTTTTCATCATGACACACAATTATTTTTATTCCAATTTTCTATTTTAGTGAAAAACAACTTGAGGGTGAAATAGCTGAAGAAGCTGCTAAACGCCGTGAAGTAAAGCGCATCAGAATAACAGGAAAGCAAGGCGTTAATGAAAGAGAAGCTGCAATTCTTATTATTGATGAAGCTCAAAATTTCATAAAACATGAGCTTGGCATCAAAACAATATCTTGGAAATCATCCAATGAGAAAAAGATATCAGATATCAAGAAAAGAGAAGAAACAAACTTGACTAACAAGGCAGTTTTAGGTACTTCTGTTGACACAAAAACTGTGAACAGTGAATCTATATCAGAACCAGAAATTGCTTCTCAGAGTAACAAAACAGAAAATGTAAATAAAGTAATAGAACCTCAAAATGAAAAAGATCGTGAAATAGAAGATATTCAATCAGTTGAAATGAAAGATTTATTAACTACTGAAAAAACTGAAAACAATACAGTTGATGAAAATGTAAATTCTGAAAATTTATTTTTTACTGACCAAAAATCTGAACCTGATTTTTTAAATGTAGATGATACTCAATCAAACTTGATGTCTGAAAGTGAAAAAGAATTTGGAAATAATAAAATGGCTCAAAATGCAAGACACTTAGAATCAGGAAAACTTACAGTTTCTGAAGCGACAAATTCAGCTAATCAAAGCTATAAAAATCAGAATAATGTGAATGTTAGTATTAAAATATCTCAAATAAATAAAGAAGAAAATGTTTTAGATTGTAAAGAGCAATTAGATTGTGTAGGTGTACCTCAGAATAATATTTCTACTACATCTAATAAAAATGAAACATTTTTCTTAACTGATGAAGCAAATAACTTATTTTTTGAATTGGAGAAAACAATTCTTAATCAAGCCAATAAAGAAAGCTCTTTTATCGCTGATACAGAAATATGTAAAGTCCCTATTGCTGAGATTGAGTTGTCAGCTCCCCAACTGCTTTTGTCCCAAAGTGCTGAATTAGAAGATGTTTACCTTGGTCAGTCCTTTATGAATGCCGGTATGCAAAACTTATCTTTTTCTATTTGTGTCGATAAACCTCCACAAAATATTTTAAGTAATTCAGCAATTAAAGAAATTAATAATAAATTTACCACAGAAAAAACCAGAAATACCCTCGATGCCATATTTGATTCACCCAGCAACGACAGTGGTCCACTTTTAAAGGAAAATCAAGTTATATTTAACCCTCAAGAAACTTCTTTTCCAAAAAAGTCATATCTTCATTTATCTAACATTGATGCAATATTTGATTCTGTGAATTTCGATAAAAGTACAATTCATAAAGATGGTAAAAGTAAGCCTAATGGCTCTTTAAATAAATGTTCCTTAGAAAAATCGTTTACTAATAATTATGCCCATAATATTTTAAAGAAAAGCATCAAAAGGAAAAATGCAATTTCGGAACATTGTGACGATGTAAATGTTCATTCAAGTCCTCTCGATGTTTTTGCTTTAAATAAAAATATCACTGCACAAAGTACACCGAATGCTGCATGCTTGAAAACTTTGGTTATATCCAGTGAGGATTGTAAGCGTTCTTCCATTAATGATAAAGATGTAGATATGCTTGATCAGGATTTACCTGAGACTGATTCAAGAATACTCAATGTTACGCCGTCTGATTCTTCTAAAAAATCAGTAAACAGTGAAGATTTATTTGGGGAAAGTTTAGATGGAGACTTATTAAATGAAGCTCAGTTGTTAGATATTGTTTCGGATAAAATGGAAAATTCTGCTGAAAATAATGCTCAATGTATTAGCTCTTGTAGCGATGACATTTTTGGTTCTGATAAAAGTTTTGAAAGAATGCTTGGTAATCATTCTGCTATGAATGGTGTTTCTGACCTAAAAAACATTCAGCCTAAGAATAGTCAGAAAAAAAGAAGTTTTACCGAGTCAAATGAAGATTGTGAAGCAGAAAAAAAGAAATCAGCATTATGTAGCAAAAATTCAAATGAAGTACAAGTTTCTCCAATAATTACAAAAAAGTTTTTACTTGAAAATAGTGGAGATATATTTGAAGATGCAGCTGATTCAGAACCAATTTTTGCCGATCCCAAGAAACAACTGTCATTTGAATTCGCCGATAATTCTGAAATTTTTAAAACGTGGAATCCTTCTCCCAACAAACGTAGATCATCAGATAAAAATACTGAAGATGAAGTTGTAAAGAATAACATTGAATTAAATAAAGAAAATAATCTGACTTCCAGACAAAATGAAAGTTTCTTGGCTAATGTTTCCGATTTCAGTAGTTTTTCATCTGAATGTTTGGAAGATACCCCTCCTGAAAAGATAAATTCTACTAAAACTATTCTCCTCCAGTCTTCTGTGTATAAGAGGAAATATTCGATAAATAAAGATATCGTAAAAGATGAAAACAAAGATAAAATTAATAAAAATCAAAATGTTCATATTAAGAAAACTGAGTTCACTTTTTCTCCTACGGATATGATTTTAGAAAAATCCATACCATCAGAAGACAAAATTAAGTTTGACATAATTGATGTAATAGATGAGAATTTTGATAATTTTTTAAAAATTCTCCAGAGTGCTTCAATTTTTGGATTCTCTGTAGCTTGTGAGAAAAGGGAACATAAGACAGCAGTTAATATTGGCCCTCCAAAATTAAAAGGTAATTTATATATTTTTTTAATCTATTTTTTAATAAAAAAGCTTTAATATGTGTTTTTTCTCTTATTTAAATTTATTTAAAAAATCCCTTTATGTTTGTGTATATATTGCTTTTTATATAAAAGTATATTAATTTTACTCATCAAATTTATACTATTTTCTTATGATAGCTTCTACTTATTTATTTATTTTGTGTGTGTATGTTTCTGTGATAAATTAGATGAAAAATGGAATGTCAGTATTGTTAAAGTAATACTTTTCCACTTTTAAACTGCCACACTATTTGATGCACTTAGCAATTTATATACAGAGTGAAATCCAATGATAGTTTTATGTGAGGACAGGGTTTCTATGGTACCTAGAAAACAGGGAAAACCTGGAAAACTCACAGAATTTGAAAATCTATTAAAATACAGGAAAAACTCAGGGAATTTTAAAATTTATTGCAAAAACAGGCAATATTAACAGGGAAAATTCAGGGAATTTTGAAATTTTTTGGAAAACATTGGAAAATTTTTTCATAATCAAATATTTTTTAAAATTTTAGTGCTTTCTAATGAATCAATTATGTTTTTTTCCCCAACTATAGTAAGTTAATAAAATTAATAAACCCTAAATATGTTCAATTGACTTGCAAACATGTTAGCTTCTAATGCTGCATGATTGCATGCCATCTATTTTACTTCTCAAAGAGACAGGGAAAACATTTAGGTAATTTTTTCTCCTGTTTTGTATAGCAACCATGGAGGATCAAGCCATTTGAAATTCTCTAGGCTCGCACAATTTATAAAAAGGATAACTGAAATAACAACTAAAATAAATAAATAAAATATTTATAAATTTATTCAGTTTGAATTTAATATGTATATTACTGATATCATTAAATTATTTATTATTTAAATTGGAATCATTTTAATTATTTTTTAATATTGCTTCTAATTTAGCCGAATGTTTTTAAATATAATTTGACAATTTTATCACAGAGGCCATGAAAGAAACCCACCAAGTTGTGGTTTTCAAACAAAAACATACTGTTAAAGCTCAATAAAAATTGCTCTGTATCAAATGTGACATGAAATTTATTTAGATTAAGATATTTCTATAATGTGAGTGGTTTACTTAATTTCTGGTTAACAATGTTTTAATCTTTAATAGCTTGAAACATACTGTATAATAAATTTTTATAAAATTATTACACAATCTAGTGATTCTATTAAAATGTCTAATTGAAAAGCAATGTTATTGCTAAATACAATAGCTAATTAGTAAAGGTGTGTAAATGTCACAAAAGCAAAGTATTAGAATTTTTTTTTTTTTTTAAATTAAATTCATTACCTACAAAGATTACTTGAATAAGGCACCTATTTTACTTAACATAAGTATACAGTTTTTCTAGGTAGGCATTGTAATTGGTTTAGTTTTTGCAGAATAGTTGTTTTCTCTAGTATGTTAGTTTTAGCACAATAACTGTCAATTCTAGGAGGTTATGTTGATAGTCAATGCTTCCCATCATGCATTGGAGTGTGATCCGCAATCATGTTAAACACTCAAGAGAAAAAAAGGAGTTAAGGTAAAAACACCAGTGCTCATTACCCTTAAAATCTGTACCAGTGTTTGTCATCCTCATAAAAGACATGTTAAAATAACTGTTAATTAACATCTATGGATTTAAATCCATTCGAGTTAGATTCTCAGATTCTAGAGAATCTAGTGCTGGTGGTTTCAAATTCATAGATGTTATTAAACGCTTATTTTAACATGTCTTTTGTAAGGGTGATGAACACTGGTGCAGATTTTAAGGATGACGAGCACTGGTGTCTCTACTATATATAGAAAACATTACATACAATTCAGATATATATGTTTTTTCATAAAGTTGGATGGTTGTTGGCAATAAAAAACATTATAAAAGTTTAATAATAGTTATCAAAATGTTCTTTACAGATAACATATTTTTTCTTTAAAATTGCTTAACAATTCACAGACATCTTAATATTTTATTTAGATAAAAGAATTTATGAATATAATTATATTACATATATATGAAAAAATATTTTTTCTCATCAGTCTTTAACCTGAATTGGCTAAAACTGCATGGTAGACGGTCACGCTAGAAATTAGAAAAATTAGATCCTATATATGGTCATCCTTATGATTTGTCTCCAGATGTCATATGCAATCTTGAAAAAACACAAAATAATAATAATAATAATGGTTTACTAAAAATTCTAATGGGCTTAGAAAAGTTCCTAGTCAAAAACATTTTTAGCACATTCTTAAACAGGGACAAAAAAAGGAGAGAAAAAAAAATTAGAATTAGCTTACAAGCATTAACCTTTTACTATTCTTAATACTACTTTTTCCCCCCTTTCTGCATCTTTTAACCTCCCCCCCCCCAAAAAAAAAAAATAAATAAAAAATAAATAAATAAATAAATAATAATAATAATAAATATTTTAAAGCATAAAAATTACATATTAAATATAAAAGGGAATTGGATATTAGGCGAATAGTTTGATTAAATTGGTACTGTGGATATTTACCACCATCTATTACAAAAATCTGACCCTACCTGAATCTTTTGTGATGACATGCAAATGAGACAAATATTTGAAATTTGAGAAATGTTTTACATTTTAATATATATTAAATTACCATAGATTTTTTTTTTTCTTTTTAAATAATTCGTGTTTATGCTATTTTAGAAAAGAAAAAACCCTCTACTGACGTGATATGTTTGAATGATGAGATATTTATAGCTGGTTTATCTTTCTGTTGCAGTGGAAAAGTGTTCTACTTGAAATTCCCTTCAGACTTGAATAAGGGTAAGTTTATTATTAACATTAGATCTCAGAATGTTTCTTTTCTGACTTCAAAAATTTTTATGCAGAATTGTCTTTTCTCTCTTTTTTTTTTTTAAAGGCACATTCTGTATGTTAAATGATCAGTGCATAGTGCTTCTGTTAATGAAATTACAATTTTGGAAATGGAATCATTTTTTTAAATTAGGCTTTAGTAAATTGTGCATAATTTAAATATGACTGACTACATAATAAGCATTAAATGAGCCGCTCAGTGCACACATCGATTAACTCCATAAAACAAAAAGTTGAGAAACGCGATGATGTAATGTATATTGTTTTTTAAAATTCCTCTGATAATATGAATTCAAATATATAATGTAGAATGCATAATTGCAGATATAGCTTTCATCTAACGGTGTATAAAATTAATAAGAAAGAATAGCCAACAAACAATCGTCAGTAATGTTACAGTTTTTATGTGACTGGTGGAGTTAATCGATTTGGCAACTGAAAAAAGTAATAAAGTTAAATTAGGTCTTTACATTTTAGAAATATTTATTCAGGAATTCATCAACCGTGAATATTCATTTTAAGTAAATTGGAGTGTAAAGGTTGATATTTTTATTTACCAACTATGTGAAAAATACCAGAGTCGGGAATCGAACCCGGGCACCTCCGCTTTACGCACGGATGCTCTACCACTGAGCTACCCTGGCTGACAACCAGCTAGGCATTTCTCACATAATATTCGTTGGCCAAGTCACCGAGTCTGCAAACGCAGCTGTATCAAGTGACAATATTGATCGCAGCACAACTCCATAGACCACGAAATTTCAATTTAGAAATATTTATTCAGGAATTCATCAACCGTGAATATTCATTTTAAGTAAATTGGAGTGTAAAGGTTGATATTTTTATTTACCAACTATGTGAAAAATACCAGAGTCGGGAATCGAACCCGGGCACCTCCGCTTTACGCACGGATGCTCTACCACTGAGCTACCCTGGCTGACAACCAGCTAGGCATTTCTCACATAATATTCGTTGGCCAAGTCACCGAGTCTGCAAACGCAGCTGTATCAAGTGACAATATTGATCGCAGCACAACTCCATAGACCACGAAATTTCAATTTAGAAGTATTTATTCAGGAATTCATCAACCGTGAATATTCATTTTAAGTAAATTGGAGTGTAAAGGTTGATATTTTTATTTACCAACTATGTGAAAAATACCAGAGTCGGGAATCGAACCCGGGCACCTCCGCTTTACGCACGGATGCTCTACCACTGAGCTACCCTGGCTGACAACCAGCTAGGCATTTCTCACATAATATTCGTTGGCCAAGTCACCGAGTCTGCAAACGCAGCTGTATCAAGTGACAATATTGATCGCAGCACAACTCCATAGACCACGAAATTTCAATTTAGAAATATTTATTCAGGAATTCATCAACCGTGAATATTCATTTTAAGTAAATTGGAGTGTAAAGGTTGATATTTTTATTTACCAACTATGTGAAAAATACCAGAGTCGGGAATCGAACCCGGGCACCTCCGCTTTACGCACGGATGCTCTACCACTGAGCTACCCTGGCTGACAACCAGCTAGGCATTTCTCACATAATATTCGTTGGCCAAGTCACCGAGTCTGCAAACGCAGCTGTATCAAGTGACAATATTGATCGCAGCACAACTCCATAGACCACGAAATTTCAATTTAGAAATATTTATTCAGGAATTCATCAACCGTGAATATTCATTTTAAGTAAATTGGAGTGTAAAGGTTGATATTTTTATTTACCAACTATGTGAAAAATACCAGAGTCGGGAATCGAACCCGGGCACCTCCGCTTTACGCACGGATGCTCTACCACTGAGCTACCCTGGCTGACAACCAGCTAGGCATTTCTCACATAATATTCGTTGGCCAAGTCACCGAGTCTGCAAACGCAGCTGTATCAAGTGACAATATTGATCGCAGCACAACTCCATAGACCACGAAATTTCAATTTAGAAATATTTATTCAGGAATTCATCAACCGTGAATATTCATTTTAAGTAAATTGGAGTGTAAAGGTTGATATTTTTATTTACCAACTATGTGAAAAATACCAGAGTCGGGAATCGAACCCGGGCACCTCCGCTTTACGCACGGATGCTCTACCACTGAGCTACCCTGGCTGACAACCAGCTAGGCATTTCTCACATAATATTCGTTGGCCAAGTCACCGAGTCTGCAAACGCAGCTGTATCAAGTGACAATATTGATCGCAGCACAACTCCATAGACCACGAAATTTCAATTTAGAAATATTTATTCAGGAATTCATCAACCGTGAATATTCATTTTAAGTAAATTGGAGTGTAAAGGTTGATATTTTTATTTACCAACTATGTGAAAAATACCAGAGTCGGGAATCGAACCCGGGCACCTCCGCTTTACGCACGGATGCTCTACCACTGAGCTACCCTGGCTGACAACCAGCTAGGCATTTCTCACATAATATTCGTTGGCCAAGTCACCGAGTCTGCAAACGCAGCTGTATCAAGTGACAATATTGATCGCAGCACAACTCCATAGACCACGAAATTTCAATTTAGAAATATTTATTCAGGAATTCATCAACCGTGAATATTCATTTTAAGTAAATTGGAGTGTAAAGGTTGATATTTTTATTTACCAACTATGTGAAAAATACCAGAGTCGGGAATCGAACCCGGGCACCTCCGCTTTACGCACGGATGCTCTACCACTGAGCTACCCTGGCTGACAACCAGCTAGGCATTTCTCACATAATATTCGTTGGCCAAGTCACCGAGTCTGCAAACGCAGCTGTATCAAGTGACAATATTGATCGCAGCACAACTCCATAGACCACGAAATTTCAATTTAGAAATATTTATTCAGGAATTCATCAACCGTGAATATTCATTTTAAGTAAATTGGAGTGTAAAGGTTGATATTTTTATTTACCAACTATGTGAAAAATACCAGAGTCGGGAATCGAACCCGGGCACCTCCGCTTTACGCACGGATGCTCTAGCACTGAGCTACCCTGGCTGACAACCAGCTAGGCATTTCTCACATAATATTCGTTGGCCAAGTCACCGAGTCTGCAAACGCAGCTGTATCAAGTGACAATATTGATCGCAGCACAACTCCATAGACCACGAAATTTCAATTTAGAAATATTTATTCAGGAATTCATCAACCGTGAATATTCATTTTAAGTAAAATGGAGTGTAAAGGTTGATATTTTTATTTACCAACTATGTGAAAAATACCAGAGTCGGGAATCGAACCCGGGCACCTCCGCTTTACGCACGGATGCTCTACCACTGAGCTACCCTGGCTGACAACCAGCTAGGCATTTCTCACATAATACTCGTTGGCCAAGTCACCGAGTCTGCAAACGGAGCTGTATCAAGTGACAATATTGATCGCAGCACAACTCCATAGACCACGAAATTTCAATTTAGAAATATTTATTCAGGAATTCATCAACCGTGAATATTCATTTTAAGTAAATTGGAGTGTAAAGGTTGATATTTTTATTTACCAACTATGTGAAAAATACCAGAGTCGGGAATCGAACCCGGGCACCTCCGCTTTACGCACGGATGCTCTACCACTGAGCTACCCTGGCTGACAACCAGCTAGGCATTTCTCACATAATATTCGTTGGCCAAGTCACCGAGTCTGCAAACGCAGCTGTATCAAGTGACAATATTGATCGCAGCACAACTCCATAGACCACGAAATTTCAATTTAGAAATATTTATTCAGGAATTCATCAACCGTGAATATTCATTTTAAGTAAATTGGAGTGTAAAGGTTGATATTTTTATTTACCAACTATGTGAAAAATACCAGAGTCGGGAATCGAACCCGGGCACCTCCGCTTTACGCACGGATGCTCTACCACTGAGCTACCCTGGCTGACAACCAGCTAGGCATTTCTCACATAATATTCGTTGGCCAAGTCACCGAGTCTGCAAACGCAGCTGTATCAAGTGACAATATTGATCGCAGCACAACTCCATAGACCACGAAATTTCAATTTAGAAATATTTATTCAGGAATTCATCAACCGTGAATATTCATTTTAAGTAAATTGGAGTGTAAAGGTTGATATTTTTATTTACCAACCATGTGAAAAATACCAGAGTCGGGAATCGAACCCGGGCACCTCCGCTTTACGCACGGATGCTCTACCACTGAGCTACCCTGGCTGACAACCAGCTAGGCATTTCTCACATAATATTCGTTGGCCAAGTCACCGAGTCTGCAAATGCAGCTGTATCAAGTGACAATATTGATCGCAGCACAACTCCATAGACCACGAAATTTCAATTTAGAAATATTTATTCAGGAATTCATCAACCGTGAATATTCATTTTAAGTAAATTGGAGTGTAAAGGTTGATATTTTTATTTACCAACTATGTGAAAAATACCAGAGTCGGGAATCGAACCCGGGCACCTCCGCTTTACGCACGGATGCTCTACCACTGAGCTACCCTGGCTGACAACCAGCTAGGCATTTCTCACATAATATTCGTTGGCCAAGTCACCGAGTCTGCAAACGCAGCTGTATCAAGTGACAATATTGATCGCAGCACAACTCCATAGACCACGAAATTTCAATTTAGAAATATTTATTCAGGAATTCATCAACCGTGAATATTCATTTTAAGTAAATTGGAGTGTAAAGGTTGATATTTTTATTTACCAACTATGTGAAAAATACCAGAGTCGGGAATCGAACCCGGGCACCTCCGCTTTACGCACGGATGCTCTACCACTGAGCTACCCTGGCTGACAACCAGCTAGGCATTTCTCACATAATATTCGTTGGCCAAGTCACCGAGTCTGCAAACGCAGCTGTATCAAGTGACAATATTGATCGCAGCACAACTCCATAGACCACGAAATTTCAATTTAGAAATATTTATTCAGGAATTCATCAACCGTGAATATTCATTTTAAGTAAATTGGAGTGTAAAGGTTGATATTTTTATTTACCAACTATGTGAAAAATACCAGAGTCGGGAATCGAACCCGGGCACCTCCGCTTTACGCACGGATGCTCTACCACTGAGCTACCCTGGCTGACAACCAGCTAGGCATTTCTCACATAATATTCGTTGGCCAAGTTACCGAGTCTGCAAACGCAGCTGTATCAAGTGACAATATTGATCGCAGCACAACTCCATAGACCACGAAATTTCAATTTAGAAATATTTATTCAGGAATTCATCAACCGTGAATATTCATTTTAAGTAAATTGGAGTGTAAAGGTTGATATTTTTATTTACCAACTATGTGAAAAATACCAGAGTCGGGAATCGAACC